>JAPPVO010000019.1:8981525-9330467 GCA_030407325.1 Camellia japonica | reverse complement strand
GGAGCAGGACTCGGCATAGTCCTCATCTCTCCAGACGGCCTGGTAGTGGAGCAAGCAGTCAACCTTGGCTTCCCAGCATCAAACAACGAAGCGGAGTATGAAGCGCTTCTTGCAGGCCTCAAATCAGCATTCTACATGAAGGCCACCGAGCTAATGGTTTACACGACTCACAGCTGGTGGTAAACCAAATTTCAGGCGACTACGAAGCAAAGGACGACGACAGGATGGCTAAGTACCAAGAGTTGGTCAAACAGAAATCAAAAAATTTGAAGTAGTCAGGATAGAACAAATCGGCAGGGAGGAAAACAGCAGAGCAGACGAACTAGCAGGCTTTGCTTCAATGGCAGATACATCCATCCCTTATCCGTTGCTAATTGACTACTTACCAAGACCAAGCATTGAAGACCCCGAAGCAGAAGAAGTATGTGCACCGAACTAGGCCCCTCATGGATGGATCCCATCATACTGTTCTTAAAAGACGACGTCTTACCGGAAGAAAAGAAAGAAGCCAACAGAATTAGAGCAAAGTCACAGCGATTTTGGCTCTCCCCTTCTATGGCATTGTACAAAAAATCATTCTCAGGACCGTATCTAAAGTGTGTTCACCCCAGCAAAGTGGAAGCATTCTTGTTCGAAATACACGAAGGTGTGTGCGGAAGCCACCAAGGAGGAAGATCGTTAGCTTACAGAGCCATTTCGCAAGGATACTGGTGGCCATACATGCAGGCAGACTCGGAGAAATATGTGAAGAAGTGCGAGAAATGTCAGAAGTTCGCACACCAAATACATCAACCTGCCAGAGAACTTCTACTCTTAACCAGCCCATGGCCCTTCGCAATGTGGGGCTTGGACATAGTGAGACCGCTTCCAACAGCACCAGGCAACAGGAAGTTCTTTCTTGTAGCAACCGACTACTTCACAAAGTGGGTGGAGGCAGAAGCCTTAGCATCAATCAAGGAAAAAGACGTGAAGAAGTCGTCTAGCAAAATCAACATCACTCAGTTTGGCATACCAAAAGCCCTAATATCAGACAGGACTCAGTTGACGGCAGAATCTTTAGAGGCTTTGTAAAGAATACAAGATAGAGTTCTACAATTCTACACCAGCATATCCTCAAGCAAACGGCCAAGCAGAAGCATCAAACAAGGTTGTCTTGGATGGACTAAAGAAAAGGTTAGGAAGGCAAAAGGCAAGTGGGCTGAAGAACTTCCTCATGTTTTTATGGGCTTACCGCACCACCCTCGACGATCAACAGGAGAAACACCATTTCCTAGCCTACGGCATGGAAGCAGTAATCCTACTGGAAGTTGGCCTCCCACAATTAGAAGCGAAAATTTTGATCCAGACTTGAATGGAGAAGCCATAGCATTGGAACTCGACCTCGCAAAGAAAGAGAGAAAGAGCACTGGTTCACATTGCCTCATAGCAACAAGAGTTATCCAGGAAATACAACAAAATAGTGCATCCAAGGCAATCAAGATCGGCGATTGGGTGCTGCGCAAAGTGATGGGAAACACCATGGTACCAGGAGATGGCAAGTTGGGGCCAATTGGGAAGGACCTTACAAAGTGGTTGGATTAGCAGGAAAATGGGCATACCACTTGGAGATGAGGACGGACAAAGCCATTCCCAGGCCAGTGGAACACTGCCAATCTCAAATTATTTATTTTAACTTTTTCAAGCATATGTAATTTTCCTTTTCCTTTCTCAATAAAACAGTAGATTCTTTTCAGTATAAGTTATTTCTGTAAAAGATAGTTTTAGTGAGTTAGGAACATTGTAAACTTAGAGGTTGGCTGGATTAAACCAACACCCTCCTAAGCTAGGATAAGGATCCAGGCTGCAGGACGTTTGGTCGGAATAACCAAACACTTTACTCTAGGTTGGCTGGAAAAACCAACTTAGAGGTGGCTAGATTAAACAACACCCCTCCTAAGCCTAGGATAAGGATCCAGGCGTTGTAGGACGTTTGGTCGGAATAACCAAACACTTACTCTAGGTTGGCTGGAAAAACCAACTTAGAGGTTGGCTGGATTAAACCAACACCCCTCCTAAGCCCAGGATAAGGATCCAGGCTGCAGGACGTTTCGTCGGAATAACCAATTTAAAGGTTGGCTGGATTAAACCAACTCTTGGTACTCTTTAGCCGAATAAGGATATCGGCTAAAGAGTGGTTAGCTGGATTAAACCAACTTAGTACTCTTCAGCCGAAGTAAGGATATCGGCTAAAGAATGGTTGGCTGGATTAAACCAACACTTGGTACTCTTTAGCGAAATAAGGATATCGGCTAAAGAGTGGTTGGCTGGACTAAACCAACACTTGGTACTCTTCAGCCGAGGCTGGTATCTCGGCTAAAAGAGTGGTTGACTGGACTAAACCAACTCTTAGTACTCTTCAGCCGAGGTAGGTATCTCGGCTAAAGAGTGGTTGGCAGGTATACTTATAGTTGCAAATGTTAAGACGAATATAAAGTATCTCGGCAAGTGAATACTGTACCTCATCCAAGACTTCAGTTAGAAAGTAAAGTACAAGCATAGAGATCAACCTGAAAAAAGAGTTGGAACAAAAAGCAGACTTCATTAAAATTCAAAGCAAGTACAAAGGGGGTGGGCCTCAGCCGGTTACAATCTGTGTCCAAAAGCAAAGAAAAGAAAAAAAGCAAAAGAAGAGAAATACAAAGTCAAGCAAACAGATCATCCAGATCACATCCAACTCGACTCTGAGTCGGTCTCAGCAGGAAGATCGATTGTGGCAAGAACCTCGTGGTTAGGCTCAGTTGAAACTAGCTCCCCTTGGCCTGGCTCGGTTGGAGGCACCACAATAATTGAAGCGGGTGCTGAAGGGTTGGAAACCACTAGAATTGGAGAGGTAGATTGGCAACCGGGCTGGGAGTTGTCCTCAGAAGCAAATCTTCATTATCACCTTCTTCAAGAAATTGTTTCTGAGTAGTGGCAGCATACTCCGCCAAGGAGCTCGGTATGAAGTACTGAGGAGGATTGAAGACCTCAGTCTCAGGCCCATAACCGAGCTGCACCACGGCATTCCTCCACCCGTATTTAAAGAAAAGATCCTTTGCCGCTTCACACTGCTTAATGTACAGGGCTTCACCCTCTTTAAAGCCCCGGTCCTCTGCGTCCTCCAGCTTTTTCTCAAGCTTTGTTATTTTGGCTTTCTTTTTTCCTTCGAGCTTGGCCAGCTCGCGCAGGTATTTATCCTTTATCGCGGTCAGGGCCCTTTGTTTATCAGCATTAGCCGAGGTAACTAGCCCGGTCAGACGGGCTACTCGGCCTCTAGCTCGGCTGTCTTCTGTTGGGATTATTTTAGCTCGGCCGTTTTGGCTTCAACTTCTGCCATGGCCTGCCTTGTTGTTTTTCGGAGTTCCAACACTCGCTTATGAGCGATGTGGTTTTTCTGTATGGCTTGCAAAAGAATAGTAACACACTTTTTCAATATAACCGAGGTGAAAGTTGGAAAATTTTCATTGAAATCAAGTAAAAGGGCAACTTACCAGCACCATCAATTTTGTTGACGAACGAAGAGCCTTCAGCTCGGTCAGGTGGTCGTGATGCCTCATGTCGGTTGGGAGGCAAACACCTTTAGCCAAGTTGAATGCCATCATGTGGTCTTTTTCGGCGACCACTGAATCAGTATCAGTGAGAGCACGGTTTTGAAAAGTTATTTTTGGAGCCCACTTGGAGGAGGTAGCTCGGTCAGAGCGCTCCGGTGCTGGGCTCGGTGGAGGGCTTGGAAGAGTTGTTTATGGAACCACGGTTTCGTCTTCGTCAACAAGACGTGGCTCGGTTGTGGAAGTCCGAGCACGCTTGCTTGGCCGCGACGAAGGTCGTTGGGTTGGCAAAGCTACCACGGTTTCTTGTGTTTGACCGGCTGGTGGTACCTCGGTCGGATTAGTTTCGGTCAGAAGGGCTCGCACGGCTCTCTTTTGGCCATCTCTTGTTCAGCAGTCAGAGGGACTAGATTGATCTGGGGCAAAGTTGGGTCCGGTTCAGGTGAAGCTTCCAACAAAAAATCAGTTACCTTGGTTTTTCGCTTGCTACTGTATCAATAGGTCAGCTGGAAATTCAGTAGCTCGGTCCAACTTCGGTTTGGATATCGCAGCGCGGCACGAAGGGTAGCTAGGTTGGGGTAACTGTATAGCAACTTGAGGTGGGCTGAATCTGCATAAAGAAGGCAACTGTTAGCTCGGTTCAAGTATTGACAACCGAAGTAAAGAAAGACATACTATGGAACCGAGATAAACCTACCAACTACACCCTTGTTCCAATTTATTCTGTTACCAGGGATCTGGGCTTGATGGTCCTCAAAATTCCCAGATACCCAGAAGAAATCGTCGTCGTTCACGTCTTTATCCGGAGTATCCTTTATTATCTTTTCACGCCGGCGTCTTATTCTTAAATAATAGACCCATCCATCTTCGGCGAAGCCTATTGAATATTGGTAGAAGAGCTCGGCCAGGCCGAGGTTAAGACCAGCCCGGCGATTTAGCTCGGCAATGCCGTTTATTATGCGGTAAGAGTTGGTGGAAAGTTGGGTAGGGCAAAGGTTGGTCTGCCTAAGAAATTCGCAGAGGAGAGGCTGAACAGGAAATCTTAGCCCGGTTTCTACTAAGGACAAAAGGGTAAAGGGAACAAAGCCGGGGTTTCCCCATGGTGTGGTATCTAGATCGGCTAAAGTGAGGTGAACATCGTCAGGGATGTTATAATCCTTTCGGAATTCAGCCATTCCACCAGGTGTGTTGACTAAAAACCTATACTTTCCCATTTATGGATTAAGTTATGAATAAATTAAATCTGAGTTTTAGCTCGGTCGGAGAATAATGTTGAGTAGCTCGGTTGAGCGCTCAAAGGAGTGCCTGGGCAACCTAAGTCTGCAAAGTGAAAAAGAGAAGTGTTAAGCACTGATCATTGGACCGTGCTACAAGAAACAAAGGCAAGATAAATAAAGTCCTAGCTCGGCTATGTGAATTGTTGCCTGACTTAGCTCGGTTTGAGCAAGGGGTCTGTTAGCTCGGTGTGAACGAAGGATTTGTTAGCCCGGTTGAGACTCTGGGGGCAGCATTCTTAGTTCGGTCTGAACTAAGAAGGCTGGTTTAGCCCCAAGTTGTAGCTCGGTCGAGGTTGAGACTTACAAGCCTGCTGTTGCACAGACCTAGTACGGTTCGATAGCTCGGCTAAATTAGATGAAGCAAAAGGTGATTTGACTTGGTAAAACTACTAGTTCAGCATGAAGTGCTAGTCCGGTTGATAGCCTGGCTAGATTGACATCCACTACAAACAACTTCCTAGTTCGGTTATATTATGATTTCGGATCAAAACTAGTGTTTCTCATATTATTTCTTGAATCCAAGTGGTTCTATTACAGTTTTTGCAGAAAACACAAAGCTAAGCAGAAAATGGAAGCAGGCATAGTGTGTTTTGAAAAACATGTAACGTATTGCAAAAAAAAAGTGTGAAATCAACCAAAAGGAGTTAGAAGGTTGAGTTACTTACCAGATTACGGCAGAAAAATCGAAGATGGAAGCAACGACAGTGAAGAACACGAACTCAGCAAACTCAGGGGTTGAAGCAATGGAGGCTCGAAGAGAGAGAGAAGGAAATGAACAGTGGTATGAGTGATTCAAAAGAGAGTGAAAGGGTTTGTTTTGTGGAAAGAGAAGGGACAAAGGCGGGAACTGTTCAAAAAACACGAGGTACGAAGACGGCGTGACAGCTGCCTTCAGCCAATGAGAGCATGCCACGTGTCCTTGGGATGATAAGCGATTCAGTTGCTGTGATTGAAGAGACGTTTTAACCGGACAAGCAGAGCCCGGTATGAAAATAGCTCGGCTGGAAAGGCTTAAGAGTTTTAGCTCGGCTAGAAAAGCTAAAAGGTTTTTTAGCTCGGCTGATAGACAGGTAATCCCTATCATGCTGCGCAGATGGAATTAAGGGGCAATTGAGAGGGTAATTTATTAAATATTGGGCCGAGCTAGGTAATGGGCCGTTGTGGGCCGCAATACGAAGGGCTAAGTAAAAGGCCTTAAAGTTACTCCGGTCCAAAAGAGGTTTGAAGTTACTCCGGTCCCAAGGTAAGCTCGGTTGTCACACACAAAGTTATCCGGGTCAGGACCATGTTATTGGTTATCCCAGTCGAGACATACCATGGTTAGCATTAGGAAAACCGAGGTAAAAGCAGTGAATGGAAAAGCCGAGCTAAAGTTATCTCGGTCTAGTCTGCGGCTTAACATAGCCATGCTTACCTCGGTCATATTAGAGTCCGATCATGGTAGAACCATCTCACTTGGTTTAAGCAGTGAGGAGGGTGTTGAAAGATAAGCATTATCTTTCAGGAGTATGATTCCTAGGAGGACTCTGCATGGAGGAGTAAGAGTCCTACTAGGATTGTGCCACGCGGAACCTATAAAAGCTTACAACATCACCTATGGAGAGGTAACGCAACTTTGATTCCCGAATTCACAGAGCTTTTTGTCTATTTGTCTATTTTGCTGACTTAGGCATCGGAAAGGTATCCGGCACACACCCGCCGGCTAGCTCACGTTTGTGCTTTCAGGGAGTAAAGCGACGATGTACGGAGGAGCGCAATCTTGATCAACAAGATTATACGAGAATGTTTATTTCTTTCCCGTACAAATCTCAATGTACATGTCAATAATTGTTGTAATAATCAGCCAAAATATAGTAAGATAGAAGAATTTGTTGATCTAATTTGCAAGAGGTAGCAATAGTACACGCGACATGAAATTGGTGGCTGAGAAGTCATTGGTAATTGGAATGCTAAACTCGATAACAAATAATGAACATAAGTTTTATTAGTTAATAAATTTTGTAGCAGTAGATAATTCTATATTTTGGAGGCATACATTTCGATCTGAATTATTTGTAATTTACCTTCTTTTTGTACACCCCAAAACTCTGATGAGGTTGTTGGCAAAAACATTGAGTCAAAATTCTTTGTAGCAGATTTGTTTGATATGCTATTGTTTTTTTTCTCACACCACGATGCCATCCAATTTCGCTATAAGGAAATAATAGTGGATATTGGGAGAGGATCATAACAACCATAGTAATGCAAAACTCTTTGGTTGCCACCTGATTTCCGATGTATAATAATGTCACGAGTTTTATTACTTGCAGTTTCTTCTTCGACCCAAATAGCTGCAACTTGTGAAGCAGTAGGTACATTGTATGTTCTTTGATCTAAGTTGGGGTTCATGCAAATGACAATGCTTTGTTCTTCATCAATGTCAATATCTCTTAAGCTACGCAATAATTGAACATAAGGATTCTGTGACAATATTTTCATAATTGTTTGAATAATAGTTAGGCGTAACTGAGGGGAAACTTGGCAACGATACTGTAATTCATGATCAGTGTCGAAAAAATAAAGTTGAAGATATTTTGGAGTTGTATTGGGTGATTTCAAGGAATTGATATAATGATATATTTGTCCTTGAACTCAAAAAGTATATATGCCTTTTTGTTTTCTTGCTACGTTAGTATCAAGTTTGACACCTATAGAGGTAAAAGCAAAAAGATTATTGTATGTACAAATATTAGTTCGAAAATGTTGGGCATCATCGTTGGGAGTAGTTAGAAATTCATATAGAGCTCCAGGTGGATGATTAGTAGCAAGTTGTATATTGCCTTTTTCACAACATAGTCATCTAGGTTCGTATGCAAAAAGTTTTGCTTGACAAATCGGCAAGATGATGTCCTAGGAAGAGAAGAAGCTTTGGATGGCGGAATTGGAAAGCTATGATAAATTCTACGAGTTGTTCGAGGGCCTTCCATGACAATAAAAATATTATGTCAGTACATTTATTATAAAATATTTGTCAATTTGTGACAAAATATTAGATGCTTACGTTTCGGTGTTGGTTTTGTTAACATGTTTGCAGCACCAATTGTGAATGGTGTTCCTTGCAACTGGGTTAGAGTGGCTTTTTGCGAGGATGAGCCACCTAATCTCGTAAAAAGTTAATGAAGTTGTCAAACACGTAAGTTGAATATTTAAGATATACATATATTTTTTTGGACAATCAAATTAATAAATTTTTTCATGTGATATCTGACAAACTTACCGATTAGAGAGGGAGATACTGCAATAACATTTTGGATTGTAGCACTTGAAGGAATTGCATGAATGCCACTTATGCTTGTATTACTTGATGTTGAGGTGGTATTTATACAATGTTTCGCACGAAAGTTGAAAAGAATTAATAGGTTCATAGTGGCACGATTTGGACATTAGAATTATTGGGTTTTTTTTTGTGGCTATAGATTGAATAATTTTACCATTGTTTGTTGTCACTCCACATGTTAATTGTGATTTAGCTTTTGCACGATTTTCTTTTTGACATTGTGCCTTTTGTTTTTTTTTTGCTCATCTGTTAATCGTGCATAATATGCATGCTGACGTTCTCGGTTCTTTTCGCGTCGACGAGCTAGAAAACTGTATTTGGTTATTACTTATGTTGTGACAAGGCTATGAGTGTTTTAAGTTTAAACGTACCTGTTTGTTCATCGATATCACGTTTTATTTTGTTTTGTTGAGAATCACTCATGCTTGCATAAATACAAAAAAGACAACAATGTTTTTATTGTATCATATTTTCTAATAATATTGAAGTTCAAATGCATAATTTATTGACAAACTATAAAGTAGAAATCCAATATATATATATACATATATATTTTATCACAAATATACATAACTAACCTTTTGATGAAGAAGCGATCGTGAATGCAAGCAAGGTTTAGTCCAACAAGCCACCTTTGAAATACAAGATTTCGGTAAGATTATTTAGATAACGCAAAAGCTTTGTTAACTATGTGGGATGAGCATTCTGAAAAACCAGAGAAGCAATCAAAAAATAGAAGAAGGAGAAATATTTAGTTCCATATAACTTTCTTTATGTAATGTATACACACTATCATATTCACGCAATATTCATTCTTAGTAATTCATGTTCATTTTTTAGCTGTTTTTCATTCTTTTGTGACCCAGAAATTGTTTGGGATTGAAATGTTTAGGGATTAGGAATTATATATATATTTGTTTTGATAAATAAAGGATTAGAAATTATATTTCAATCAATATGAAAATAGCACTAGCAAGAATTCTTAGGACTAACTCAGGAATAGTACAATATTCATGTTGGTCTGTAGAAATGGTTCAATGCCTAGTGTTTTGCTTGAATTTAATATTTTCTTTGCGATTTAATTTGATTTTCTTTTGGCCATAATTTTTTTTTTTTTTTGGTTGGAACTCATAGTTTTGGACTTGTAGTTTTTTGAACTTTTCTTTCTAAGTAGATTTTTTGGGCTTTTTTTTTCCTATCCTGCTTCTTTAGATTACTTGGTTTCTTATTATTTTTTCTATGTGGTTACCCCCCCTTTTTTTTTTGGATTTGTGAACTTGATAATTCAAGCCTTTTTTTGATTTCTTCAGTAATTGTTTAGCAAGTCTGTCTGAACTTTTGCTTCTAATTCTTGCTACTGTAGATTCAGTCACTCAACTCTTGGGTAAGGTACATTCACTTGTTTGAAAAAATCCAAGCTTTTGTCCCCATGCTTGTTGTCTATATATTTATGGATGTCTTGGTAAACAATTTATTCTTTATGCTTTAATGTTAATTTGATATATTAATTCTGTTTTAGAATTGTGGTTAATTATAAATTTGAGGAGTACATTATTTTCATTGGCAAGACCATATTCATGTTCATCTTTGTGCTGTTCTTTATTCTTTTGTGACCCAGAAATTATTTGGGATTGAAATGTTTAGGGATTAGGAATTATATATATATATATATATTTTTTGATAAATAAGGGATTAGGAATTGTATTTCAATCAATATGAATATAGCAGTAGCAAGAATTCTTAGGACTAACTCAGGAATGTATCAGAAGTTAGAAATATTTTTCTTTGTCATATTTGTGAGTTATGTTAATTTTTTGAGCATACACCATCAAGTCGACTAACTGATCAATAGGATCTTAAATTTCAGGGCATTCTACTCATTAATAATTTTCTGGCCATTTTCCTATCAAGTATGGCATTGATGGATTGGATGAGGCGTTCAATTACACTGTAGTTTTTGACACAAGATTTCAAGCTTCTTTTTTCCTCTCTTTGGGGAAAATAAATAAATGTTCATATGAGGTTGAAATAGCTCTATGTTTTTTCATTTTTGTGTTTAATTTTTGGTGTGTTGGCGGTGGACTAAGCTTTCTCATGTTTTACATAATATTTAAAACTCAGGTGTTTTTTGTAAGCTGTACAAATTTCTGGTTTCTTTTTTTTTTTTAAGTGCTTTTATTTATTTATTATTATTTCTTTTCCACTTTAAAACAGTGGGTGAGTATATCTGAACTATGGAAAAAGTGTTACAACTTTGCAATCTAAGAAGGTAAATTTCTTGGAATTGACCAAACCCTTTTGGTACTAATGGTTCAATCGCTATTATTTCTTGCCCTACTTCTATAGATTACTTGGTTTCCTATTATTTCTCCTTGTTTGATATTTTGGCACTTTCTAATCATAAATTATTGAAATCCTAAAATCACATTCAAAATAAAATCTTAAATTATTGAAATCCTAAAATCACATTCAATTGCATTCATGTTCATATCATAGGCACGAAAGAAACTAAAGCACAAACGTTATAACCAAACGGTTAACTTTATGTTAATTTTTTGAGCATACACCATCAAGTCGAGTAAGTGATCAATAGCATCTTAATTTCCTAGGCATTCTACTCATTAATACTTGATAGAGCTAAATCTCATAACCATTTTCCTATCAAGCATGGCATTGATGGATTGGATGAGAGTTCAACACTGTAGTTTTTGACACAAGATTTTCTCGTTTGATATTTTGGCACTCTCTAATCATAAATTATTGAAATCCTAAAATCACATTCAAAGTAAAATCTGAAAAATTTCAACTGCTCAAATCAATCTTAATAAATTCAACTATTCAAATCAAAATCATTCATCTAGGTGAACTAAATCAGGTTTAGATAAATGTTTCTTCCTGCTCATAAGTAAAATTTGCTGGCTGCCAAAGGTTAGTTATCAACTACTAAAAGTTTGTGTTTCTATCTAAGCAAAAATCAATGGCAAATTTTAATTGGTGGATCTCAATTGATATTGTTTACAATAAGGTTATGTCTTGGATGGAAAACAAATACTCTGGAGTGTAGAGCTATTCTTTATGCTTTGATTTTAATTTTGATATATTTATTCTATTTTACAAATGTGGTTAATTATAAATTTGAGGAATTCATTATTTTCATTGGTGAGACCATATTCATGTTCATCTTTGTGTTATAACCAAACGGTTAAGTTTATGTTAGTTTTTTTAGCATACACCATCAAGTCGAATAAGTGATCAATAGCATCTTAATTTTCTGGGCATTCTACTCATTAATATTTGATACAGCGAAATCTCAGAGCCATTTTCCTATCAAGTTTGGCATTGATGGATTGGATGAGGGTTCAGTGAAACTGTAGTTTTTGACACAAGATTTCAAACTTCTTTCTTCCTTTCTTTGGGGAAATAAATAAATGTTCATATGAGATTCAATTAGCTCTATGTTTTTTCATTTTTTATGTTTAATTTTTGGTGTGTTGGTGGTAGAGTAAGTTTTCTCATGTTTTTTTTTTTTTAAAATTTCTTTTCCACTTTGAAACAATATCACATCATTGTCGGTCAGAGTTTGGATGACAATGTTGGTTTTTAATTTCCTCTTTCAAACAGTGTTCACTATCAAAATGGTCTTGTTCAGGTGAGTAAAAAATTCTATTTTGTGATTAGCTCCATTTCTAATGCCCATGAAGTTGAAGAAGAGCCTTAGACAATGTTAGTTAACAATTAAACAATAACTTATATGGCTTTTTTGTGTCTAAGATTGCATGTCTTTCATTTGTTTGCTTCATAGTGTTTTTATTGTGATTTATACGTGGGTTATAGATTTATAGCAATTGAATATGCTTGTGTTTGATAAATTTCTAAGGTAAATTTGTAATCATATATTTTTAGCTAAGAAGGTAAATTTCTAATCATAAATTTCTCCTAGTTTGATATTTTGGCATTCTTGAATCATAAATTATTGAAATCCTAAAATCACATTCAAAGTAAAATCTGAAAAATTTCAACTGCTCAAATCAGTCTTAAAAAATTCAACTATTCAAATCAAAATCATACCAATCTTAAAATCACATGTAAATTACATCTAAATTTTAACTATTATGATTTCTAAAGGTCATTATGATTTTCTTCTTTTCCTAGAAGCATAAAAACATCATCTAGGTGAACTAAATCAGGTTTAGATAAATGTTCTTCCTGCTCATAAGTACAAAGTTGCTAGCAGCCAAAGGTTAGTTATCAACTACTAAAAATTTGTGTTTCTGTCTAAGCAAAATAAGTGGCCAATTTTAATTGGTGGATCTCAATTGATATTGTTTACAATAATGTTATGTCTTGGATGGAAAACAAATACTGTGGAGTGCAGAGCTATTTAGGTGAAGGCAATATGTGTAACCACATCACCTCCAAATGTGTACATATTTTGTCACAAATATGTTATTGACAAATTAGTAAGATAAAAACATCATGATATGGTTTTAGGCTCAATTTTCTATGCTTAAATATTTGTTGGCCACTTAGACATTGGGATAAGCTGTTTTGATTGTAAAGTTGGATTGATGAATTAAAGAAGTTTATGAAAGTGAAAGTGCATGTGAGAAATCAATTTGTTGAGGGTTTTTTTTTTCCTTGCTCTTCTTGTTGCTAGTTTGCCCCCCCCCCCCCCTCCCCCCTCTTTTTTTTCCTGGTTTGCTGCCCCCTTTTTTTTTCTTGGTTTGCCTTTTTTTTCCCCTAATTTGCTGGGTTTTTTTTTCCTGCTCCTTTTTTTTTTTTTTTTCCTCCTCATCCTTTGCTTTTTCTTAGTTGATTGGCAAGACTCTTTTTAAAGAGAGTTTGCATACCTAATTTTTTTTTTTTTTGGCTCTATTCAACATTATGTGTTCTTGAATGAAGTTGTTTTTTCAAATGTTATATACTTGCAGTTCTTAGGATATCTTTCTCTCAGTTATGTGTTCTTGCAGTTTCTTAGGATATCTTTCACATTCCACGTTATTCTTTTTTTTTAAACCATTCACATTCACATTTCACATTATTCCATTCCCTTTATTTTTACACATTCCCAATCAATTGTGTTTGAAATTTTATTTTATTTTTTTATCCATTCACATTTCATTAAATTCAATGAAAAATTCCACTATTCAAATCAAATCATACCAATCTTAAAATCACATGCAAACTACATCTACATTTAACTATTATGATTTTCCAAGTTCATTATGATTTTCTTCTTTTCCTAGAAGCATAAAAACTTCATCTAGGTGAGCTATATCAGATTTGGAGAAATGTTCTCCCTGCACATAAGTAAAAAGTTGCTGGCTGCCAAAGGTTAGTTATCAACTACTAAAAGTTTGTGTTTCTATCTGAGCAAAATTAGTGGCAAATTTTAATTGGTGGATCTCAGTTGATATGGTTTCCAATAAGGTTATGTCTTGGATGGAAAACAAATACTGGGGAGTGTAGAGCTATTGTGGGAATTGAAAAATATTTATCTTAAATCAATTTTATAGAATAATATTGAAAGCAAAACAGATTCTTTTAATAGATTTCACAATTCATATAATATACATACAAATATATAATAGAATAAGTAAAAGATGAAAGAATTCAGAAAGTAGCCTGTGTGGTTGTGAGAGGCACGTCAAAGACGCTGTCCTAAAGTCGTTATGCGCTCCCTCCGTGCAGGTTCTAACGATCACAAACGACTCCAAGATACAACCCAAGAATCCACAGGAATCTGATACAATGCACAGTTGTACCAGAAGAATTTGCCAAGAATGTATCAATTGCCCAGAAATATGAAATATAAAATTGTAAAGAGAAGAAGGAGGAGAGAGATCAGAGTACGTTGTATTCTTTTCTCAATTAGAGTCCTATTTAAATAGGCTCTTTGGTATCTGTTGGAACAGACACACCTCTTGATTTAAAACAAAACCAAATTTAAAATTCAAATAAATAAGACTATAAAAGGAAATAAATAAATAATAATAAATAATAATAAATAAAAATAATTAAAGTTTTGAAGCTTTTAGGAAATCTCCAACAATCCCCCACAAGATTCAAAACTTTGTAAAACAGTCAAAAATAAATAAAAAATAATATGGGCAACTTTAAAACCATACAATGGGTGTAGGTGTTTTTCAAACTTGAACCTCACTTAGTGTTAACAGTTTCATTCTGAAAGAATCTTAGTGAACTAGGTCTTGAACTAAATCCTTTTACCAGAATTCAACATGTCACACATATGGTATGATACATAACTGTGGCGCGGGTTAGCACTATTAGCAGCCATGTGCTCAATCTTGATTCTCATGAGAGTTTTAGGAAATAGCCCTATTTCCACGGTCGTGGCTTCACGACGCTCTCACTTAGGTGAATCCTCCAAAGATAGAAGTGACGGATGTCTATCTTGCGAGAGTTTGCTCGCCTCAGATTCATTTAGAGTAAATACTCTTCCTTAACCATCACATTTACATCAGCACTAATATCTTAGGGATGAGCAGGAGAATATAATTTAATAAAGTCTCCTTCTTTAAAGTGCTGGAAACGAGTCACACTATAAGGATTGTTCCTACCCATTGAACTTCCTTCATGGGATCTCCAATCACAGAAGTTGGGTTACTTCCTTAGTTGACTCCTTATGGGCTTAGACCCATCCCCCTCGATAAATCTAAGACTACACTCTTAGATAAACCTTTTGTTAACTGATCAGCAATATTCTTTTCAGATTTCACAAAATTCAAAGATACAACATTTTTATTCACCAAACTTTTAATAGATTTATACCTCACTTGCATATGCCTATTCATCTTTTTATTAGTATGTGCTTGTCTCACAAGTTCTATTACAGCTCTATTATCACAATGTATAGAAATAGCAGGTATAGGATTTTTCACAAGTGAAATATCAAGGAGTAAATTTTTAATCCACTCAGCTTCAATACACGTAGTGTCTAAGGCTATAAGTTCTGATTCTGTTGTACTTCTAGAGATAACGGTTTGTTTTTTAGAACCCCATGATATTGCTGCTCCACCTAACATAAATATATACCCAGTAGTAGACTTAACATCTAAGTTATCTGTTATCCAATTAGCATCGCTATAACCTTCTACCACATTAGGAAAACCACTAAAGCAAAGTGAATAATCTAGAGTTCCTCTTAAATATTTAAAAACTCTTTCCACAGCAATCCAATGATCTTTACTAGGATTATGAGTATGTCTACTTAATCTCCCAACAGCATAGGCAATATCAGGTCTAGTCTTATTAGCAATATAGAGAAGTGATCCAATAATTTGAGAATATCTAAGTTGAGATACAGGTACACCATTATTTTTCTTCAAATTCATGCTAGGATCAAAAGGAGTTGAAACAGGTTTGAGATTATAATAATCAAACTTTTTTAACATTTTCTCTAGGATTCTAGATTGATTCAATGTAATACCTTTGGTTGTTTTCTCTAATTTCATACCCAAAATTATATAAGCTTCCCTAAATCTTTCATATCAAATTTTGAAGATAAATAAGATTTCACATTTTTAATTATCTCTAAATTAGTTCCAAATAATAAGATATCATCAACATATAAACACAAAATAATACATTCTCCATTATCTTCTTTATAGTATACACATTTATCATGTTCATTGATTTAAAACCAAATTCTAGAATTATCTTATCAAACTTTTCATGCCACTGTTTAGGAGCTTGCTTAAGTCCATACAAAGATTTAACCAACTTGCAAACTTTATGTTCTTGTCCTTTAACCACAAAACCTTCAGGTTGCTCCATATAAATTTCTTCATCTAAATCTCCATTCAAAAAAGCAGTTTTAACGTCCATTTGATGAATTTCTAAATTATAAATGGATGCTAGAGCAATTAAGATTCTAATGGTTGTATCCTAGAAACAGGTGAATAGGTATCGAAATAATCTATTCCTTTCTTTTGTGTAAATCCCTTGCTACTAACTTGCCTTATATTTTTCTATACTTCCATCAGGTTTTAATTTCTTCTAAATACCCATTTGCAACCGATAGCTTTACTCCCAGGAGGTAGGTTAGTCAACTCCCAAGTATTATTTTGAAGAATAGATTCAAACTCACTATTAATGGCTTCCTTCCAAAATGGTGCATCTAAAGATGATATAGCTTCTATAAAAGTATTTGGTTCTCCCTCAGTTAAAAAAGTATAAAAATCATCTCCAAAGGTTTTCTCTATTCTAGTTCTCTTACTTCTTCTAGGTTCTATATTTAGATGTTCAGAATCATCTCTCAAAGGAATAACACTAGTACTAGTAGAAGTTCTATTACAACCTGATTTGATATCCTAGTTTTATATGGAAAAATATCTTCAAAAAATGTAGCTTCACGAGATTCAATTATTGTATTATTGTAATTTCACTAATTTCAGAATTTATTACTAGAAATCTATTAGCACTACTATTTTGAGCATATCCTAAGAAAACGGTATCCACAGTTTTAGGTCCTATTTTCTTACGTTTAGGTTCTGGAATTGCTACTTTTGCTAAACACCCCCACACTCTTAACATTTTAAGATTAGGTACTCGTTTTTTCCAGATTTCATAAGGTGTTTTATCATTATCATTCACAATTACTCTATTTAATATAACACAAGCAGTGAGTATCGCTTCCCCCCACAAGCTCTCCGGTAAACCAGAACTAATAAGCATTGCATTTATCATATCCATTAAAGTTCTATTTTTCCTTTCAGCTATCCCATTAGATTGTGGAGAATAAGGTGGGGTTACTTCATGAATAATTCCATGTTCTTCACAAAAAGTACTAAGGGTACCTACATTATATTCACCTCCTCTATCAGATCTAAGTTTCTTAATCTTTCTTTCTAATTGATTTTCTACTTCAGCTTTATAAATTTTAAATTTACTAAACACTTCATCTTTGGTTTTAATTAAATATAAAAACAAAACTTAGAACAATCGTCTATAAAGTTACAAAATACTTATTTCCTGCTCTAGTTAGTGGTCTATTAGAATCACAAACGTCACTATGTATAAGGTCTAAGAGTTGTGAATTTCTTTGTACAGATTTATAAGGTTTCTTAGGTTGTTTTGCTTGCACACATATTTCACATTTGCGTTTAACATCAATAGATGATTTAGGTACTAATTCTAAATCCATCATTTTCCTAATTTTCCTTAAATTCACATGTCCAAGTCTTTTATGCCATAAATCACAAACTTCAATATTGAAAATTATGAGAGATATAATTAACTTCAAAAAATACATTCAATTTAAATAAACCATCACATACAAAACCTTTACCAATAAAAATATCATTTTTACTTATTACAATTTTATTCGATTCCATTACAATTTTGTAACCTAACTGTACTAAACACGATCCACTAATAAGATTTCTTCTAACTTCAGGAACATATCGCACATCTCTCAAAGTTAAGATTTTTCCAGAAGTCATCTTCAAATCTATATCTCCAATGCCAAGTATTGGTGCAATTGATCCATTTCCCAAAGTTACACTTCCTCCACTTGATTTCTGGAAAGTTTTAAAATAACCACAATCAAAACACACATGTATATTAGCCCCAGAATCTAACCACCAATCTTGATATTCAAAAGTAGAATTAATTTCAGGATTATACCTAAAAGATGGTCCGGCATTTCTTCTTTCTCCAAAATCATATTCACTTGAGCATTATGACCTTGATTTCTTTGCTTATTGTTGAACCTTGGTTTATACTCATCAGTCTTCTTAAAAAAACAATCTTTAGCATAATGATTGGCTCTTCCACATACATAGCACAACCTCTTGCCACTCCCTTGTCCCTTAAAATTATTAGCATTGGCTTGGTAGTTGTTATTATGATGTTTGCCATTTTGACCTCTAGATTTAAACTTAAGGTTGTTCTTGAAAATTTTACCTTTAGGTCGAAAGTTATTCCTATTGTTGGAACTACTCTTATTCCCATTCTCCACCACATTTACCTTAGGCGTTTTTCTTTTCCAGTTTCTAGATTTGATCTATGTTTCTCTTCCACCCTCAGTGTATTGATTAATTGAGTTAATGACAGATCTCCTTGTTTATGCCTAAGACGCTTAGCAAAGTCATTCCAAGATGGAGGTAATTTATCGATAAGGCAAGACACTTTAAACTCCTCACTACAAGTTGTCCCTTTCTTTTCTACTTTTCTAAGTAGTTCTTGAAACTCATGAATTTGGTCTCCTACAAGTATGTCATCTTTCATTTTATAACCATTAAAATTAGAGACAATGAACCTATCAATACCAGCATCTACAGTTCCATATTCGGCCTCTAAGGTTTTCCATAGTTCTTTTGCAGTCGAGGTGGTCGACTGATATACATCATATAAATGGTCAGATAACACACTAAGGATCTGTTATAACAATGAAATTCGATTTGTTCGGGTGACAACCAAGATCCAACAAAATCCTGATCTTCTATGGCAGACATAAGACCCAACACGGTCAACCAATATTTTGTTTGTTTTTGCCATCTTTCAAAATTGTTACCATTAAATTTTTCAGGTTTCACACTAACAGTTTCTTCTAATTAGCCATAAAAATAAATTAGTTAAGGTACA
Source organism: Camellia japonica (assembly GCA_030407325.1). Classification (NCBI taxonomy): domain Eukaryota; kingdom Viridiplantae; phylum Streptophyta; class Magnoliopsida; order Ericales; family Theaceae; genus Camellia; species Camellia japonica. The sequence continues at coordinate 9,311,700 of JAPPVO010000019.1, read as the reverse complement.
AGAGAGTAGACAATTATAAAATCTGTAAGAGACAACAATGAAACAATCACAAATGTTATTAAATTTGAAATTGAAAAATAATTACCAACAATTTAGGAATAGATAAAATGTGACAAATTTTTATACAGATCAAATTACACAATAATTTATAACATGAACAATGCTAATTAAATATCATGAATCTAAACAACATAATCTATCATGTGAAAATTTTATTTTACTCAACAGCTTTTCTAAGAATAATTAAAATAAAAATAAATAAATACCTACACATTAACCAGAGTGAGTCTGTGTAAAAAAAAAAAAAAAAAAAAAAGTTACACTAATTGCCAATAATTATTTTATTAAACTAAAGTTCCTGTTCGAAAACAAAACAGTAACTTTGAAAAATTAATTGTCCGAATAATTAATTGCCAATAATTATTTATCAAACCAAAGTTCCTGTTTGAAAACAGTAACTTTGAAAAAGCAAACTACACTATGTAAGAGTTATATTTGAATTTGAAAAAACAGTACTTTCAATGTTTGAAAACAAAGTAACTTCCTGGATTAATATATATATATAAGTCAATTCCCTGGATTAATATATATATATATATATATAATAATGTTTGAAAAACAAAGTTACAGTAATAAGATCAAATAATCAAACAGGAATTGTACCAGAATCAAACAAGGAGGCACGTTTACCGATTGGATTTTTGGAAAACAAAACAGACCACGTTTACCGATTGGATTTTGGAAAACAAATACAATTATGAAACACAAATAATTAAAGAATTAAATATGTTACAGATCTAACGACTTTAGATTGTTGTGGGAATTGAAAAATATTTATCTTAAATCAATTTTATAGAATAATATTGAAAGCAAAACAGATTCTTTTTAAATAGATCTTCACAATTCAGTATAAACTATACATACAAATATATAATAGAATAAGTAAAAGATGAAAGAATTCAGAAAGTAGCCTGTGTGGTTGTGAGAGGCACGTCAAAGACGCTGTCCTAAAGTCGTTATGCGCTCCCTCCGTGCAGGTTCTAACGATCACAAACGACTCCAAGATACAACCCAAGAATCCACAGGAATCTGATACAATGCACAGTTGTACCAGAAGAGTTTGCCAAGAATGTATCAATTGCCCAGAATATATGAAATATAGAATTGTAAAGAGAAGAAGGAGAGAGAGATCAGAGTACATTGTATCTCTTTTCTCAATTAGAGTCCTATTTAAATAGGCTCTTTGGTATTTGTTAGGAACAGACACACCTCTTGGTTTAAAACTAAAACCAAATTTAAAATTCAAATAAATAAGACTATAAAAGGAAATAAATAAATAATAATAAATAAAAAATAATTAAAGTTTTGAAGCTTTTAGGAAATCTCCAACAATTTAGGTGAAAGCAATGTGCAACCACATCGCTTCCAAATATGTACATATTTGATGACAAATATGTTATTGACAAATTAGTAAGATAATTTCATTTACATTCATTAAGCCCCAACATCATGATATGGTTTTATGCTCAATTTTCTAGGCTTAAATATTTATTGGCCACTTAGACATTGAGATGCGTTGTTTTGATTGTCAAGTTGGGCTTCCTTTTTCTTTTTTTTTTTCTTGGTTTGCCTTTTTTTTTTTTCCTGCTCTTGTTTTCCTGGTTTGCTGGTTTTTTTTTTCCTGCTTTTTTTTTTTTCTTAACATTAAGGTGGATTTTAAGTGGATTTTTCAGCCACTTTAGATTGTAAGCCCAGAACTTGTTTTTCAGGTTGCTTTTCATCCTTTGCTTATTTCTTAGTTGATTAGCAACACTCTTTTTAAAGAGAGTTTGCGTACCTTAAATTTTTTTTTTTTTTTTTGCTCCAATTAAAGTGTATGTGAGAAATCACTTTTCACTGCTAGTAGCTTGTTCTTGCCACTACTATATTCATATACTTCAAACCATGAGTCCTAATCCCTAAAAATTTCAATCACCAATTAATTTATGGTTCACAAAAGAACACTTGTCATATGCAACTTTCACTGCCAGTAGCTTTGTTAATTTTTTCTTAGGATTTGATCAAACACATGGTGAACAATGTAGGGAAACCAAAACATCTCAATCTCTTAGTCAAACATATTTGCAAACACATGGTGGACCAATCATCTCATAACAAAACAAACACAGCATCAATAAAATAGGCCCAATGTATGGAAGCCAAAACATCACAATATCTTAGTCAAACATATTTGCAAACACATGGTGGCCATATCATCTCATAACAAAACAAACACAACCTCAATAACATAAGCCCATGAATGTATATCATAACAAAGACAGAGAGACAGAGAGAGACAAAGAAGATGAGCATATCGGTTGCTTTGTTTGCTACAGATGCAGATAGCACCAATATCAGCAGCAGAAGGTATATATATAATCCTATACACTTGGCCAGCTGATGCAAATCACATGTAAAACAATTGATGAGTTGCAGATTGGAAAATTAAAACCACATAATTTCTGAATACCAATTTATTACTCAGCATGACTCACCTGCTTGATTCTGCATCTTGAGAAAAACACCAGGGCAAACAAGGGAGGAAAAAACAAACTGAACCGATTCTCCAAACAGGGGATGTATGTACATACATATAATGAGCTATTGCCGCATAACACGTGCGCATGCACCATCATCACCATTTGAGAAAGACAACAAAGCACACCGTCTCACCTCCTTGGAACTCACAAGTCAAGGGGAACGGTCATCAGAAGAAACTTCCAATGGTAGATGTTTGTATTTTTGTTCCTATGTTGAAACTTCAACCAGCCAATATATTAGGGCACTTTAGACAATTTCATTTGTTAGATACAAAGGACCTGCTTACTTTTATTCTTTTATATACTAGTTGGACTCCCACGCGCTCCGCGCGTGGGAGTCGCACTATTGTTGACTAAAAATGAGATGTACCACAATATATAGTATTATTAGAATGTTTTCAGATAATTTTAAAGTCATAATATCAATCTACAAATAGACTTGATTAGATACAAAAAATTGAGCTTGGGAGCGTTAAATTCAAATTAAGTATCATCTCTGTATAGAAAAAAAGATGGGGCACTTACCAATCAGACTTATTAACTGGACTTATTTACCTACATGTCCTATTGACAAATTTATCACTGTAAATTTATTCATACAAATAAGAGAGACTGATAAATTTCTCAATATGACTTAATGAATAATAAGTCCCAAAAATAGGACTTATTGGTATTTTATCCTAAAAACAATTGCAAATCAGAAAATCACATATTAGAGTGTCTTGTTTGATAGATAGTTTAACCATCAAAATATGTAACCTTGTTTGAATGTTGTTGTTCATTGGTTGCTTGCTTGAGTGGTTAGGTTGAATGGGTATAACCAAAGCAATTACTAATTTCTTCATTATGTTAACCACTCAAAAAAACATTAGAACCAAATAAATCCAGCTCATGCATATTCACCTTGCCCATGTTTGATTTGATTTTTAAAAGCTTGTTTCAATTTTTTAACTAAAAATTAATTTGGTGACATAAATAAAAAAAATTTAAAATACTTATCACTTTTATATAATTTTATCTTTTGGAAGGTCAAAATTCATTTTTTTTTTTTAAAAATTTGATATTTATTTTTATCAAATTAATTTCAAAATTTTCAACAATTTTTTTTCCCCTTGAAAACAAGCCAAACCACCTCTTGTTCTTTACAAAATATATCAATTAAAAATCAAGTATCTAGACATATGTGTACCGAACAATGGTAATTTTAGTAGAAAAACATGGTGGCTTTTGGTTAACCGAGCCAACATGTATACTCAACATAGGTGGCTAAGTTTCAAAGAAGATATTATTTAAAAATATTTTTTTGGAGAGAGTTTAGAAAACTTGAAATTTTGTTTGGTTGTATATTTTGAAAATACTTTTCGAGTTTTGAAATTTTGGATGATTTGATATTTTTTTAAAGTTGAATAGATGGGTATGAGAGAAAAAGTGATTAAGAATGAGAGAAGAGAGAGAAAAAGTGATTAAGAATGAGAGAAGAGAGAGAAAAAGTGATTGATTAATGTGTAGTAGAGAGAAAAGTGATTTTGAAATTTTTTTGTTCTAAAATTTTCAACTAAACATGTTGAATTTTTTTTCTCCAAAAACATATTTTGAGAGATAAACCAAACATGCTTATAATTTCTCATATAAATATATTTACAAACACAAACATATTCAATTGCTATAAATCTATAATCCATATATAAATCACAACAAAAACACTACGAAGCAAACAAATGAAAGACATGCAATCTCAGACACAAAAAAGCCATATAAGTTATTGTTTAATTGTTAACTAACATTGTCTTCACCTAGGGCTCTTCTTCAACTTCATGGGCATTAGAAATGGAGCTAATCACAATATGGAATTTTTTACTCACCCGAACAAGACCATTTTGATAGTGAACACTATTTGAAAGAGGAAATTAAAAACAAACATTGTCGTCCAAACTCTGACCGACAATGATGTGGTATAATAGGTGTCAACTTTTAATTTATTACACATCTAATGATAAAAGGTCCAACTCTTATTATATCATTATACCAAACTATAGATCTCTAACATTTTTAAAATTTTTATTATATATTATAGGAACAAAAATACTATAAATCCAAACTTATGAATCCATAATTTGTCCATCAATTTTTTTTATGGGTAAATTCTTGGTTTATAAGTATCTTGTTACATGAAATATTTTGTAGAAAAACTGAAGTGACCACCTCTATGCCGAGGCTACGTGGCTTGATATATAGCAAAGCTATACGTCATCATTTCTATATCAAATGGCCCATCACAATGGTAGGCTGTAATATTAATTTGTAGAAATGACATTTTTTTCTAATTGGAGCTTGAGACTCAACTTAATGTTTTGCCACTTTTTATACATGTTAGTTGGCCCCCCACGTATTTTGTGTGGGGGTTCTTGTCACCAAAGATAGAATTTAAAATTTTATTGGTGGAATAAAAGTATGTGTATAAAAATATTGAGTTAATTTGAGTACATTAATAATTAAACATAATTTCTTCTATAAACATTGTGAAAAAATTATTTTACAAGAAAAATAAATTAATCTAGTAAGTATATATATTTTTTTCAAAATATATATAACATTTAATTTTTAAATTTTTTTAAAAAATGACATATATCTCTTGTATTAATAAAATACTCAATAAAATTGATATATTGAGAGTAGCTTGTTTAATGGGCATGTTATTATTATTTTTAAAATTTATAATATATTAAATTTTTTGAAAATGTTAAATGATTTATTTTTATGAATAAATTATGTGAAACCGTAGTTTCAAATTAAACCGGACCGAATTTAAATAGTTTGGTTTAGATCAATTTCATAATTTTCATGAGTTTATTTATTTTAATTTTTTTAGAATTGTAGCCAATAAATTAATCTTGATTTCATTCTAAATCGATCCTAACCAGACCATATTAACCCTCGTTGTGAGCTTCATCAGCCTTCCCCCACTAGCAAAGACAAATTATTCAAAAGTCATGATGAGTAATCAACCAGTCAAAAATAAATAAATGACGAATTATACTAACAGTCTCTATAATTTGAGACTCGTGTCATTTTGGTCCCGACTTTACAATTGTGACATATTTGACCCTAAATTTTGAATCTTATTCTAAATAAGGACAACTGAAGATACCATTGCTCAATTTCAAGAGCCAAGTCTTCAATTTGATAAAATATAAACTAATTTGACAAATCAAAAAAATATTTTTGAATTTTTAAAAATAATTTTTACCCACTAAAGATAAAATTATATAAAATTGATAAATTTTGTAGATATTTATTTATTTATTTATTTTACCAAATTAATCTTTATTATATGTTTGGATGATAATCATGTAATGAGTGGTTGTTAGGCTTTTAATGTGTAATCAATATATTTAATATATGAAATGTTTTTAGTTTTGAATTTTTTAATTTAATTGATTGGTTTAATAATGATATCAAAATTATCACCATATTTAACTTTTAAAAAAATAAAATTTTATCCATAAATAAATAATAAATAATGAGCAACTAACGAAAGAAGAAAAGGGTAATAAACCACAAATGAAGGACAATTGAGCTTTAACACGTTTGGCATCTTGCGTTAGATTCAAAGTCCTTTCCTCCCTTTTATATATGTTATAGATTATAGATAGGTTATAGATTTATTTATTTTTATTTTTATTTTTGTAAAAAAATCACCACACTATCATTTTTCAAGGGTTTGTGCAGCGGATCCATCGACCTGCCAAATCCGCCGACCCGACCTGAGCCCCTAATGGGTGGATGCATGGTATGCAGCGACGGGTGTGGATGTGGGTTCAGGATTCTTGATTTTTTGGGTTCGGCCGGGTGGCGGGTTGATCCGCCATTATATCCATAAAAACCCGACCCGACCATGACCCTCCATTTTTTGTGCGTGTTTTTTTATGCCTCAGCCAGCCCTTTTCTTTAGTTTACCCTAAACCTAGTTCCTCATTTCAGACACAGAGACACACCACCCTTTCTCTCGTCTCTTCTATTCGCTCTCTCTCTCTCTCTCTCCCCAAAACCTTACCCGTCCTCGTCCTCGTCCTCGTCAGCAGGTCTACACTAAACAGTCGACCGACGATCTACTACACTGAACGGCGATTGGCTATCGATCTACACCGAACGATATTCTTCTACGATTTGCTCGTCTCTGCTCCTGTTCTACACTGACGGTATGTTCTGCTTTTTCTTCTTTCCTCTTTTTCTCTTTCTCTTCTATTTTCTCTTCTTCTTTCCTCTATTGTCTTCTCCTGCTCTGTTATGTCACACTCTCTATATGTGTTGTTTTCTACCTCTTATTCAACATTTTTGCCTCTTGAATTTGGGTTCAATTTCATATGTTGTATGTGTTGTGTTCAATTTTAGTTTATTAGAGAAACTACTTCGGAACTGATTAGGAAGTTGTGTTTATAAATTCATGATTAGGAAGTAATTTAGTTTTATAAATGATTGATTTTGGAACTGTTCAGAACTGCTTCGAAACTGATTTAGTTTTAAAAATGGATTGATTTAGTTTTACAGTGCTTCCATACAAATTTGTGTTTATAAATTGATTTAGGAACTGATTTAGTTTTATAAATTGATTGATTTAGTTTACAGTGCTTCCATAAAAAATTTGTGTTTATAAATTGATTTAGGAAATGATTTAGGAACTAAAAATAAATTGATTGATTTAGGAACTGATTTAGTTTATAAATTGATTGATTTCGAAACTGCTTCAAAACTGATTTAGTTTTATAAACTGATTGGTTTAGTTTTACAGTGCTTCCATAAAAAATTTGTGTTTATAAATTGATTTAGGAAGTGATTTAGGAACTGAAAATAAATTGATTGATTTAGGAACTGATTTAATTTTATAAATTGATTGATTTCGGAATTACTTCGGAACTGATTTAGTTTTATAAATTGAATTATTTGTTTTTGAATTGAATGTGAATTAAAAAACCAATGTGAATTGAATTATTTGTTTTTGGTCTGGCAAACTTGGCAGTATATCAAATATATGAATGTGCACTTGCACTATCTTTGCTTACCTATGTTTTGGCAGTATTTTAGGAAGTGCAATGCACAATTGAATTACGTTCATGATCTGTTTTTGAGGAAGTGCACAATTTTATGTTAAAAATTTGTAAATTTTTAAATCGTTAAACCGATTCGTATCCATCCGCCAATCCGCATCCGCCGGATTGGCGGACGGATGTGGATTGATTTTCTCCAATCAGCCAATCTGGCGGGCGGATGACGGATTGAAAGTTTCGTGGCCGCAACCGATCCACCCTCACCCCTAATTTCCCCTATTATTATTCACTTGCATTTTTTTTATTATTTAATCCAAATGAAAAAGAAAAAATAAAACAAAAAATTGTAGAAACATTGGGGTAATATTAGTTACTATGGTGAGTCAAGTGTATGAATCTCCAAGCTAAACCCAAAACCCTAGCTCACAGCTCAGTCATCGCTGCTGACCTTTGAAGACAGAACTGTAAACCCTAGAAGCCTCTGTTCTCATCTTCAACCTTGGGAACCTAATATACATAAATCGAAGCTGTATCTGTAATTCGATTCAAAGATGCAGCACGACGAGGTCATATGGCAAGTTATCAGGCACAATCACTGCAGTTTCATGGCCAAGTAAGTCTCTTTCAGCTGAATCAATTCTTGATTTTGCTTCGCATTCGATTCCTTTTTTGATTGATTGGTTGATTTTGAATTGGGTTTCTTCGTATGTTAGAATAACGACAGGGAATTTCTGTCGAAACCCGTATAACGTGACTGGGATTTGCAATCGGAGCTCTTGCCCTCTAGCTAACAGTCGTTACGGCACCATTCGCGACCATGATGGTACTAATTCCTCACCTTTTCTGCTTATTCGTCTTTGTTTTCTTGTTTTCTATGCTCATTCTAATTCTCATTCCCTTCATTTTTGTGAAGATTAGAACTTTGTAGCTAATCTTGAATGCATACTATGGGTCACCGCTATGGGTCATAATCAAACACAAATATGGATCGTAACGAAAATCACTAGTTTCCTAACCCATTTTGATTTGATATTATGGTGTGATTTCAAATTATTTATTTATTTGTTTTTTGGCTGCCGTGCCTAGGACTAGCCATTTAGTAATTTAAGGTAACGAAAGATGGGTTGCTAGAAAAATTTTCTGCGGCTGAAGTAATTAGAACAACATTTTGCTTTGATCTGTTTACTGGCATCATTTCCCTAAGCTGTGGAACTAAACATTAAAAATTTTAGGATGTACATTATAAAGAGATGTAGGCTTTTAAGTACTTGTAATTTGCAGGAAAAAATGTAGGCTTTTAGGATGTAGGCATTTCTCTCTCCTATCTGATTCTCCAAATCACCAGCAAAGATCTTAAAATGTAAATTGCAGGGAAAAACCCCTTCAAGAATCTTATTTTCAACTCTTGGAAGTCTCTGTTTACCACTTGTGGAGCACTAGGGATGGATAACAGAGTGTTTACTCAGAAAAGGAGAGTAACTCCTGTACTTATTATTGTTATATTGGGCTTCGTTTGGGAACCCTCCTTTTTAGCCAAAAAGTCAAAAAGTTACTAAATTAGCCAAAAAGCCAACAATCCATACCAAAAAGTCAAAGATTCTCTTTTCTCTCTACTTTTTGCACATCTTTTCGTAAAAAGCCAAAAAGTCATCCCAAACATACTAGTTTTTTTTAGCTCATATTTTAGCCAAATAGCCAAAAAGTTACTAAATTAGCCTGTTGCCAAACGAGGCCTGAAGAGCACAAGATTCAGAGTGTCTTCTTCAATGCTGGAGGACAAAAACCATTCTAACTGGAAAATTTGCATGGTTTTACTTATCTACTTTGGTTATAGCTTAGAATTCTGCATAATAGCAAGTTCTGATTTGTACAAGGGAGGATGCCCCTGATTTGGTCTGTGCTTTCTTGCCTATTCTGTATGGTACAGTAGTATAATTTCTACTCTGCCTTCTCCTGTTCTTGTCGTCTATGAAATTGAGCAGAAACAAAGTTGAGGTGGGCTATGAAACTGAATTGTTATTGAATCGTGAGAAAAAGCTAGGCTTTTGAGTGTTGGTATTTATTTTGTATGGTAAAACAGGATTTTTGGTGTTTCTGGGGTTTGCAACTTCTAGACTATTCTAGCCCTTAGCATTTTTTGATATCTATTTTTTTGGGGTTTGAAACTCTTTCACACTGAAATTTGGCACATGCCATCTTTATATTATTTATGTAGGAAGTGTTAATGGATCCTATGCTGTCTAATTGTCTCAATGAATCATTTGTACATGTGATGGGAAGTCAATGTATGCGCATAATTGAATGCATATCTCTAATCATCTTATTTATTATTATTATTTCATCTTTTGATGCTTTGCAGGAGTCTTCTATTTATATATGAAAACTATAGAAAGGGCTCATATGCCAAACAAATTGTGGGAAAGAGTTAAGCTGCCGAGAAATTATGAGAAAGCCCTTGAAATTATTGACAAGCATATGGTATTGTAGTTCTAGCATGTTCTAGCAGTTTGACTGGGGTTTTGATTCATTTTTATATTAATCTGGAGCACATTCAATTGCTTTAAATGTTTTCTTTTTTGCATTGATAGATGTATTGGCCTAAGTTTCTTGTGCACAAAACAAAACAACGATTGACTAAAATGACTCAGATGCGAATACGTATGAGGAAACTTGCTCTAAAAACGAGGTTCGGATATCTCTTTCTCTCACTGTTCCCCCACCAATATCTGCATGGTAGACCATCATGGTTATAACATGCCTGATAATCATCCAGTGTATGGATTTTCTGTTTTACTTTCAAAATCATTTTTCAGATTACCCTGTGCTGTTAGTTGTTAGCTTGAAGAAGCAAAATGTGTATTTGCAGGTTGGTTCTAAAATACCTTGCATTTGGCATGATGAATGCTGTATTTGCTACAAGAAGCACAACTAGCATATCAATATTTACATTTACAAAGCCTCATGTAGAATCATGTTACCTTTCCCACTAGGAAAACGATTTCCAAACTCGTAATGAACAAAGCTTCCTAAACTAATTAAGACTTAGCTACTTCCAAGTTCCAAACTATTATTGAATTTAGGAACACTCATAACCCAGGCACTAGTTAACCTAGAGACTAAATAAATATATATCACAGAAATACATAGTCTGCAAAAATACCAAATTCCTTTGATCTTAAATTTTCCATATCTAATGTAATTGGAATTGTTTGTCTATAACCGAACCCCTCAAAATGGACCTTTAGAGATATCCTCATTCCCTAAACCCTATCTTTTTGTTGCTACATATAAACTTGAAAAGTTTATATATTTTTACCACCATTTTTAGTCACAAACACCAATGCAAATAAGCCCCAAAGCCTACTTTTCTGTAGATATGTATTAATTTTGGGTTCGCTACTAGTAGAAGAATGTTCCCTGTGCTTGTCCTACATCAGCCTGACATAAAAATTACTCGTGTATTATGCTTTTTCTTATATGTGAATCCGCGTATGCAGGGAAGATGGTTCGTTTTATAGCAATGAATGGCCGATATAGACCCTTCTTGACAGTAGTAATCTGCTCTTAAATTTCATTATATTACATTGTCAGATGCCTTCAACCAATAGTGTGTATTTGACCTTCCACTCAAAAAAGTTCCTTCCCGACTACTTTTTGGGAAGTTGTAGTTCCAAACTTGACATGATCATTATATGCAGTGTTTTTTAAAGCAAAGAGTGAACAGAGGCAATAAGGTGTCTTGAGGCCTAAGCGTGAGGTAATGAGGTGAAGTGACATGATGCTGTCATCAAAGCAAGGCGAATGCGAATGATATTTTTAAAAAATGAATAAATAACATAGGCAAAAACTTAATAAGTTTAAAAGCTTGATGCATGTAACATTCCAAATACTAAACATTAATAAAATATAAAAACATTCAACAAAATGTGACATTTCAAATACCAATATCCAACAAAAAGGTAAGACATTGAACAAACACTAACATTTTGACATATGAAAACATAAAAACGCAAAATAATTGATTAACTTCTAAACAAAAATTTCATTGTCAATCATGGCCAAAGTAGTTGTTTAGCTGAAGTTTAGACAAACAGTTCAACATTTTTAAAAATATATATATAAAACAGATAAAATAAAATAAAAAAGATAAAGCCCATAGTCATAAACTATGAATTGATGTGCATACAGCATCATATGTTTGTTACAATTGCACAGATTCTTTTTCGTCACTCTCATATAGTTCGCCCGAAGTGACAAACTATGATCTAATGTGCATGTCATATATTTATTACAACTCAAAAAGTAGATGGTTGAGATTAAATCATAACAGGGGAAAATTTCACCGCCTTGAATGCCTCAGCTACCTCGGCCTGAGCCTAAGGCAACTGCTTCAGTCTTTGCCTTGCCTCGCATCTTGCCTAAGCCATCACTTAGGCACACTTTTCAAAACACTAATTATATGCATGCAAAGAAGTGAGAACTTTGTGTCATGTTGCATTATACTGTATTAATTAACTGTAGGGGGTTTTTGACAGAATATATAGATAATCAATAATGCTATGGTGACCAATTTTTGTGTTGATTTATATTATATAATGTAGTATACAATCAGATTAGTGTAGTATTTGCTTTAGATAGATTAGTGGATTGCTTTTGGTTAGTGGTAATATATCATATAGTTAGTGCTTTAGGTTAATGCTCCATCATGTTTAGTGCTCATGTTGAGTGCTCCATTAGTTTGATTGCTCCATTCCAAATCTCTCTATAAAAGAGAGTTTATTTCTGCATTGTAATACACACAGATTATATATATCAATCTATCAATAATACATTAAATTTTCCTACATGGTATCAGAGCTATAGGTTAAGCTCTTAGTGTTCTTCGCCTTCTGGCGGGCGGCAACCTTTCCTTGGCCGCCCGCCAGACCTCAACCTATTCCGCTTTGTCGTCTTTACTGTAATGCAGAAGATTCTGTTACCAACGAGGCTAATGAAATCAATACTGAATCCTTAGAGCAAAGAGATATTAATGGAAGCAGCATGGTTTGTTTGTCTGGTTCTTCTACCGAGCCACAAAATATGGATGTTGATGACCTTTCTGAGGTCAAAGATGAAAAGGCAGATACTGGAAACAAGACCTGCAACATTCTCTCGTCTGACCAAGATGGACTGCCAATAGGAGATTGTGCACCAGTTCTTTCCCAGCTGAACTCTAAATATCTCAATACGGGAGGAGGAAGAGATTGTCTGAGGCTGTCCTCACTCTGCAGAATTCATGTCAGGAACTGGATGATATGTGCTACGAGAACAATTGGACATTAGCAACATATCATGTATCCCGGAAGATGGTGGAGTTGTAACGCTGCTGCTTCAGTTAGTCACAGCCAAAGTGTATGGACTCAGTTGGATAAGCAGAAGAGTTCTGGATTGACTCCAGATGTTGAAGCTAAAGTTAGCTTCTGCAGCTGTTGCAGTAGCAGCAGCTGCTTCTGTTGCCAAGGCAGCTGCTGCAGCTGCTCAGATTGCATCAAATGCTGCGCTGCAAGCAAAACTGATGGCTGATGAGGCATTGATCTCTGGTAATGGAGAACAATCAAAAGCAGACTCCCACAAGGCATGAGGAAGTGAAGGATCAGCTGGTAATATCACTCTGGACAGCACAGTTATGGAAGAAGGTATGTGTAGAAACACAAGCGGAATAGGTTGAGGTCCGACATAACCCCGTAAACTGTTTTCTACATCGGTCCGATATGACCCCATAAACTATCTTCTACAACGGTCCGACATGACCCCATAAACTGTCTTCTACATCGGTCTGCCATAACCATACGGTCTTCTACAACGGTCTGACACGACCATACAGTGTCTCCTATCTACTTTATTTGTCAGATTATTTTTCCTGTTTTGTTACTCTCTCCAAACTCAAGTTGGTTAGTTCCTAACCCCTTGAGTTTGGAGAGAGTAAGGCGCGTGTCTGCCTTGCCTATTTAAACCAAGGCTAGGCTGCAGCTGATGCAGAACAAACCAGCTGAAAAAACTCTTAGAAACTCTTCGTGTTCTTGAGAGAGAGATTCTGTAACTCTATTGCCCAGAAAATGGCCTCTTCTTCCCGTTCTGCTCCCCAGAATATAGTCTCTTCGTCCCGTGGTCTTACCCTCTTTCCTGACCTCAACGAGGCCACAACCCAGAATATGGCCCTTGAACCTCAACCAAGAGCCCCTGGACCAAGCCCCCCTGGTTTTGCGCCGTTGAACTATCCGATGGTGTCAGTGGAGCAGATAATGGCTGCTCAGTCGGATATTGAGGCGAATTATTACACATTAAGGTCATGCGTTGAGACCATGACGGCGGTCAACAACCTGTCGCACCGGCTTCAGAGTAGAACTTGATCTTGATTCTGGGATGGATGCCTCTAGTCCAAATCGTACACTTGATCTTGTGTCTGCCCATCAGCAGCTGTTGAGAACACCTCTGATTTCTGATTTTGAGGTGGGCAAAGTTGTGTTTCTTGGGATTATTTTTGTCATAACACCACCAAGAGTTTCCAGACCCAGAGATAATGGTGTAACGTCAAGAAGGACTATGTCACTGACATCTCCAGCAAGAACACCAGCCTGAACAGCAGCAAGGGCAACGACTTCATCAGGATTGACCGTAACATTGGGTTCTTTTCCAGTTAATCTTTTAACAAGTTCCTGTACACAATTCAAGCATTATGGTTGCTGAAGGTGATCTGTTGCAGCCTGAAAGGCTCAATAATGGGATTGTGTTCAACGTTGTCAAGAAGGAAGACTTGACGCCGACAAACAGGAGTCATGATTCAGAAAACACCAAACAGAGATCTGGGTAATCCAAAAAGAGAAAGCTATTGCAGTAATGTCACCAACCTTATTTTATTCATGCGGGGATCAAACCCGATCACCATTTACAAAAAAAAAAAAAAAAAAAAAAAAAAAACAACCAAACAACCACAACCCATAACCATACAGTGTCTCTTATCCACTTTTTAGTTTATTTTTTATTTTTCTTGTTTTATTACTCTTTCCAAACTCAAGTTGGTTGGTTTCAATCTCTCTTGAGTTTGAGGGGGGCTGTTGATTTATATTATATAATGTAGTATACAATCAGATTAGTGTAGTATTTGCTTTAGATAGATTAGTGGATTGCTTTTGGTTAGTGGTAATATATCATATAGTTAGTGCTTTAGGTTAATGCTCCATCATGTTTAGTGCTCATGTTGAGTGCTCCATTAGTTTGATTGCTCCATTCCAAATCTCTCTATAAAAGAGAGTTTATTTCTGCATTGTAATACACACAGATTATATATATCAATCTATCAATAATACATTAAATTTTCCTACATTTTGGTATGAAATTTTGGATACCATTTGATATGTTACCAATGCATTGGTTTAATGGGCTTCACCTTTCCCATTAAACCAATGCATTGGTGACACATTAGATGGTATCTAAAATGTGGTACTCAAATTTGGTTACGGTAGCATCGTAATTGATAGTTGATATAATCCCTACTTGACAGAATAGTACTCTTACATTTCATTATTTTGTTTATGCTGCTTATCATGCATTAGTGAGTTGTAATCTTTTATTGCCCAAGGTTTGGGTTCTTTTCCAGCTTTGGCATATGTTTATTTTCCATTGTTTGTGTTGCTTCCCAGGGAAAAGATAATGACAACGCCTAGGAAAGAGAAGAAAAGAGAGGCTAGGAGAGAGGAGAAGGCTGAAAAGGCAGCAGTTTTGGATAAGGTTGTATAGCCATTCTCATCTTGTGCTGTTATTGCAACCTGAATATGTTGTCTCTAGAGCTCTCACTAATGCTGTTGACAATCCTGCAGAGTATTGAAAAAGAATTGCTTGAACGACTTAAGAGAGGAGTTTATGGTGATATATATATTATCCTATAAAGAATACAATAAAGTTCTTGATATGGACCGACTCCAGGTTGCTAGTGAAGATGAAGATGAGGAGGTATTGCATAATTATTGATATGAGGCCGATATGAAATTAATTTTGTGATCAAAAATATTGAGGAGAATGAAATTAATTTTCAATTGAAATAAGCAGGAACCTGAGATTGAGTATGTTGAAGGCTATGAAGAACTTGAAGAGGAGGATGACATGGAGGATTTTGGTGGTCTCGCAATTGACAAGACTGATACAGATGTTGACAATGGTAAAAGCTCTTATAAGTGTATTTGTCATTATTAGTATGCACAGTTTCTTAGAATGTTTTTGGTTGATGTGATTTTTCTCAGATGTTAATACATGTTTTGTATACACGTGCGTATTTCATATATTGATTCCCATAAAATCTTTTTGGTGTATTGGTTGATTATGTGTTTATTGCCTATCGGAAGTTAAACAGTGGGTTATTTGGCTTTAGCAAAACTGCCCATGTAAGTAATTTTTTTTTTAAAAAAGAACATGAGATTTATTCTAACATTGAACATTACAGATGCAGTTGGAATAGATGATGATGATGAAGAGACAATAGCTATTGATCGGAAGAGATTAAGAAGAGATTCTCAAAGAAAGCTTGAGAAAGATGAACCTCGTGCCAAACCAAAGAGAGTTAGAGTACTCGTTGAGGTAAAGATTATCCAGCTCCATCAAGTTCATTAAAGTTGGTTCATTGTTCACAATATAGGAGTCATAAAAGGTAATTGGTAGTTTGATCCAAAATAATAACTTACACAGCCCTATGTTGCTAAAGACGTGAAAACATTGAAAAATTTTAGTTAGTTTCAGCCTATAATCTTTTTAACAGTCTACCCTTGGCACGATTCGATAACACACTTGATGCTTGGGCAAGTAGTTAATCCTAAGGAAGTGGAAACTTCAATGAAGATGATGGGCTATTGCATGTTTTTTTCTTCATTTCTTTCTAGGGACGTTCAACGATTTTGAAGTATGTTATGCTAACATCACAAAAATAATATTTATTTGTCAGGTTGAGCACGAAGATACTGAGGAAAGACAGACGGCAGTCCAATGAGACTTTGTGTGCTTTTTTTTTCTTTTTCTTTTTCTCTTTTCCCCCTTTCTTCCTATGTGTTTCGACCTTTAAACAAGATTGCAGTTAATTGTATCATCAATTTTATTGGTTAGAGTTTGAGCTTGTCTTCTGTATAGGCAGAAATCAATGCCAAAACGTTCCTGCTTCTAGGCTCAATATTTCTTTTAAATTTGTATGACAAACAGGAAGGCTGCTCAAAGAGATGTGACATTTGGTGGTTGTCATTTCGATTTTGGTTCAATTATAATGTTAGACTAGATTTTGATCTTTCTTCATCTTCATCTTCATCTTCATCTTCCTCTTCTTATTATTTGTTTTAGATTTCCCATTGTATTATGATATCGCTGGTCGTGGAAAGTGGTTAAGCTCACTGTCGAAGATGGAAGGTCTGAAAATAGGAGAAAGGAGGGAGCTTTGTGGAGAGAGTATTAGGGTAATTTTGCTTTATGGAAGGGAAATAAAATACATTTCAAATATTTAGGTCAAGTTTGGGAAGACTAAATAAGTGTACTTTTTGACTTTTATTGTATTATGTGTAGAAAAAGTAGAGAGGAGATGTTGATTGATGTGACCAAAAAAAGATAAAAAAATGAAATAAGTGCACTTATTTTGTTTAGCCAAACGTGGCCTTAATAGGTGAATGTCTTGTTGGAGGTGTGAAAATATTTTAAGATTATGATATTGTTTGAGAACTGGTTGGTTTGGTAATTTTTTAATTTTTTTGATTAAAATATTTAAAAAAAAAATTTAGGGAGAGTTTAGAAATTTTTTTAGTTTGTTTGGTTGTATATTTTGAAAATAGTTTTGGAGTATGGGAGTTTGGATAATTTGATATTTTGTTGTAGTTAAGAGTATCTCTAATGGTTTATCAGATTTTTCATCAAATCTGAGTAAAAAAAAAAATGATTTTCTCTATTTGATATTATCTACTCAAACGGAGAAATTTAACTTTTCATCAAATTACTAGTCGATCAGGCGAATGATCGGCCAATGCAAAAAATGAAAAACTAAGAAAACAAAGAGGTCGTCGACCGGGTGACTGCCTAGTGTAAAATTTTTACAAAATTTTGTTTAAGGTGGTCATTTAGGAGGATGTCCGGTTGATTGTCTTGTGGGACCCACCTCCAACGTAAACACAGAGTGTTTTGGTAAAATTTGCTCCGCTTCTCATTTTGGTTAAACTTTTGGTGATTTCTCAATTTAATATTCGTTTGGTGAAACCGTTGGAGCCATAAAAGTGATTTTTTCACCAAATTTAAATCTGATGGTGAATTTGATTCACTGTTGGAGATGGTTTAAGTAGATGTATGTGAAAGAAAAAGTGACTAAAAAATATAGGAGAAAAAAAAAAGTGATTGATTGATATGTAAAAGAGAAATTAATTTTGGAATTTTTTTTTCAAAATTACTAAATTAAACAACATTTTGAAAAAAAATTTCCAATTTTTTTTTTTCAAAAACAAACCAAATAAGACCTGTATGTTTGGAATTATTTTTTGTTTTTTTATCAAAAAAAAAAAAAAAGTGAAAAATAGAGTGAAACGAAAATTTGATTTTTTTTTTTTTTTATAATTTATTAATTTATTGATTTTTTAATGATTTTTTTAACTTTTAGTGAAGTGATGGGATTGTATGGGCATCTGTGTGTATTATCACAATACAGCAGTGATTGGGAGCTCTAGTAGGGCTGCTCTAATAGCAGCTCTACTGAGCTGGCAACCAATTTAAAAAAAAAAAAATAGAAAAAGACAAAACAGTGGTCAGAAGAAGACAATTTAATGCTAAGTTTAGAGGTGCTCTTTTAGAGCTCTAAAGCAATTTTGTATCACAATAATACATCCCAAGAAGATGACGAAGGTGAAGAAAGTCATTTTCTGAACAGTTTGATATGTGCTCTCAAATCCCCTCTATTTTCTTATTAATTTTCTTTTCCGAGAAAGGACGTCAAATCACACCTTCAAATCTTTTCTCGAGAAAATCGCGGCAGTATTTATTAATATGAACCCAACATATCACCGATTTGACGGCGTATCTAAAGTTGTTGTTTGATATCACTCTTGCCATGACGAATGTTGATAGAGTTAGAGTTATGTTAACCCCGTTTGGGAAGTGTGTTGGTTTTTTAATTTTTTAATATTTTTTTTATTATTTTTAGTTTGAAATTAAAATGTTTGATTTGGGAAGAATTTTTTAATTATTTTGATTTTTTTAACTTTTTGATAAGATGTCTTCTTATTAAATTACTAAATTGCCTTTCATTCACATTTGCATGTCAACTCATTGTATTTCGCATTTGTTCGTCCTCCACGTCAGATTGTTTGGATCAATTTTTTTTTTTTTTTCTTCTTGGGGTTTGAATTTGGCGTATTTTGATGTGTTTTTTTTTTTAAAAAAAAAATTATGTTTCTGTCATTTTTCTTTTTTTATACATTAATTAGTTCTTATTCTTTAATTTATATTTTTGCCTTATTTATTTTTATTGGTATACAATAACTTTTTTTAATTTTTCAAAAATGAGTTTTCATGTGTTTTATTTATTTGTAAATTACGTAGCGAATGGTAATTTATGTTTTTATGTTTTTTTTTTTAAATGTTTTTGAATGAGGCCTATTCTTGTCATAATTTTTTTTTAATTTACATTTTTGTCATTTTTTTATTTGTACACATGAATTTGTTTTTATATTTCAAAAATGGGGTTTCATGTGTTTTATGTATTTCTAAATTACATAAAATGCTAATTTCTGTTTTTTTGTTTTTATTTTTTATTTTTTGGATGAGCCGTATTTTTGTCGTTCTTTTTTTCAAATTTACAGTTTTGTCAATTTTTTTTTTGTATACATTAATTTGTATTTATATTTCAAAAATGGGGTTTCATGTGTTTTATTTATTTGTAAATTACGTGGCAAATGCTAATTTCTCTTTTTATGTTTTTATTTAAAATGATGTGAAACGCCATATATTGCCGTGGCACATGACAAAAAATGAGGTTTGTTTTGGTTTTTTGTTGTTTTCAACTGGTGTTTTTATGTTTTTAATTGACGTCGCACATGATAATTTCTGTATTAGTTTTTTTTTTTTTTTTTCTTATTTGTTTCACCTTGTTTTCTTTTTCGAAAAGGCTTTTTTCTGTGGTTTTTGGTTTTTCAAAGTTAGGCACGTCACTAACTGAAACTTGGTATATTCCCGTGTAAACACATACATATTGTACATGATAATATATTTGAATACAGTCTGTTCCACGTGTGTTACCAATATTACAACCCTACGAAAATTAGGTCGACTATTATATATTTCCTAACGTTCCGTTATTACGCATGTAACATAACTTGTCGCGTATGCAAAAACGCACCAATGCCATTTGTGGGTCCTCATCCCCAACCATTAAACCATCCTCGTCATGTTCAACTTCTGGTATGGCATTTAATATTGTCATAGCCTCTTCCTCGTCACAGATTGGGTGAACAGTTGTTGGATTACCTGTGTTTTGCCGTATATAATTATGTAATGCTATTGACGCACCTACTAACTGAACTTGCACATTTGCAAAGTCATACCGAGGCATGTCTCGAATAAACCCCCATCGATTTTTCCAGGCACCGAAAGTGCGTTCCACCACACTGTGTAACGACGAGTGAATTTTGTTAAATAATTCCCTTAGCGTGTTTGCCGTCATGTTCCGTGGAATACGTCGGTATTCTTGTTGGTGGTAATGGCTACCTCTGAATGGTGCTAAGTAACCTATCCAGTTTAGATAGCCAGAATCAATAAGATAATATTTTCCTGCAGACAGGACAATAATTAATTAAAAACAAACATTGTGCTTCATTTTCAAGTAACGCTGTTTGACAAAAAATTATAGCCCCATCAATGCAGAATTCATGGCACTATGTTACCTTCGTCAGGATATAGAAATGGGACATTGTAATTTGTTAGTATCTCGTTGAAGATGCGACTATCATGCATTCTTCCTTCCCATCCGCACGAAATGAAGATGAAACACATGTCAAAATCGACCGCGACCATGATATTTTGCGTGTGACAGTATTTCCTACCAAAATATATTGCCGCATCTGGCCCCGTAACCCATGCACTTACATGTGTTCCGTCTATTGCTCCAATACAGTCTTGCAAACAACCCAATTCGTGTTTTTTCTTAAACGGGTAACAAGTAATACGTCACGTCCAGTTAATAATAAAAACAAAATAACTGCACTTCGCACTTATATGTCAATAATGTTTTTCAGTAGTACCTTGAACGGTAGGTATTTCTGTCTAGACCGCACGTATAGATGTATACGATGCTGACTGTATGTGGGCCGATAATGAACAACAGTGAACTCTTTCAAGGAAGTTAATATGTTATGCACGTGCCGAGACACAGTCTCCCCAGAATGTTGGAAACGTTCTTAGATTTGCCGATTTTGCATCCCTTGCAAAACGTGTTGAAACATTGCAACGCTTTCTTCAACAGCTAAGCCATGTGGACGTTGCGGTCCTTGTAACCCAAAATCATTTACTAATGTCTCACACAATGCGGCAAAAACTCCTTCGGCATGCAAACATTTTCCTCAAATCGACCCATATGGCCCGCATATAGTTCGCATATCCATGCATGCCCGGTCAATATCGAAGTGCGACATGGCATTTTAGCCATGTGTTTTTCGTACCATTCTGTCGCATACTGGCATGCTTGTAGAAATGTCCAGTTGTGTTCTTGTTGCAGCTATACCGCCATTTGATTAAGCATTTCCCTTAAATCGTCATTGTTGCTTCCATCCCAGGGATTCATCACGTCTTCGTTGATGCGAAACCTACAAGAGTGGCACTGTTTCAATCAGTTTGCACGTGATTCATTGACTCAAACGTAATAACAGTTTGCAATTAAAGAATGCCGACATTGTTTTTAATGTAAGTAATGACGTCACCAATGTCATTACTAACGCAGAACGATATGAATTGAACAAATTGTGAACCTGGTCGTTATTGTTTATAGGGGGACCATGGTGGTAACAACCACAAAAAATGTCGTCAAACTAAACTAACAGTTTCCCTCGCAAAATAAAGACATACAAAAGCTAGCAAGAAAACCGTGGTTGCGCATTTCATTGCCATACATTTAATTAAAACAAAAGCATCCCATTCATTTCCCAAAAAACATGCACAACCATGCTTCCATTCCATCTACGACAAATTTAACTAAAAGTTTTGTTCACCATAGCTAGCAAGAAAAAAAAACAACAAGGAAGGAATAAAAACATGCAAACAAAAAAAAAAACAATGAAGGAATAAAAACATGTAAACACAACCATCCTGTTTTAATACAGTGCCAACAATAACATAAGTAAAAGTTTTCAAAAGCAAGAGAAGGGCAGGCATCTTTAACAATCCTAACACCGCTACATCACATCCGGCGAGCCCCAAATAGGTTCGCAAACGGCGCCGACGCAATACACTGGAGCTGCTTTTGTGTAAGCCACCCTATGATGTGGTCGTCATCAGGCTGGCACATCATCACCTCCTGGTAATCTGCGTTATCCATAAGTGTCGAGGCGAAATGGAATAGCGGCGTACTAATCAGGGATGGAATAGTCGTCAGGCGATGCATGCACTCCGAAATAGTGTACAGCGATTCGTTGCCTGTGAGGTGCCTCACCGTAACCTGCTGATTCTTCGTACGCACCACATCTGTTAGATTGTTCATGCTTTCCGCAATAACTGACGCTCCACTTGTTGCCTTCTTCAACTTTGAAACACTTGATGATGGCGTCTTTCTCTTTTTCGCCTTTTCAATCGGAACAGCCTCCATTGAAGAATCTGAATCCACGTCCTGTACTCCTGCGGGTATCAGATCAGCAAATGGTTATGCTCCCAAACTATGCACTGAATCAGACGAGTTATCAGCAGCTTTAGGAAGTTTCTCTTCCGGGGTCCAATGGTGCTTACCAGTAGCTGATGCCCCCATGAAGACCGTCTCCATCAAGTCATGATGTTCCAAGGTTTTTTTCCTGAACTTGGCACACACCTTGTTTATCTGCAGAAAGGGAGATATATGAAAGAGAAAGACGTTACATTTCATATAATTAATTAAAAGTTAAGTAAAAAGGTTAAAAATGTACTTGTAACAGACAAATACGAAACTTGTTTGTACATGTACTTACCGATTCCATCTTGTCCCACCACTCCTCAGGTGCCTGAAACATACCAGTGTCACAGTCAAACCCTATCCCTGACACTCCTTTGCTTGAATCCATCAACTTGTCCACGCTTGCCACTCTTTTTTCAAAATCATGTATTTATTCTTCAACTGTTTGAGGTCATGTTTTTTCCTTTTTTTCTCAAATTTCCTTGCCAAGGACTTGTACCCTGCTGGCTGAGGACTAGGAATGGTCGATTTCCTTTTGTAATCTCATTTGCAATCAACTGCAGGAAAACTCGGATTGAGTCACTGTCCCTGAGGCCTTGTGGCTGAACTGATTATGTGTCTCTTCAAGACTACTTGACTTCTCTGTGACAATGCCTTTGCTTTTTGGATTGGGTACGCGGAGAAGTATGTATGGAAGCCATTACTAATGTACGGTTACAAAAGATTACCATCACAAATTCGATTGTTATATACAAACGCATAAGTTATTGCACATTAATAACAACAAACAGAGAAAGAGGATGCTAAATTAGACAGCATATAACCATTACACATTAATAACATACATACACAGGTTCCATGGAACTCAGTAGTGGACATAGTTATGATAGTCATTAATACGTCTACCGTTTCGTAGTAGAGGAAGGCAAAGGCAGCTTAAAGTCATACTAAAACATACTACCAACATACTAACAACCTCGTACCGTGTTTGTACATACTGACAACATCCTAACGTTGCTTACATACAGAAAAACAAAATGACAACGACAGTGCATAGCACATACACAATGGTCTTAAGGACACGCAAGGATTGTTGAATGTCTATGACATCAGCTCGCAATTGTATGACAATTTCGTCTCTGGGTGACGTATAGTCTTGGTTCTTTTCACCTTGGTTCTTCGCACCAACCAATCCAACTGGCCCAGGGTTGATGAGTGCAAATGATGGAACTATTAGTCAATGGGTTGTTAATGTTCATGCAGTTATGACCAGTAAAGAATGGGTCACTCACCATAGGGCGGGGACATGCAAAGTAGGGACGCCCTGGATTTTTGGTGGACCTGGAAATCTTAACAATACAAAGGCCATGTCCACAGGCACACATTCGTCGTGGCCATGTACTGGAAGTTGCAGTAGAGGTAAACGAAGCCATGCTATGCTTTACAAACATTCGGAAGTGACAATGAATCATATAAGTAATTAGTTTATGTTATCCATATATCAAGTTAAACATGAACTGAATACGCTGATGCACAAGTTTCATAGGATAGGTATACAAACTCCATATTTTGTTCAATTTATTTTAAAGAAAAGCAGCCTACATTATCATGGTTTCACTGTGAAGGTGTTAATAGAAAGGTAAATATCTAATTTCCTTTTCAAACCTAACAGATAAAAAAGAGCATGAACATCGTGTGTTTACATGACTGAAATGAAGAATTCATGATCACATTAAGTCAAGACATTGTAAACTATGAAGCCGTAATCAAATTACAATTCAATTAAATTTACATGAATCAAAATGACAACGTACAAAGACTAACGTATTTCTAATTTGATTCCATTCTCGAATAAATATATTTTTTGTAAAAGTATTGTGCATCTGTAGCTTCATATAGTTATTATTATTATTATTGTTTTCTGTTGTTTTTTGAAATTTGAGAATAGTCTATTTATATAAATAATTTTATAAAATTAGACATACTTTTTTTGTAAAAAAATATATAATTAATTTATATATACTTAGACTAGATCAACTAAAAAAGAGTTATAACCACTCACAGTCCGATCCATTTCACACCCGTCTAGAATGTCACCAATCCAATGTTTGGTATCACACATTAACATTAAATCAAT
Organism: Camellia japonica; assembly: GCA_030407325.1. Taxonomy (NCBI): domain Eukaryota; kingdom Viridiplantae; phylum Streptophyta; class Magnoliopsida; order Ericales; family Theaceae; genus Camellia; species Camellia japonica. The sequence goes on along the minus strand of JAPPVO010000019.1, from coordinate 9,287,040 downwards.
TAGAATTGGTAATATTATGACGACTATCATAAGATAAGGAAAATATAAGAAACACTAGTACAGTAATCAACTTAACAGAAAAGCGGATATATGAATAACCAGAAAAAAAGTGAACTTCAATAACAAAAAACAAATCAAGTTACAGTTTATACCACAGAATTGTGTAGACAACAATCTGACATTTCTTTCTTCATTCAGCATTGACATATATGAATGAAGTTGAATAATCACAACCCCAAAAATGAATATCAAGTTAACAATGTTTGAAGAAGTGAAGACAGAATCAGATATTCATTCCAGAAACCTTTTATTTTTCAATGAAGACAGCTATGAATGAAGACAGTAAAGGGTTTTATTCAGATTTCTGAAATAATCAAGTTAACAGTGTTTGAAGAAGTGAAGTTAAATAACCACAACCCAAAATCTGACATATATGAATGAAGACAGATATGAGGACTGTTTTTTGGAAGAGAGATTGAGACATTTCTCGATTTATGAATACAACAGCAGAGGGTTTTGTTTCAGATAATTGCATGTTAGTAATACATACATTTACATTTCTTTCTTCATTCAGCATCGACGTTACCAATGTTACAAAACAGAAATTGTAGCAGAGTCCAGATGTGATTCACAGATTTCATTCACAGAACCCATTCAGATTTCAGATTTCATTCACAGACTCAGCATTGACAAATCAATAGGTATTTCACAGATAATAAATCAACTTTTTAATGACAATGATAAGAAATCAACTTTTATTCACAGAATGGGTTCAGAGAATGAAATTGTTCACAGAATGAACAATTTACAACTTTCATCATCCAATGTTAGTAAAATCAATTTTGTAACAGAATGGGGTAAATTCACAGAATGAACAATTTACAACTTTCATTGACCAATGATAAGAAATCAACTTTCATTCGCCAATGTTAGTAAAATCAATTTTGTAACAGAATGGGTTCACAGAATGAAATTGTTCACAGAATGGGATTTCATTCACAGATTTACATCTGACTTCATTCATAGATTTACACCATAGATTTACATCTAACTTCATTCACATATTTACACCGCAGATTTACACCGCAGATTTACATCTAATCAGATTTCATTCATAGATTTTCAAAGGCTTTCGATTTCATTCACAAATCAACCACTTTTCATTTCTTTAACAGACATGATTTACACCACTTTCAATTTCTTTAACAGACATGGTTTCATATTTGAGAAAAAACTAATTTCAGCATTCAGATTTCAGGTGAGGCACAACAGTGAAAGGGATTCCACACTTCCTTTGAAATTTGAAATTTGAGAAATCTAATTTCAGATTTCAGATTTCAGATTTCATATTTCATATTCAAAAAACAGAGTCCACACTTCGTTCGAAATTTGGAAAAAATTTGTCTGTAACAGAGAAAGGGATTCCACACATGAACCTTAAGGAGATCGGAAGCAGATGACGGATTTACGCGAAAAGGGAAACGAAATCATAACAGCTATAAAGCATTACCTGAAGATCGGTGGTGTTTGAGAGGGTTCGTTCTTGTTCGCCGCCGCCAACGTACGAGCCAACCGTTCGATTTGCCGACCTGTTCGTGAGTCTTCTTCGACGCCGCAGATGCGTACTCCGGTGCCGATCGCCTCTGCGAAGCTGCCTCACATGTCGTCGCCGCTGGTATACATTAATCGCCTCCTTCGCTTGTTATGTGCCCTAGGAAGGTTGTGTGTGTGGCGAGGCGTTAGGCCTCAGATTCAGAGGGAACAATCAGGGTGTTTTGGTAAATTTACCCCAAAAGGGTTTGAACCAACACATTGATTTCTGTTTTGTCTTCATTTAGTTAAATTAGCCTTTTTTGTCCGGACGTGGCTAATTTAGCCCCAACTTGCCTTCCCAAACAGCACCTTAGTGATTTTTGGTGGGTTTGATTTGTGTTTGAAGATAAATTTTTTTTAAAAAAAGGTAAATTATACTGATATTTTTTGAGATTTATGTTTATTATAATTTCTTCCCTCACTTTTTATAAATTACATCTCCGAGGTTTAAAGTTTCATTACAGATTCTCCCTTAGCAAATAAATTTTTTTAAATACCAATTTTGTCATCACTGGGTAAATTACATTGACACCCCTCACATTTTAGAAATTACAATCCCTTCCCTAAGGTTTAAAGTAGCATTACCAATTGCCCCCTCTGTTAGTATTAATTGAAAAAAAAATTCATTGAAAAAAAAATTAATTGAAAAAAAATTATTTGAAAAAAAAATTAATTGAAAAAAAATTTTGTTAGTAAAATTTTTAAATTTCTATTTAAAAATCAATGTAAACTCATTTTTTGAATTTACCTTTTTTTCTCAAATTTACAAGCTGAGACAACAATTTATAAATCAAAAAAATTATTAAATAAGTTTTTATGACAGTTTTTAAAATTTTTGTAAATATAAATTGAAAACTGAAACGAAATTGTTACCAAACAGGCCTCATATGGTAAAAATATTGTAAAATTAACAAATAATTAAATAAGTTACCAACCTAAGAACTGACTTATCAAAAGATTCTTAGGCGATGTATGATTTGATTTTTAGAAATTTTTTTTAAAAATTAAAAATTAATTTGGTTAAGAAATAAAAATAAAAAATAATTATTATTTTAACGTTTGGGCAGCTTATATACATACGTATGGCTGTTTCATTTTAATTTGTAAAAAATTATTTCTAACCACTCGAAAGATAAAAATTATATAAAAATAAAAATTATTTTTTATTTTTTATTTCTTAACCAAATTAATTTTTAAATTTTAAAAAAAATTCTAAAAATCAAAACATACATAGCCTAAGAATCTTTTGATAAATCATTTCTTACGTTGATAACTTATTTAATTATTTGTTAATTTTATGATATTTTTATCATCTGAAGCCTATTTGGTAACCATTTCATTTTCAGATTTCAATTTATATTTAAAAAAATTTAAAAACTGTCATAAAAACTTGTTTGATAATTTTTTTTGGCTTATAAATGGTTATCTCAGTTTGTAAATTTGAGGAAAAAACGTAAATTCAAAAAATGAGTTTACGTTGATTTTTAAACAGAAATTTAAAAATTTTACTAACAAAATTTTTTTTAATTATTTTTTTTTTCAAATAATTTTTTTCCAACTAGTACTAACTGAGGGGCAATTGGTAATGATACTTAAACCTTATGGAGGAGATTGTAATTTTTAAAATGTGACGGGTGTTAATGTAATTTACCCAGTGAGGGCAAAATTGGTATTTAAAAAAATTAAATTGTTGGAGGAATCTGTTGTAGACACCCCATTTTTGACCGCCCTTAAGACTTGGGCGTTCCTGATGGTTTACTTGGTGGTGAAAGGTATGTAGGGCAAAGGTTCGATTTCTTCGGCAAGAGGAGAGTTAAATCCTAACCTCACACCCCATTTTGGACCAAAGCTATTTTGGATGGTTTTTAGACCTTAAAACCCTCTTTCAAAACATTTTTGAAATAAAGTTTCTATGATGCTCTGATGCTCGCATTTTGTTAAATGATGCGCTTTTCGGTAAACCGAGCAAGGACAAAGTGGAAATGAATGAAAGAGAGTTGAGATCTTTGAAAAATCTTTCAAAACACCTTGTTTAGGGGTTTGGAGTTGAAGAAAAGAGGAGAAGAGAGAAGAAACCAAGTTGGAGAAGAAGATGGGCATGAATCGCTAAGAGAGAGTCGAGCAGCCCTCGCTAAATCAGGCCTATCCTTTTGTATATTTGGATTTAAGCTATGAGACCATCACCGTTGGAAAGCTTATTTCCGGCGCTTCATTTTTCACTTAAGAATCTCCTAAAGCCGAGTCCGGATGGGGGAGATATGATTGGTTGAAGTTGGGCATCGTTCCGATTGGACCGAAACTGAGCAACCTTCACTAAAAGAGAGATATCTCTTAGCACACTTGGAATTTTGAGGCGAGGCTTCCAAATTTGGAAAGAATACTTCCGGGGCTACAGTTTAGGCTCAAGAATGACCTAAAAAGGAGTCCAGATGAAGGAATTAGGCTTGCTTCAAGTCATGGACTAGGGCAGATTTTTTCCATCGACCTCTATGGAAGTCCACCGGCCACAATTTGACCTCAGCAGCTATATGTCGGCCAAAAGTGAACCTTATCGGCCAAAAATGGTGGCAGGTTGGCACAAAAGATGGCCGGTTGGCCAAAAGTGTCTAGAAAGCCCAGAATTGACAGATATTTCTGCTCCAGCCGTTATACACTGCATCAGATATTTCTAAATGAGATATTTCGACCAAAAGCTCTTATTTTGCTATATATAGAGCCAAATATCTTATATTCAAGACTTAGAACTTCTTGGACAAGTTTGGGAGCTTCTCACTCTAAAAAGTCCCTCTCTCTATATTTCACTCCCTTGCCCATTTTGTGCATAGAAGTGCTTGGAAGTAAAGAAATACTTCTAGTTTGCCTAAGCATCCTTCATCAAAGTTGATCACCATTGGCTTGAGGTCCCTTGGAACCTATTTTTGGGCTGATTGAAGGTTGTTTGGCTCAGAAAAGTGTTTGTTTTGCTGCTGTGCTCCAAAGGTAATCACTCACCCCTTTTAGCTAGCTTTTGCATACTAGCTTTGCCATAGTTTTCAACTACTTTGGGACTGTTTTTTGGGGTGGTGTTGAAGCACAAAAACCTTTGTTTTTCCTCTATTTTTCAGTCCTAAAAGTCTTGGTTTGTGCCTTGGTTGGCTAGGGGGTTGTCCTCCCTTTTGCTCCTTGGCTTGTAAGGCATTGTTAGCTAACTTTCAAACTTTTCAAACAACATCTTTTTGGCCTTAAAACCACTGAATTCCAGAGGAATTTCAGTGGTAGAAAACTTGTTTTGAGGCTCAAAATAGGAGGGGGTTGTCCCCCCTCCTCTTCTCTTGTTTGCTTGTATTGATGGCCCTCCAAAAGAGCATGTGTTTCTACTTCTTGAAGGCTTTGTTAAGGCTTATTTTTGTGACTTCCTAGACCTGCCATAACTCTGTTTTGGACTGTCTTGCTCACCCCATGCATGCTTTTTACACTTATAGTGTAATTCTTGCAAACTAGCCTTGTTAGCCTTACAAAGTAGCATGCTTTTGTAGTTTGAATTAGCTTAGTTCAAGCATGTTTTTGGTGTTATTTTGGTATGTTTTAACTCTGATTTTGATTGGTGAACTCACCTCTTGCATGCTTTATACACTTGTAGTGAATCATGCTTACTAGTCTAACATGCTTGATGTTTTGGCCAATCATGCAGCTATTTTCGCTATACTCATACATGTTTAGCATTGTTTTGCCATGCTTTAGGACTGTTTTTGGGTTATGCTTGCCATATGCTCTTTGTTTTGTGTAGCTTTGGTTCAAGTCCCTTCACTAGTCTTAGGCTTTAAGCCTTGTACATGCTATGGTTATGATTTGTTTATGTGATTTGGCATCACTCCTAGCCTCATTTCAGAGCATGTAATGTTGTTACATTTGCATGCTTTTCATTCCTTTTAAGTATTCAAAAGTTGCCCTTTGATGCTTAAGTGTTAGGCAATTACTATGCATGTTTGTATGTGATTTTGTCCCTTGTCCTTAGCATATTGGCCACTGATTTGGGCCTATTTGAGAGCTATCCATATTGGTTTAAGTCCATCATTTGCATGTTGTTGCATGCTTACCTTGCATGTTGTTACATACTTGGCCTATTGCATGTTGTTACATGCTTGAGTTATATTGCATTTGGCATGCCTTTTGTTAAGTTACTTTGCATATCATGCATTGTCCCTTGCATGTTGTTGCATGCATGCCCACATGTTGTTACATGCTTGCTTATCCTTGAATGTTGCACAGCCTTGCATGTTTGCAGCTTGTCTAGGTTGCATTGCATTTGGCATGTTTGTTACCTTTAGCCTTGTATGGCATGATTATTAACATGCTCATGTTGCACTAGTTTTGCTTGCATGTTTACATCCCTTGCCTCTTGATAAACCATGATAGAGGTTGGGGTCCTTTCTGTGTTTTGTGTGCATCTCATTTGACATTAAAATGCACACTTGGCTCCTTTGGCCATCATGCATTGAAATACGTGATTGGTGGCCCGAGAGTAGAGAACCATACTCCTTTGAGCCTTAAACATAATACGGAGGGTGGTTGTGTAAACATTTCCTTGAAAATACATTGCCATGCTCTGTCTGTCATCTGCTGCAGCAACAGAAGCATTCCACAGGAAGACATGGCCGGTCGGCCATCTTCAGTGCCGATCAGCTAAGTATTTTGGCCGAGAGCCTTATCATTGGTCGATGGCACCATTACCTTGGCCGATGACTATACCACTTGCCGATGATCTCTCATAGTGTCATGAACTGGTTCTGGAGCATCCTTAAGACTTGTGAAGTTTTCAGAGGTACAGAGCAGTGTAAACAGAGGCAACATGTGACATGGCGATGGATTTCCGAGCGACGCCGTCCGAGCATGCATGCATCTCTCTTCCCGAGGCTGTTTTACTGTCTCCATAGCTTAATTGATTTTCTTAATTAGTTAAATGTTGTGTAATAATTAATTAGCTTGTTAGTTAGTTAATTAGTTCATTTGTATTATTCTTTCGGACCCTCTGTCGAGAGGGCGAATTTTGTAATAAGTGTGCGTGAGTGTGTGTATGTCTTCCAACCCCACGTCTTTCTCCCTTTTATTTACCAGCTTTTGATGGTAAGATTAGGGCATATTTCAATTAGCATACTTATGATAGCATGTTTGCATCCATTCATCTGTATTGCATGCACCAAGCTCGGCGCATCATAAAACTGCATAGCATTTCAATTCCAACTTGAATACGTGTATCGAGTTGTCGATTTCACATGCATTCTTAGATAGCCGAGCCTATTCTAGTTTCATTTACATGTGTTGCATTAGGCATCTTAACATAGCTAGGATCATGCATTGATTACTAATAGCTATTGTTTTGGCTCGGAGTACTAGGTAAGCTTTTATACTTTAGCATCTTGCATGAGTGTGAGTGTTGCCAGGACAACATGCTTGCCATAAGGCTAAGTGCTTATATGATATAACTGTTTGAATGCTTGGGTGAAGGTTAGATTACTTGAATTGGAACAATTCATCAAAATGCGAGTTTTAAGCCCCCTTGAAAGTGGCAAAATCATATTTTCTTAAGCCCACTTGAGGGTGGCAAATCCACGTCTTAGCCTACTTGCTAGTAGCACCATCAAACCATTTTCAAATAAACAAACGGTTGTGCGATGCTTTGTTCCAAATTAGGCGATCTAGTCTATACTTATGTGTTGTACGCATCACATAGTAATTCTAGCTAATTAATCGGAATAAGAATGCATGTATTTTCAAAAACAAGATATCATGTTTAGTAGTGGCCGATCTTTGATCGGGCGAGCGGGGGTGCTCATAGATAACCTTCTCCAATCGTACCCAAGTTTCCGAGCCGAGGCAACTTTGGTGATGACGGACACTTGGCCTTAGACACGAGTCAGGGTTTCCTAAATTCCCCCAAAATAAATATTTAGGTGGCGAATCTGTATCTGGCAAAGCAGTCCATGTTTGGCACTTCTCTTTAAAATCAGTTTTCCAAAACGATTTGCCGGATTTAGACTCTTTGGTGATTTATCAATCTCACATCGCACATTGTGAGATCAGATTAAGAACCGTGACATTTGAGTCCGAACTGTAGTAGCATGAGGCCCTCAGGGCGCGTCTACATCTGTAATGAAACTTTAAACCTCAAGGAGGGAGATGTAATTTCCAAAAGGTGAGGGGGAGAACTGTAATAAACATAAACCTCAGGGGGTGTCAGTGTAATTTACCCTTAAAAAAATTAAAGAGAGAGTTTAGAAATTTTTTAAAATTTGTTTGGTTGTATATTTTGAAAATAGTTTTGAAGTTTGAGAGTTTGGGATGATTTGATATTTTATTGTACTTAAGTAGATGTGTATGAGAAAAAAATAATTGAGAATGAGAGAAGATAGAGAAAAAATGATTAATTGATGTATATACAGAGAGAAATAATTTTGAATTTTTTTTATAACTAAAATGTTTTTGGTAAAAAAAACATATTTTAAAACACAAATCAAACACATCTCTTAAATTTCTTTATACGAATGTGGGGTTTATATACACATAAGTTTTTGTGAGATTTATATACACATGTGAAAAGTTTAGTAAAAAATTTAATAAATTATTTAGATCACAACATTTTTTTTTTTGGTATGACCATGCTTGCTTCTTTTTTATCCCTTTTGATTAGGAATGGCAACGGGGCGGGGCGGGGATCGCACTCCCGTCCCCGATCCCCGAAGCTACAAAATTCCTCGTCCTCATCCCCGATCCCGGTGGAGAACCATCACCCCCGCCCCAGCCCTAACGGGGATCGGGTTTCCCGACCCCGGAAAATCCCGTAGCTCCTTTCTCTCTGTTTAGCTTTCTCTCTCAATAATAAAATCAACAACATCATCAACCAAAAAAAAAAAAAATTTGAAGACAGATCACAAATAACACACAGTGACACACACATACATGTATACACATAAATGGCGGTATTTGATCTTCTGAGATGTGAGATGTGAGATGTAAGATCTGCGGTGGCGCGGAGGAGATGGGATCTGCTCCAGATCTATCCAGATCTGCCGTAGTGAGAACCGAAGCCGGAGTATGAAGGTTCGGCGGTGGCGCGGAGGAAGAGGAGGAGGAGGAGGCCAGGGTGTGCGTACTGTCGCGGAGGAGGAGATGACACCATCGCCATTGCGGAGAGAGAAGATGACGCCGTCACCACTGGGGAGAGAAAGTGAGTAAGAAAGTAGAGAGAAAGTGAGAGAGAGGGACAAATCAGTGGAGAAACATAGATAGGGGATATATATATGAATCAATAAAAGGGCATTATGGTAATTTCATTTCGGGGAGAACGGGGACGGGGCCGTGCCGGGTTCGGGGCTGTGATAGCTATCCCCGTCCCCGGCTCGTCAGGAGTATTTTTTGGAGAAAAACCGCTCTTATCGGGGTTGAGGGGTCGGGTCCCCGTCGCGCCGGGTTCAAATTGCCATCCCTACTTTTGATTTGGTTTTTGATAGTGAAGTCTAAAAATTCCACAAACTAGGAAAATTTATTTTAATTTTTATCTTAAAAATGAATAATTATAGAAGAGTCCAGATATAAGAGATTTTCAGTGGTGTTCTGGTAATATTTTGATGACCTTCTTTACACTTTTAAAATATATATTTACATTTTTAGAATATAGATCTTTAATTTTGTAATGTAAATCTAAACTTTTTATGTTTAAAATATGTTTTGAGAGTTTCTTTCCGATTTCACTATAAATTTTTAAATTTTTAACACCCATAATGGTTCTCTCCTCTCAAGCTTTCTCCTGTATTATTATAGGTGTACTTCTTCTCAACTCTAGTTTCTGGTGGTGTTCAAAGTGCGGCAGCGACGATGGCAAAGTTGGGCAGCGACGACGGAGACGGCGGGCTTTTTAAGCAAATTTTGTTTGGTTTGATACAGATTTTACTTTTCAAACCACACCTTTAAAAAGATTGGTGGCTTTTCTTAAATTACACCTGATTTTTTTGACGAATTTGTTATTTTTTGTTTTGTTTGTTTTGTATTTTTAAAATTTTGTTGTATGGTCTTTTGGAGATCTTATTTTTGTATATTATTTTTTTAATATAAATATTTTCTATGTTCTTAAAAAAATAAATGCAATATAAATTTAAAATTAACGTTATGTAGTTCACCCATAAATATAAATTATTAAAAAAATTAACTGTATATTTTTTCTAAGTAATTCTTCTGGGATTGGAAAAGTATTTTGACTAACATCTCCATTAAAATAACCAAATTTTAACTAAATTTTTTTTTATTTTTTTATTTATTTAATCATCTTTTCAAATATATTCTCTAACAAACTCTCTATTTTTTATTTTATTTATAATTTTATTTCCCAAATTACATGTAACTAGTGGTTTGATATTCAACTAAAGTAATTAGTCAAAAACTGAGTTTGATGGAGTATATTTCTATGATTTTATACTATAAAATAGTCAAGAATTTTTTTTAATAAATTTGATAATGATATTCTAAGACCCGGTTGGATTCAGTGTATTTGATTTAAGTTTTTGAATTTAATTTTCTGAAAATTAAGTTTTTTGTTTTTCGTTTTTCGTATTTTGTTGATTTTAATGAATATTTTTTAAACAGTCCTGCTGGGGACCCCCAGTGGGGGTAACCCCCAGCACCCCCACCTCCACGTGGGGGGCAGCAAGTGAACGAAAAAAAAAAAAATTTCTGACCAATCAGACCACACTGGGGGTCCTGGGGGTCACCCCCAGTGGGAGTCTGATGCATTTTCCTTTTTTAAATTTAAAGTAATTTTTTACTTTTTTAGATGTACCTTAATTAGATATATCTAAATAGTAAATCTAAATAGTAAATTATTTGTGAAAAAATATTTTAAAAAATTAATAAATACACAAAATATGAAAAATGTATTAATTTTAATTTTAAATTTTTTTGTATTTTTGGTATTTATTTAGTGAAATTTTTAAGAATTTTTTTTCATAAAATATTATACTTTCTAAAGCATATTTATGTTAGGTATGTTTAAAAATTAAAAAAATTTCTAAAAATATTTAAAAAATTCAGTGAAATTTTTTTAAAAAAGTACGGAAAACTAAGAAGTAGATTTTTTTGAAAAGTGAATTTTCAAATTAATAACAACCAAAGTGATTAATTTTATAGCCCGCTTAATAAATGGGTTGGGCTTGTAGCTCCGCGCAACTGGACTTGGTCCAAAATTAATATATTTAAATTAATATTAAAATTACCTGTTTAGCCCGGCCTATGAATGTTTTTAGATAAATTATAAATACACCTATTGAGATTTTCTTAAAGTATAAATTGTTTTTTGTGGTTTAAAAAATTATAAATACTCAATTGTTAGAATTTTTTATTTAACAGAATTAACTAAAAAAATAAAATTCATAATTGTTTTCCTATATAATAATAAAATTACCTAAAATTATTAATTAAAATATTTTTAATATTATTAAAAACTGTTAATTAACTTGATAATTTATTAATAAAATAGATGATTTGTTATGAAATTAGAAATCTCAAGAGGTGAAATGTAATTTCTAAAATCACAAATGACAATTTATATTTTAATTAAACTCTCAAGGATATATTTATAATTTATCCATATTTTTTTAAGACTACTATAGTCCTATATTCTTGCAATCTCATTTGTATATTGGAATATATGAACCGCTTTTACTGAATTTTATTTAATAAGCTAATTTGCTTAGTTCATATATATATGGGCTTAAGAAGTATATTTTTTTTTTAGAATTAGATTTGGGATAATCATTTAAGACCGATGTTTGGATTTGGATTAGATTTGAATAAAAGATATATTTGGTTTGGTTTTGAAGAGAGTAGTTTTTAAAAATTATTTTGGAGAGAGAGTTTTAGAAATTTTTTGGTTTGTTTGGTTATGTATTTTGAAAGTAATTTTAGAGTTTGGGAGTTTGGAATGATTTGATATTTGTTATAATTGAGTAGATGTGTGTGAGAGAAAAAAGTGATTGAGAATGAGAGAGGAGAGAAAAAAAGTGATTGATGATTGGTAAGAGAGAGAAAGTGATTTGAAAATTGTTTTTGAAAAATTTACAAACCAAACAAATTTTTTTTAAATTTTTTCTCAAAATCACTCTAGAAATCCAAACCAAACATACCCAAAGTCTCGGGGAAATTCTATTTACACTTAAAAAATATTGAAGTAAGTTTAATTTTTCAGTACATCCTATTAAATTATTTAGGATTATAATTTATTCTTATACTTTTTTTTTTTCCTCTCTCTCCAAATTACCTTTTTGAGGTACACCTAAATTAAACAAATTAAAAATTCAAATTAACCCTTTGAATTTTTTTCTTTTGTTCACGTATTATCAAATAACACGATTAAGGAACCTGGCATCAGCGAAGGCGACACCGGCGAAGAGGATGAAGGTGAATTTTGCGTTCAGACTTTCAAAACTGAACAAAGTGAATTTGTTTAGATTTTCAGAACTAAACAAATTCACTTATTCGGCTCTGCAATTTCAAATAATATTGACGAAAAACAGGCTTAATATTCGTTTTATGTATATAAAAAAAACACATAAATCAATAATTGTAGTTTGATTTTCATGTAAATAATTACATCCTCTTTGATGGTTGTAAATAATTACATCCTCTTTGATGGTTGCTTCGAAAAACTGTTTAGATTATTACTCTCATCTATTGTTTGATTTTATTCAAACTTTCTTCTACTTGTAAGTAACAATATAATAAAAAATAATAATGTGGATGATAATGGTGAGTTTGGTAGAGCGGATTGGAGTTTTAGAGTGAAAAACAAAAAAGAAGAGAAAATAATTAAAATTTGAAGAAGAAGTTGAACAGATTTAAATAAGAAGAATACATATAACTGATTAAGGTGTACTATGAAAAAAAAATTATTTTAAAATTTAATATATATTTTCCTTATTCATAAATTTATTTTAAAATATAATAAAAATAAAAATTTAAGTTGAACGTACTAAAATAATTTTATATCAAGTAAAATAGCTCCAAAATCTCTTATGAAATAGTAAAATTCGGCTTGAACTTCACGCAACCCTTTCGATGGACACCCCCTCTCAATGGATTTTTTAGTCCGAGTACTACTATGATAATTATATATTTTATTACATTTGTTTATTATGTTATATATAATTATTATATATTTTATTACATTTTGTTTATTATGTTATATAAATTACTGATGGGCATAGCCCCAATAAGTGGCCCAATGGGCTGTCAAATAATTCCTAACCCAACTTAGGCCCAAGGGCCAGACAAGAAGAAGACGCCAGAAGGTATGAAAGAAATAAATATATATACAAGTAATCACTCTCTCTCTAACCATCTACTTCTTCCTCCTGAAGCTAAAAGCTTCCATTTTTATACTAGAGACTCCTCTAACTTAAACATCGGAGGGTCCTCCAGAAGGAACCCCACCTCCGGGTTCCTTCTTGACGGACTTGGTGCAGGTACAACTGGAAAGACGAAGTTCAATCATCCTGTGGAGCTCCGGGCCCTGTTCGACCATTCCTCCTCCGACAAAATTGGTATCATCAATTACTATATTAATTTAATAATGTTGCCAATAATATATAGTAATAATACAGTAATAGACATTATATAATTAAAAAAATGGACACCGTAAAGTCAACCAATTGCACGGGTAGCCGCAATATTAAGGGCACGAGTACCCTACAACTGAGGCTATATTGCCCTATTTGATGAAGATTAGATAAAAGGGTTTGCCTTTCTAGGTGTATAACATTCACCGATATCGAATGTCAAATAATATTCTAGTGGAATAATTTTAAAATAATTGTATTATATATGAATATTTTTTTTAAAGATATTGAAAAGATTTTTGGATTTCTATTTCGAACCGTGATTGGTAGCTCGAAATGTATGGCTCGAGTTTGGCTCGATTTTTTTTTTTGTTCCTTCTTCTGTTACAGGTCGTCGAAGATGAAGGGTGAAGAAGAAGAGAAGGAGAAGAGAGGGAGGAGGAGGAGTGGAGGGGGCATATTCACAGGGGGAGGAGGCGGGCGGAGGAGGGAGGAGGAAGAAGGAAGGAGGAGGAGGAGGCTGCTGCGACGATCGGAGCTGGGCGACGGGCTGGGAGATCGGCGGCGACGGGCTGGGCGACGACCGGCGCTGGGCCGATCTCCTCCTTCTTCCTCTCTTCTCTCCCTCCTTCTCCTTCTCCTCTCTTCTCTCCCTCTCGAGCCAAAGTCAAGCCTTGTTTTCGAGCTACCAGGAATTTCTCTTCTATTTCACGCTTTCTTTTTTTTTTTTTATTCAACACACAATTTTACCCACAACAGAGTTTCAAAATCATAAAAATAAAATTATTTTATCACAGTTCTACTAAAATGTTATTCCTCCAATAATAAACGTCTCCCTAACAAGTCCTTCATGAATAACACACACTCAAAAAAGTGTAAAGAGCATATAAGGTATTTTTTCAATAATTTTAAATTATTTTTTTATTAGTTTCAACATTTTTCTTATTTTTTTTAATAATTTTTAAAATGATTTTGACAAAAAATGTAACATGAGTGTGATGCTATAGATAATCTCTCATTTCTTATCTTATTTTTTCACTTCAAGAAACAAAGCAATGGACCCACATCATTAAATAAAAATGAGATCTTCACTTGTATCTAATAATAAAACAAATAATTTAATAAATAAGATTATATATAATATTTTTCTTGTAACATTAATAATGCTCTAAAGGTTGTTTCTTGTAAATAAATGATATTCTTTATTAGTGAAATAAAAAATAAAAATGCTTCTACTTATTAGCATTTGCCTAATAGCAATAGGATAATGTTTGTGAGACGTATTTTTAAATAAGGTCTTGTGGGTCTATGACGTGAATTATACGAATTATGCAACATATGATCTCGAATCGAGGTGTCCCGTAGTGAAAGAATGTTGGTCGAGATAATGGTGTAAGTTGGATAAGATATGACTCCTATGTCATTGAATCTTAATAAATATGTAATTTTTAAGTTAGATAAAATTGAGACCCTTGAACAAATTTTTCCAATCCAACCAAGAGAGAGTCCTTGTTGAAATAGGCATAGACATGCAAGGTAAATATGGTTCTAAAACTAGGACAATTAGGGAGATGGGAAACATAATAAATTTAAACATGCTTTTTATGATTTTAATTTTATTAAGTATAGTAACAATGATATTACATGACAGTATTTCTAACCAATAATAGCTATCATATTGCACTAATAATGAGAACAAGAAGCATCATTATATTAACTAATAACATCACATCAAATAGTGTCACTGTTAGGCAAACTACTTATTTGCCAATGAAAGGGTTGGGGTTGGTATGCAAACCAAGTTGCATCTTTTTGGAGAAGGTTTCAGATGCAAGTAATTAAATATGTAGAAGGTAGATAATATTATTAGTTGAGCTTGAGGGACAAAATGATCAGAAAAGAAGTGAGACAATGGAGTATTGAGTTTGCAGTAGGAGACATATATGCAGGTATATCCACATACATGGACCACAAAGCATTTATGTATGTGTATGGATTGGGGAGGAACTAGAAAGAATTGTGGTCAATTTGAAGATGCATGAAAAATGGAGAAAAAACTAAATAACCCATTTGGTAAGGGTTTTTTTATTTTTTTTTATTTTTATGGTTTACAAGTTTTTGGTAATATTTAGAATCCGTTGGTTTTCAGAGTAAAATTGAATGTGATTGTTAACCTGGAGATTGTTAGTAATGAGATTGTTAGTGAGGGAATTAATTTTTTTTTTTTTTTTTTGTGTTTGATGATCACTAGACTAGTAAGAATTCATGTTTGTTTTGCCATTTTATGATGAAGTTAATTATATAAAATTTCATAAATACCCTTAGTGTTTTTGATAAATTTGAATATTAAAAATTATATTATGTTAATCCAACATTGATAGTTACGTGATTGGATGGCAAAATATTGTATAAAAAAAAATGAACGTCAAGCCTGATTTTAAGAATGCACCAATATTTTTACATGACCTTGTGATGAGATCATATGAATACTAATGTTCAATCATCAATCTAATCTCTGCATGAGTGATCTTTTTAACTAGCTTTTTCAAATGAACATTTTCAATTATGGAGGTGGACTGACTTGAGACTGGAGAGGAGCTGTGTTGTTATTGCAATGACTTATATTTCAAATTTTAAAATTTTAATAATACATTAGTTAATAATAGTAATATTTTGGTAAAATTTATCAAGTCATATGAGATTTTACGTAAAAGAGAAACTAACAGACAAGCCTTACAATCCTCTGTACAGCCTATCAGTGCATGTGCATTATGTGTCTCCATGCATGTCCTCTCACCTCTGTGTCTCTCCAGCCTTCACTTTCCATGCGTGTTCTCTCTCTCTCCCTCTCTCTCTCTCTCTCTCTGAGTGAGAGACACATAATTCATATATATATATATATGAATTACACTTTTTATACATTCTGAAAAGGTTGGATCTCAGAGATAAGATGTTTCGAAAAATTGTAAATGATAGAAACTTGTAAGAGAGATACCTTTTTCTTTCATTTTCCATATTGCCAGAGTCTCACTCACAACACAAGCTTCATTTTCTGAAAACAATGACAGTGAGGGAGAGAGAGAGAGAGAGTTTAATTGGCATTTGGTTATGGTTTCTAAAAAGGGTTTGAGCCCGACAATTATATCATACTGGTCTCATCCAAAGATCTTGTAACCAAATTATGATTAATATCGGTGGATAATTATATGAGAAATTTTAATGTATACTCCCTTTACAAAGAGTATACTATATCCATTTTTAATTATGTTATTTTTTTTAATTATAATTAATTTTTTTCTTTAATTATGACATTATTTTAGTTATGATACTTTATATTATATTTAGTTATGATATCTTTTATTTTTTTTAGTTATGACTAAAAAAATTGAAGTTGTATTATTATTATTTTTTAATTATAAAATGCATAAAGTGCATACATCATAATATTTCCCTAATAATGTATTGACTAATATATATTAACTTGAATGAAAATTATATGTGCATCGGTTTACTGTTAATCCGTATCAATTTAGTTCATAATTGATTTTTGAGCCGATTCATAGTTAATACAAATGGTTAATAGTTGATAAAGCCAGTTTTATTGCTAACAAAATGAATAAAATAAATAATATTTGTTGTTCTTGATGATTTTAACAAATTTAGTAGTGCAATAATAATTTCCGATGCTTATCGCTTGATACTCTCAATATTATTATGCCACAATAGATATTGATACCATTAAGTAAAATCATGATTTTAAGAATTCACTTACTTTTTTCCTGAAAAAAGCCACACAAAAAAAAAAAAAAAAGAAGGAAAAAGTTTTAGGTTACCAAACACTATAATAGAAAAGAAATTATCATAGGAGTCTGGTGTACAACGTGATAGTGCTAGAAGTTTTGTTATATTTCATGTTTTTTTGAACTATACAAGTATTTGGGTAAATTACACTGATACTTCTGAAATTTTTGTTTAATATATATATTTTTTTATATTTAAAAAATTACACTTATTCCTTATCAGATTAAAATAACATATTTCTCCCTTAGTCTTTATACATATAACATAATAAAATAGTATAGATATTTTGTTTATATTATTTCAAGAGAAATAATAATCATCATCTTTGGTTTAACTCACACAATTTTTTTTTTTGTTTTTTATTTTTACTGTATTTTAAGCAATTTTTAATTTTTTTTTTTTTTAGATACACATAATCTAGATATACTTAAAAAGTACAATATTGTGATATAATGGTGGAAATAAAAATAAAAAATTATATTCATATATAAAAATTTATCTTAAAAATATCGTAAAAATATTGTAATAGTAATATAGTTGTAATATAAATCGTGTTTATGGATGTTTTGTTTTAGAGTAAAGGTCACTATTAAGCTAAATTATTGTGTTTGAAAATTCTATATAAAATTTATGTTTGTATATTATCACTCAATAAGAATATGTTCAGATAAAATTTAATGATGGAAAGTTGTAGAATGTAGTGATGATAATAAGAAAAAATGGTAGAAAAAATGGCAAGATAGTCATTAAATTTTTTTTTAAGGCATGACATCAGTTATTTAGGAGATAATTTGTAATGAGATTACAAATTTCAAATAGAGAAATCTCAGAAAGTGTCAATGTAATTTACCCTAAGTATTTAGTCTCTTGCAATTAGTCGATACAATATTCTTTAAGACTGATGACATTAATGCAATATTCTTAAGATATAGAACAATTACTTGTAACAGAAAATAAAAGCAAAAAACATTACAATATAGTATAGAACTATGTTTTAGGAAAGATACCCAAAAATAAAATAAAAATAATACGCAATATAGAATCAAATTTATGTCTCGTTTCGGAATTAGTTATTTTTGTAAATTTTTCTTTTTTTAGTTAAAATATGAGGTAATAAAATTAGTATGTTTAGGATAATTTTTTAATTTTTTACAAAAACAAATGTACAAAAAATAAAGAAAAAAGGAATATTTGATTTTATTTTATTTTTTGTATAATTAGTTGAATTTTTAATTTTTTAAATAATTTTTTAACTTTTAAATTAAAAAATAATATTTCCAATGTCCGCTTGGGATAAAGTTGGTAAATAAATTTTACTCTTTTTACAATTATTATTATTGTTATTTTGAATGAGAAAAGTTAAGCATCATGAAATTTTTTTCATGAAAATGATTATGAAAGAGTTATAATCTTTAGATTACCTTAATTAGTGTATGGTACTTTATTCTAAGTGTAATTCAAAAATCAAAAAATTTTCATAATTATTTTAATGAAAAATTTTTCATGACACATACCATTGCTGATTTTGAATTAGTAGCATTGTTTCCTTTTCATGGAGATTGTCGCGAGTGGGCACTTTTTCACTTCATGCTATTTGTCAGATTTTCCTTGTAACTAAGAGAGCTCAGACTCCACAGTGACAATGCCACGCGTCGTCAACCCACTTTACTACATGATACTGATGGACAACCCTAAAACTGGAGATTTCTAGCAATTGTGACTTGATGTGTTCTTCCAAGTATGGCAATATAGATAGGGCCCAGTGTAGTAGATAGAGCCTTAGGGTTCCCTGGATAATATATTTGGATCTCCTCTGAAAGGTAGGACTTTAAAAAGGCTGTAATGTTTGTTTGTGTGTCTGAGAGAGAGAGAGAGAGAGAGAGAAGGGGGGTTCTTGGTTAGGGTTTATTGTTGGGTTAGAATGTTTTGCATTGGTTATGGCTTCTCTGTATCTGGGGGACAGAAAAATATGAATTGGGATGTCCTCCCATATGGATGAAATAAATTTAATGCAACAACCACGCCACTGCATAGGTTGAAACACAGCATCGACAACCTTTTTTTTAAAAAAAAAATTAATTAATTTTAAGAAAATTATAAAGTTTTTGAACTTTGTGAGTATATGGTCCCACGTTGACATGTGGCAGCTGCTGAATACGCCACATCATCAAAATCTATTGTCTTTTATTTTACAATTAATTATTTGATTGGAGGTTTTGGCCTACTTATCCAATGAGTCCCAGCAACCTTCCTGATCGAGGACCTCCCCTGGCCGTCTACTATTTTGGGCTCCTTATCTTCGGCCTGTTTTGTACGAGTTCACTCCAGGTTGGGATTTTCTTCCCACCTCAAAGCAGAACCATTGTTACAATTTTATTTTTTTAAATAACTGAACATCTGAAGCAACTTAGTTACATCTTGATGAGTGTAATAGCGCCTCAGGTGTGGAGTCCAGGGCATGAGCACATTTTTTTTTGAACGCGGGGGCATGAGCACATTACTCTTATGTATTTTTGGTTGTGCGTTGTCTTTTTTGACACTGCAACAATACTGAACGATAGAGTTTCTAGAACTCATAAATAAACATGGTAAAATAAAGGTAAAACCTCTCATACTTGGAATGACATGAAATTTGATTGAGACATAAAAAATATTATAGCGATTAGAACCCATTACTTTGTCATGACTTGGTGATGGTTTTCGGTCAAATTCTAATATTTAAGACTTGAATTTTACAATTTTGTCATTTTTTAAAAATTGGTTGATTCTCCTATAATTTGATGTAGACAAATGCAATT
Source organism: Camellia japonica (assembly GCA_030407325.1). Classification (NCBI taxonomy): domain Eukaryota; kingdom Viridiplantae; phylum Streptophyta; class Magnoliopsida; order Ericales; family Theaceae; genus Camellia; species Camellia japonica. Next base: position 9,267,266 of record JAPPVO010000019.1, on the reverse strand, counting down.
TTGACTTAGATTTCGCAAAATGTCATAATAATTGCAACACATGTGTGTTATAAGATTAAGATTTCGTTTGGGATGTGAGTTAGTTTTTTTGACTATTTTAATTTTGAGTTAAAAAGTCTCATTTGAGATAGACTTTTTGATTTTTTTGACTTTTATGAAAAAAAAATGCAATGATTACAGATTAGATGTGATATTTTATTCTATTTACATAAAATAACTTATTTTGTCTTATATAACTATTTTAATCCAAATATTCTTTCCAAACAAGTTCTAAGAGCTGGTTGAGCATGTATATTAGGTCAACAAGGCTTTCAATTAAAGAATGAAAAGAAAAAGAAAAAGAAAAAGAAAAGAAAAACCCAGGATTAAACAGAGGTGGGCACAAGAATTTGGGGGGATTAATGGGATTGCTGGGAATGAGAGGAGCAGGAAGAGAAGTAGTGGGATTATAGGTTGCTCCTATTTTGGTATTCCGAATCTTCTCTTTCTTCTTTCTTCCTCTGCCATTTCTGAATTGATCCGGGATATGCTATTGTACGAACCCTCCCTCCCCCACAAACGTAAATACATTAGTTAATTGATTGAGAGAGAGAGACGGAGAGAGAGAGAGAGAGAGAGAGGGGTTGAAGCTTTTTTGTGAGAGGGAGGTTCGGGGGTTCCTTGCATGAGAGACGTATACAACCCGTGCTATTAGTACCGCTGCAAAATTTCAGGACTGTCGCTTTTGGCTGGAACCCCGCTAAAGATCCGTTAAATGTTACTACAGTCATTATTTTACATATAGTGCAAACTATTAAAAAGTTTATTTAGAAATCCCATCTCATAAAATTATACAAGTTACATAATTTTAAAAAAAATTAAGCTCAATTAAATTTAAAAAGGTCCACTTTAAGATCCTTTCATTATATTTATTAGGAATTCTAAGCTTTCATTTTGGGTGAATTTTTTTAATCTGGCTTTTGATTTTTTATAATTTTATGAGAGAAAAAATAAATTAATTATGATTTAAATGTGATATTTTGTCTTATTAACTTTTTAATTTATTTTGTCTTTTAGTGAATTAATTTAGTCACAACCATCTTACCAAATGAAGCTTAAATGTGAGTATACTTCATTTGTATATTATTATATTATTAAATTTTTGTCAAATATTTCATTCTTAAAATGTGATAATGATACATTATTTTTATGTGTGCACTATTGTCTTCTTATATTTCTAAATATGGATATGTATAATTTGAGAAATTTTAATGTGAAATAAGACTTGTGATTATATTTCTAAATATGGATATGTATAATTTGAGAAATTTTAATGTGAAATAAGACTTGTGAGTAGGGCTAAGTGAAAATCGCCCAATCCAAACCGTCTACACCTATTTGGGCAGTTTTGCATAATCGTTAAGGTCGGATGCGGGTTAGAATTTTTTGTTTTGCAGATTGCGGTTTTTACCCGCACCCGCACTCATCCAAACGCATCTATATACAATTTTTTTTTTTTTTGAAGTCTGGATCATTCGATTTTCTTGTAAATTTTGTAAGTGTGTAACTCTAATATTCTCTTCTCTTCTCTTACTTCACTCACTTGCAAGTAAACAAATGTTTTGCAACTTGTTTTGCATTGCAAGTGTAGAAACCTAACAAATACTGGTAACTTATAATAAAATGAGTAAAAAGTCTTATTCATGGTTATACTTCTTATTTTTCACTAGTTAGTGAGTTCAACATATCCTAAAATTGATTTTTCAAAAGAGATATTTGTTCCATTTTTATTAAAACAATTATGAGTTTTGTTTAGCTTATACTTTTTCAGCAAAGTGAATGTGAGTCAATTGATTGATTCTATCTGTTTCCTTCTGGAAGTAGATAGATAGGCCGTAATTTATTTGGAATAAATTATTTTGAAAATAATGATTTCATGATAAAAAATATGTAATTTTATTACCCAAAATAATATTTAACAATAGGGGAAAAGGCCCAAAAAAATATTTAAAAAATAGGAAAAAAACAAGTCAAAAAATAATTTTTTAAACAAAAAGCCCAATCCACAAAACTCCTGCAATCGTCCGCACATTCGCGAATTCTATCCGCACAAATCACAATCCGCATAGCGGGCAATTCCAGGTTCAACTTTTCTAAACCGTAGAGATGTGGGCAGGTCTAAACCACAAACCGAACCGTAAAAATCGATCCGCGAACGCCCCTACTTATCAGTTCATAAAAAATTTATGGGACTAAATAGTAAAATTTGATCTGTCCCAAACTAATTTTCATGTATAAATCATGGCCATGGCTTCTGTCCAGTCCGGGATCGGACTGGACCGTACTGTTGGGCCCGTGGGGGCCGACCACGAGTCCCGTTTTGATAATCTGAACCGTTCAATGTGTAGAACTCGTCGAGTACTATATGCCTATAAAAAATCACGTTGATCGGATATCGATAGCTATGTGAACAAAACAGTTTTTTATCAACCGTTAATTTTTTCACCGTCCATTTTTTTTTATACAAAACTGATTTGATCACATAGCTATCGATATCCAATCAACGTGATTTTTTACAGGCATGTAGTACTCGACGAGTTCTACACATTCAACGGTTCAGATTTTCAAAACGAGACCCGTGGTGGGCCCCCACGGGCCCAACAGCACTGTCCAGTCCGATCCCGGACTGGACAGAAGCCGGACCCATAAATCATTTCCCTCACAATATCTAATAAAAAAGTATATGCACTTTTTTTTGGTTAACAAATAAATTTCTTAAGTGTGTCCTTCGTCGATTTTAGAATCAATTATCTAAAGTCAATTTAATTGAAATAAGATGAGTGGCAAATCTTGAGTGTATGTACTGACTCTACACAACACACACCATTTAAGTCAGAGAGTACAGTTGTTCAGATTCGACTCTACACTCAAGCTCTAGTAATATAATAGGAGAGTTAAGGTTGTTTTGATTGAAGGATGGGTATGTCCCTTGAGTAATGTTATACATTATGAAACAAATATCATAAAAATATTTATGAATTTAATATAAAAATTTTATGAAAATTGTTATGACATTTCTTTTGTGATGTATAACATTATTAATGTTCCTTATGCAATTTTTAAAATTCATTGCAAGAAAATAATTTCTCCTCAATTTTCATATCTTAAATGTGAATAAGAAATTAATTAAGGCTCTTGCTAGTTCATTGACTTTTTTGGATTGTGTCATCTCTTTATATTTTTTTTAAAAAAATAAAAAATAAAAAATTGGCTTTTAACTTTCTGAAATAACCTAAGATGCATATAAATTAAGATAAATTACACTGACATTCCTGAGGTTTGGTTTAATTATATTTCACCTTTTGACGTTCTGAAAATTATATTTCTACTCATGTGGTTAATAATCTCATTTCATAAATCCCTATAATTATATAAAATGTAACAATTTTTAGTAGAAAAATTAAAAAAATTACATTAAAAAAAAAAAACAAAGCAAAAAAAAAACAAAAGAAGTGAAGAAAAGTAAAAAGAGAAAAAATGCATGAATTAAATATTTTTATTTAAATAATTATAATGACTGAAAATTAATATAATTTTTTAAATATTAAAAAGTAATACGTATTAAACTTAAATTTATAAGTGTAATTTATCTTATAAATAACATGAACAGTTGAAAATAATAAAAATAATGCACCTCTCCAAATGTGGAGAAAAGCTGGTTAGCGGACTGAATTATACTTCTGACAGAGGATCTTTTCTTTGTCGTTAAAATCTGCTGCCCCTGCCCTGCTTCCCTTTTATTTCTCTCTGGTTTGGGTCCTCCTTTTCCCAAACCACACCCTCTTTCCACACCGTCATTTTAAACCCTACCCACTTCCCTCGAAAAATATTGGGGTCTTGGAGTTTCATCTTGACGTCTCAAAATCAATTATAAAATTTTATATTTTTAACTACTAAGCTTTTGTTTGACGTATATTAAGGCCTTGGTTGCCGTAATATAAAAAAATTAAGAAGTCACTATTTTATTTAAGTATATATTATTTTTTATTACATTATTTCAAATTCAACTCATATCTGATCTAATATTTTATAAAAATTCAAAAAATATATTTATTAGATCATTCAAACAATCTCTAAGGGTCCGTTTGGGAAGAGTTTTTTCAGATTTTTTTGGCTATTTTAGCCCAAAAGACAAAATAGGCTATTTTAGCCACAAAAAAACAAAACATCACATCCAACCCTTAATCATTATACTATTCTCTCACAAAAAAAGTCAAAAAGTCAAAAAGTCAAAAAACCCTTCCCAAACCAAGCTTTTTAGCTCAGGCTAAAATAGCCAAAAAAACCAAAAAACCAAAAAGTCAACCCACTTCCCAAACGGAAGCTAAATAAGTTCATTTTTTTATCATTTTATCTTTTTTTTGAGTCACATTAATTAATATCTCTTTTTATTTTTTTATACATCTTTTTATAAAAAGTTAACAAATACACTTATTAGGATTTGGGCAAATTAAAAAAATATTACTTTTTTTATCTACATTATAATTATTTTGATCACATCAATCAATATCTATTAATATATTTTATCTACTTTTCTAACTATTTTATCTACTTTTCTATATTTTTTTTATGAAAATTAAAAAAGAAAAATGCCTCATACACCCACTGGGGGTCGACCCCCAGTGAGGTGGCACTCCATAATTGGACCAAAAAAAACTGTTTTCTTTTTTTTTTTTGGGCTTCAGTCAGTGGGGGCGTGACACCTCATTGGGGGTGCGACCCCCACTGGGGGTATGCAGCAGTGTTGATTTAAAAAATACACTTATTCTTCACATCTCAAACTACACTTGACATAATCTAAAAAAGCTAAAAAGTCAAAAAGTCACTATCCTATTTAAGTCACACATCATTTAAGTCACATCACCTCTGAACACGTACTTCAAACTCAACCCATACCCAACTATTTCATAAAAATCAAAAAATACACTTATTTAGATCATCCCAAACAATCCCTTAATATAAAAAAATAGATTCTATTTCATTCATCAATCACAATATATTTTTTTTTTCGGTACATCGGAATATAAAAAACCAAACAACAAAAACAGAGACAAAGGAGGCAACAAGCTAGAGCCTCTGAACCGCTGAGCCCACCATATCCGCAACAATCAAACTTCGAACTTCTGGAGGAGGATCCTCCATTACCAGCAAGTGCTCCACTTGATTTGCACCCATGTTGGCGAGCTTGTCCGCACATTGGTTGGCCTCTCTCATAATGTGTTGGATGGAACAATTGCACCGCTGGAGAAGGTGACGAGCATCTTCCACAATGGCTCTATACGGGCAGTTTGGGGGAGGCCCCTTTGTGATCATTTCTTGGGCTGTGATGGAGTCGGTCTCGATGACAACTTCGGCAAGACCTTTCTCGAGCACTATGGTAAGACCCCTGTAGATGCCCCATATTTCCGCTTCCAAGCTGAAGCATGTCTCTAACTTCCCAAAGAAGCCCCACAGCCAAATGCCAGATTCATCGCGACAGAGGCCACCAAACCCCCCTGCTCCAGGATCGCCCCGAGCACAGCCGTCCGTGTTTAATTTGATTTTCCCTGCAATAGGAGGGTACCAAATAATCGCATCAGCAGGTTTGTGAGCATAGATAATAGAAGATAAGAAAGCATGATTTATCTCTGCAACATAATTAAGAATACAGGTGCAAGCATTCAAAACAGGAGTGTCAATATTATCAAAAACTTTCTTGTTCCTATCTTTCCAAATTTGCCAAAGAGTCACAACAAAAACACGGCACCAATGAGGATCACTCCTCTTATGAGCTTTCAAGTTCTTTCTAATCCAGTCAACCAGATTAAGGTGGTTGATGGTAGACACCCACTGCAGACCAGCAATATTGGTCCATATGTTTTTTGAAGCAATGCAACCACGAAGGAGGTGATCCATGTCCTCATGATGCCAATTACATCTGGGACAATTAGCATTCGAAACCATGCCTCTATTCATTCTCATAGCATTAGTTAAGAGTCTCCCATGGTAGATCAACCATAGGAAACCTTTCAGTTTGTGAGGAATTTTAAGTTTCCACACCCACGCAAACTCCAAATTACACTCCAGCTGCCCAGAGGCAGCTTTATACGCAGCAGCCGTAGAAAACCCACCTGAGCCACCTTTCCAGTAAGGGCTATCCGGAAAGGTAACAAATTGAGGAAGAGGAATTTTTAAAACACTTGCAATAGCGTTACTAGGAATATGAGACCGGATGTGGTTCACATCCCATTTGCCCTCCTCATTCATAAGGACATCCACCGTAGCGTTATTGGTAAGCTGGTGATTTGGAAATTTAGTAGCAAGAGTTTCCTCTCCACACCACCAGTCAAACCAGATGGAAATAGTAGCACCATCACCCACTCCCCATTGAGTACCTTTCCTCAAGATATCTCTTGTTTTGAGGATGCCTCTCCAAATGTGAGAAGACCTTTTCTTAGAAGAATAGCTCATAAAGGATTCATGGCGAAGATACTTCGCCTTCAAGACTTGCACCCAAAGGCTAGTATCCTTGCATAGCAATCTCCACCCCAACTTTGATAGGAGGGCCAGGTTCTGCAAGTAAGCTTTTTTCAGACCAAGCCCTCCCATCTTCTTGCTATTACAGACCATATCCCAATTCAGGAGATGAACTTTTTTGCCATTTTCACAATCTCCCCAAAGAAAATTACGATTAAGTTTATCAATATCTCTGCATATACTCATAGGGAGATCAAGAGTTTGCATAGTGTAAGAAGGAAGGGCAGACGTGACAGATTGAATTAAGGTGGCCCTTCCAGCCAAGGAAAGCATATTGGCTTTCCACCCAGACAACTTGTTTTGAATCCTTTCAGTTATATGACTGAAATGAGCACGGTTACATCTGCCATGTAGCATGGGAATGCCCAAGTATTTACCCAAATCTTGGGTGAGGGAAATGCCACAACAATCACTCAAAACTCTAGCTTTCTGGATCCCCACATTGGGCGAGACAAAAAGCTTAGATTTATGAAGGCTCACTTTAAGGCCCGAGAGCTCACTGAACTCCTTCAACACCCCCATAACAGTATTACACATCTTTTCATCCGCTCTCCCAAACAACAGCAGATCATCAGCAAAGAAGAGATGAGAAAACATAGGGCCTCTCTTAGAGGCTTTAACCCCTATCCATACTTTGTTATGGACTTTCTCAAGGATCATATTAGAGAGTCTTTCCATACATAACACAAAGAGATAAGGGGATAGGGGATCCCCCTGTCTTAACCCCTTCTCAAAACAAAATTCCTCAAGTTTTTCCCCATTCCACAAAATGGAGGCAGAAACATTAGTGACACAATTCATGATGAGGTCCACCCAATGATCATTAAGACCAAGATTATTTAAGGTTTTATATAAAAATTCCCAAGACACGTTATCATAGGCTTTTTCAAGATCAATTTTAAGAATCATATCACCTTTGTTGCCTTTCTTACCTTTAAGAGTATGGAGTATCTCCTGGGCAATGATAACATTATCACTAGTGGCACGTCCAGGAATGAAGCTACTCTGGAAAGGTCCAACAATATCGGTCAAAAAGGGTCTAAGTCGATTAACAAGAATTTTGGTGAGGGTTTTGTAAAGAACATTGCAAAGGCTAATGGGGCGGAAGTGAGATATAGATTCAGGGTTAGCAACTTTAGGGATAAGGGTGAGGAGAGTTTTATTCATGCTGTCAGGAATGTGTTTGTTGGCAAAGCAATTTTGTATAAACTTACAAACAGAAGATCCAACAATGTCCCAGTGCTTGTGATAGAAGAGGGATGGAATACCATCACTACCAGGTGCTTTAAAGGCTTTAACACTCTTAATGGCATCCCACACCTCCTTACCAGAAATAGGCTTACAGAGGGCCCTGTTATCATCCTGAGTAATTTTAGGCTGCAGAGGGTCAGGGTCAATATTCAGAGTGGCACTGGTACTGTTCTTAAAAAGGTTACAAAAATAGTTGTGAACATGGTTTTTGAGGTCAATGGGGTCAGTGATCCACCCATTCTCAGAATTCTTCAGAGTTACCACTCTCATCCTCCTTCTTTTTGCAATAGTAGAAACGTGGAAGTATCTAGTATTCCTCTCACCCATGGTGATCCAGTTAGTCCTAGACTTTTGAAACCACAAAAGCTCTTCTTGGTACAGAATATTATTATAATCCCTAACAAGTTCTTTTTCAAGTAAGAACAGATTATGGGAATAAACAAGGGATTGGGCTTTTTGGATGCCCTCAATGCGTCCAAGCAGCCACCTTTTTTTTCGAAAAATATTGCCAAAATGGTTTTTGTTCCAAGCAGAAATATTTTTTGTGAATAAATTCAGAGTATCAATAATAGAAACATTATGAGTAGCCCAGGAGTTTTCAACAATAGATTTAAAAGTAATATCAGTAAGCCAAGCGGCCTCCAATCTGAAAGGTCTGGCTAAAGGGTTAGGAGAGTCCATACCTTGTGTGAACACAATCAAAGGAGAGTGGTCAGAGTAGGTTCTAGGTAGATTGCGAACTGCACCTTCAGTGAAAGCCATACGCCATTCAGAATTGCAAACAGCACGGTCAAGTCTCTCCAATGTGTTAGCCAGGCCTTGCCTTCCATTGGACCATGTAAGTTGGGGTCCAGAGCACCCAAGATCCATCAGATTGCACCTATTCATTCTGGCATTGAACTTACGGGTTCGAGCATGGGAGAGGGTTGGGCTGAGACTACGTTTTTCCCCCTGAGAAGCTATGTCATTGAAGTCCCCAGCCACAAGCCAAGGCAGGTTCATATTGTCGGCAACAGATTCAAGATTATCCCATAACAGGTCACGATTTCTGGGAATGGGGCTGGCATAAACCGCTGACAGGACCCAATCTGCATGGTTATCACGCTGAATTTTTGCATGGATAACTTGGGCATTAACCTCAAGGGCTTTTACAGTAGCTTTAAAAGGATCCCAAAGGACCCAGATGCCCCCACTTCTACCAACAGGGTCTACATGGGAAGAAGCAGTGAACCCCAATTTGTTAAAAAAAGAACCCATTGAACTAAGCTCAACTTTTGTTTCCATCAGAACAATAATAGAGGGTCTGTGGGTTTTCTCAAGTTCCTTCATGGTTCTTCGAAAAACTTTGTTACCGGCACCACGACAGTTCCATACGAGCAACTTCATAGAGACAGAGTTTGGGAAGTTAGGAAAAGGGGCAAATTCAGGAATGCCTAGAGTCTTCCTGATTTTCATTCGGTCGAAGACATCCGAGTTCAGGGAACTCACTCTGACTATGGTGTTTTGAATGCCATAGTGGTTCATCTCTTCTCTGTTGATTATTAGGCGAGCTTCGCCGATCCACCAGTCTGTGCTTACTAGGTGAGTGGCTTCTTTCTCTTGATCGAATGCAAGATAGATCATGCAAGCCCTGACTCTGTGGTGGTTCTCCAATGGAATCTCCATGACTGGGTAAACTCACTGGGTTAGAAAAATGAATAGTCACAGGTAAAGAGGGGTGGGGATCAGGGGGTTTTTTTGTGGTGGCCGTAAGAGGCTGTGTTTGTTGGACCAAAGGTGTAAAGGATGAGGGTGGTGCATTTGGACAAGGAGCTATAGGTGGAGCTAAACTTTCTGAGGCTAGACCTTCCATCATAACATCTGTGTCTGCTAAGGCTGTGAAAGGGTTATGCACATCAGTGCTTTTTGCAGGGACTGAACTGACATCAGCTGGAAGATCTGGAGTGATCTGGTTTGTCTTGGAAAACTTAGTTCTGTTCATAGCCCCTTGGTCATAATGAAACTACTTACCTGGCCCCTTTCCATGGGCTTTGTCTTTAGATTTAGATCTGGGCTCTTTCTTGTTGGCATAGTTCTGATTTGGGCTCCTCCGACTAACCAACATCCATGGGCCAAAGCCCTTTGCAGGTTGATCCGAAATTGGGTCTGATGGGTGGGCCTTACCACTCTCACTACAGCTGGGCCTACTCTCCTTCCCATTCTCAATGGTCAAATTTTTTCCAGGCACCTCTCCCGGAGCAAAGGCGCTGGACGGATTCGCCGGAGCAGCGCTGCAACAGTCCCTCCGATGACCCACTCTGCTGCAACTAAAGCAAAAGGAGTGAAGGTGTTCATATTCAATCCCATAAGAATATTTCCCAATAACAAAATAGGTTGTTAAAGGTTGACTCAAATCAACTTCTATGCAAACCCGAGCAAACCTACCTCTTGTTGACGTTGCTGTGTTGATGTCAATTTTCAGGGGCTTGCCAATGGATTTGGCAATGTGGTAAAGCACTTTCTCATTATAATATTCTATGGGTAGTTGTGGAAATCTGACCCAAATAGCAGTGGTGACTTCTCTCGCTTGAGATGGCTTGAAATCATGGCACCATTTACGTACAGTGAGGTAGTGATACAAAATTATCCAAGGCCCCCCCTATAAGACTTTCGTGTAGTCATCTTTCATTTGGAATTTGAAAAGGAAGAACCCTAATCCCAAATCAATTGCCTCAAAGTCGCCTTGGAGGTCCCAAATTTTCCTAACTTTTAGAGTTAGAAGTTTGTAGCCAATATTTCTCCCCAGCGGTTTAATAATGAGGCAGTCTTTCCACGGCCTTCTAATCTTATTCAGCAAATTTCTGGGGAGTTTGATTCGAGGGATTCCCAGATCCGGCTCATCCAAGCATAATTCCTCTTCCATGCTCTCTGCTTCAGATTCATCGTCATCCGTGGATAATCGATCAAGATCGTCGTCAAAAGCACGCTCATCGTAGCATCTGTTTGTTAGTGCCTCTTTGAAGGACTTCGGAGCATGAGGTTTCGATAAGCTTCGAACCTCTGTGTTGGCCTCGAGTGTATTCAGCGCATCCGATGGACCCTCAGAAGCTGGAGGAGGCTCTGCCATATTATCATCATCATCGCTCCCATGGGCTTTCAGTTTCTTAGTACTCCGAGAAAGATGATCTTTCTCCTCAGAGGATTGTTGCTCTCGTTGATCACCGTTTGTGCCGTTGGAAGCAGCTAGAGACATTTTCTCTCGTTTTTATCAATCACAATATATGGGAAGTGTTATATGAGGCTACTTTTAAACCAACCAATCAATAATTTTTTCTTTCCTTTTCTTTCTCTCTTTCTCTCTCTTATATGACTTCTTCATGAATCAGAAGTTGTTTAGGATATTCTAAATAAATATATTTTTTAACTTTTTTAAAATAAAAAATGTAAAAAATAAAAGATAATATGACCCAAATAAATATACTTATTTAATTTATGTTAAATAATGTCTCAATAATTAATCAAATTCTATGATATAAATAATAGGAAAAATTGTAAAGTTGATTTTTATCATTGATTTAAAATTTATTTTGAAAATATGGGTTGAATTGTAATTTTCCTTAAATAATATTATTCTTTCAAAAAACTTAAATACTACTTTTTATAAAATTAAAAAATTTATTTTTTTTAAACTAATCACCATGGCCTTGTTTGGCAAAGGCTTTCTTTTTTTCTTTTTTTTTTTAAGACTAAAATTTACAAAAAAATAAAATAGGTTAAAATAATCAATAAGACAAAATATCACATCAAATTCATAATTATTTTATTTTTTCTTTCACAAATATCATATCTAACTACAAAAAAAAAAAAAAAAAAATTGTTTAGATGTAAATAAGTATATTTCTTGACTTTTTACGAAAAATGTGTATAAAAGTAGAGAGGTAATTTGACTTAAAAAAGATAAAAAGATAAAAGTGTACTACAGTAATTCATGATAGTAAAAAACTAAAATAATCTATTAAAATTATAGTATAAACTTTCCATTATTATTGTGATGTCTTGCAGAAACTGATGAGTTAGAAAATATTGTGGTGTTATATAGAAAGGGATTTGGTAATAGTGGATGAAAATTAGGATAGTATGATAATTTTATTTTAGTATTAGAAGATATTTGAGTAATTTTGTTTTTTTATTAGATTAGTTGCAGGAAAAATTCTGACAAAAAGATGTTTGTAATTTCCAAAGTATGAGTAAAAATTCGTATTTTTAATAAATTTTAAAATATATTTATAATTTATCCTTATGACAACAAGTAGATCCCATCAACTAACTAGGCCTAATCCAGTTAGTTACCATACATTTCTTAGGGCCTAATCCCAAGAAGGTTATGAGTTCAATTCTTCTTAGGAGGTTGAATTAAAGATGTACAAGCGCTTAGGTGCTAAGGGTGGGGAGATTTTCTTCCGTAGGTGTTAATCTAATAACTAACAATTAACATTTGCTAATAAAAAAAAAAACAAGTAGATCCCATCTAAAAAAAAAAAAAAAAAAAAAAAAAAGAAGAAGAAGATACACGATATGTGCATAAATGTATGTAGTCTACGAGGAAAGAAAATGAATAATTATTACCAACCAAAAAAAAAAATGAATAATTAAAATTTTGAATATCTTAATAAGTCATTTTATGTGGGCAATTTTGCCGTAGGTATTTTCTAAAAAATTAAATGTGTGACAATTTTACAATAAATTAAATGCAAGCCTTTGTTTTGGAAAGTTGATTAAAAATTAATTTTTGATCTTTTATTTTTTTTTTTTAAATATGTAAAAAAATAAAGATAAAGAGGTTATATGACTCAAAATAAATTAAAAATTAATTTTTAATCAAATTCCCAAAACAGTCCATAATAATATATATATATATATATTATTCATCTTGGTCACCTTTTTTTTCTCATTGAAAAGAACAACTAGTTTGATCAACTTTTTGAGTGATCAAAATAATATGTCACTAGATTCATGACTTCATCTTGAAAAGCCATGCGAGAGTCTTTTTAGAACATCGTGACTTTATAAGAAAACAATTCGCATCTTTTGAACAACATAAACTTAAAAATAAATAAATTATACTGATTTTTTTAAAAAAAATTAAAATATATATTATATTTAAGACTACAATTTTACCAAAATTATATTTTACTTTCTTAAAGCTTAATTCATATGATAAGTTGCTCCATTTTTATAATGAAAAATAGTAAAACTAGTGTGATTTAGATTTATCTCATGTATAACATTTATACCTCGTTTGGCAAGTAGCTATTTTAGTTTAAAAGTCAAAAAGTTACTAAAAAAATAAAAAAAACCTATAATCTATACAAAAAAGTCAAAGATTCTATTTCTCTCTACTTTTTGCACATCTTTTCGTAAAAAATCAAAAAGCCACTCCAAACATACTAGTTTTTTGGGTTAATTACACTAATAGTCCCTATAGTTTGGGACTTGTGTCACTTTAGTCCCTGACTTTTCAATTGTGACACATTTGACCCTGAATTTTGAATTTTGTTCCAAATAAGGACAATTGAAAATATCATTAGATTTTTCAAGGGTAAAATCGTCAATTTGATAAAATATAAACTAATTTGACAAAAATAAATGTCAAAAAAATATTTTTAATTTTTGTAAAATTATTTTTATCGACCAATGATAAAATTATGTAAAATTAATAAAAATTACATGATTAATTTTTTTAAATTAATTTTACATGATCATCATCCAAATACATAATAAAAATTAATTTGGTAAAATAAATAAATAAATGTCTAAAAAATTTATCAATTTTACATAATTTTATTTTTAGCAAGTAGAAATAATTTTTAAAAATTCAAAAATATTTGTTTGACATTTATTTTTGTCAAATTAGTTTATATTTTATCAAATTGACAATTTTACCCTTGAAAAATCTAATTTTATATTTAATTGTCCTTATTTGAAACAAAATTCAAAATTCAGGGTCAAATGTGTCACAATTGAAAAGTCAGGGACCAAAGTGACACAAGCCCCAAACTATAGGGACCATTTGTGTAATTTGCCCTAGTTTTTTTTACCTCATATTTTAGTCAAAAATTTAAAAAATTACTAAAATATGTGCAAAAAGTAGAGAGAAATAGAATCTTTGAATTTTTTGTATAAATTGTGAACTTTTTTATTTTTTAATGACTTTTTGACCAAAAAAGTCATTTGCCAAATGAGGCCTTATGATAAAATTGGACTATATATTTTCTTTTTGAGTAAAATTCAAATAGATAATACTACAATGATACTTCTTCTTAGTATTAAGAAAGAGGTTATAAGTTCAACTCTTTTTAAAAAAGAGTTGAATTTAGAAGGAAAAAAAAAGAAAAAAAAAAGAAAAGAAGATGATACTTCTTCTAACCATATACATATAATGTAATGCTATACAAATAAAAATATTTATACATAGGCCTATTTTGGGAAGTGAGTTATAATCCACTTCCCAGATTATAACCAACTTCCTCTCTCACAAAAAAAGCTGCTTATAAGCAACTTTTTACTAAAAAGTTGATTATAACCATCTTCCCAAAATAGCCCATAATTTTTGACATAATGATGTGGTTCATTATAGACTTTTTACTTTAAAACAAAACACCATTAAAAATAAATTTATTCATAATAATGATATTATCACATCATTTTTATATAAATTTTACATATGTTTAGAATTTTCATATATATATATATATATATATTGCAACAATTACACTAGCATGCTTGTTTTAAAATATAGATTTTGTAATTGTTCTTAGGACATCCGTTATAAAAATAAAAATAATGTATAACCACATTCATTAACAAAATCATTTATTTTTGTCAAAAAGAAGGTACAATTGCAAATAAAGACGGATTCAAGATTATAAGAGTGAGAAAGTATATTTGAAGATACATATTTCTATAATTTTAATTTTTTTAATATATTATTTAACATTTTTCAAAATTTTTTGGCTGCGATCGCCCTGCCGCACCCCTAGATCCATCCTTAATTACAAATGCTAAACACTTTTTTGAAAATGACATTTGAGGAAACATTTGAACATAGAGGGGTATTTTGGCAACTAAATAAAAAATCAATTTTTGGTTTTTTATTCATTTTGTGTTGTATCACCTCTCATATTTTTTATTCATAAAAAGGCAAAAAAATACTAGATAAGTAAAAAAAAATTAACTTTTTACCAATTTTTTAAAGCACTACATATTCATATCACGCGGAAGGCTCTCCAAACTTCTTGAATTCATTTAGGAAGAGAATGTAAAAATGTACACTATGATTTACAAAGACTATAGAGAAAATTTATTTTTTAAAAAAATTATTGTTCATATCGGGGTATTTTTTTTCAGGTCCCTGATATTATGATTTTATAATATAAAGGACATCAACTATTTTCATGATGTCTAAAATCCCTCAACATCAATCCAGAGAAATTTCAGTCCAGAGAAAATTGATCCAGAGAAAATTCAAGTCAGAGAAAATTCATCCAGAGAAAATTCAAGTCAGAGAAAATTGGTCCAGAGAAATTTTGAATTTCTCTGGCCTCCTCAAACGCAGACAAATTCTCAGACAAAGGGGATCTTCAACTCCTACATTTGAACTCTCTCTCTTCCACCTAAGCTGTTAGAAAACCACCTTCAACAAGCAGTTATGTCCCATGAAAATGTCTGTGAATAGGTGGGGCATCAAAAGTTTTAACCACTTCTATCCATGGTTTGTCTACGATCAACACAGATTTTTTTGAAAGATCTCTCACTCAGAGAATTTCTCTGGACTCCACAAGAGAAAATTCTCAGCCAGATAAATTCTCTCAACCCAAAAAATTTCTCTGGACATGACCAAAGAGAAATTCAATTGGGTTGGTCCAGAGAAATTCTCTGGTTTGGTCCAGAGAAATTCTCTGGATATCTACAAAGCTGTGTTGGATTTAGACAAATCTCCATGCGGCATATATTTGTAAACAAAGAGTTTCTCATTCTCATGCTCCAAGCAGTGCCCCAAGAGTGGGACCAACCTTTGATGCAAAGCCTGATCTACAATCCTGCATACTCCTCTGATTCGGCAAACTTTGTAAACAATTTCCATTGACAACAACATTGGTCCCTGTATTACTGGGAGCTGGACCTTGAAAATAATTATCGGACAAGTCAACCACCACGCCAGTGGCATTGAAAAATGCAGTAAAGTTCGGTTGGAATGGATAAGCTATTGGCTGTGTTGGGTTACAAAGTGAAAGCTTCCGACATGAGCGAAGTTGCTCAGAAGCTCGAACAGCTCGAAGAAGTGATGGGTCATGCTCAGGAAGATGGCTTGTCTCACATTGCTTCCGAGACTGTTCAACACAACCCTTCCGATCTCTCTTCTTGGCTCGAATCCATGAGCTTGATCGACGACGGCTGAGCTTGATCGACGATAACGGAGCAATCGGGGGTTGCGGATCTGGGCGGCGCGGAGGTCTGCGACGGTGGCGGAGCGGAGGGAGGAGTCGGAACGGTTCGCGTTCTCATCACCAACCTGCTCCAGGTCCGCCGCGCTTCCGGCTCTCTACGTGTGCGTGTATCTGGACAGGTGAGAATGGAGAAATTTAGAGAGAGAAAGAGAGATGAGTTTTGATCGGGTAAAGTCAAATTTCTCTGTGATATGTTTAGGGATCTTAGACATCAAAAAATAATTTTGTGGATCTCTTCCATTACGAAAAGTAAGAGAGGGACCCTAGACCGATTTTCCCATATATATATGAGCAATAACCGATCCGTGAAAATGGTGCTTAAGTGCATTTGTTTGCTAAATCCTTGTCTAAGGCTTTGTTTGGAAAGTGAGTTGACTTTTTAGATTTTTGGCTATTTTAGCCGGGGGTTAAAAAGCTTGGTTTGGGAAGTGGGTTGGTTTTTTTGACTTTTTTAATTTTTTTTGTGAGAGAAAGAATGTAATGATTATAAATTGGATGTAATATTTTGTCTTATTGAATTAAAAAGCCTATTTATTTTTATGACTATTTTAGTTCTAAACACACCCAAACCATCTTTCCAACGAAACGTAATAGTTTCGTTCAACTGGCTAAATGAATGACTTGTAAACTACACTCAACGGGTTTAAGATCCAAATCAATTATTGGACTTCTTTATTAGAATTTTCTTATTTTTTGTTAAGTACGTAGTTGAGCCATCGTTTGGGAAGAAAACCTGGGATTTTTTGGTTAATTTAGTCACAAAAAAATAAAATAAGTTTTTTTTCAATTAGATAAAATATTACATCTTATCCATAATTATTATATTTTTTTCTCAAAAAAGTCAAAAAAATTTATTTCAAACAAGACTTTTAAGCTCTAAACTCAAATAATTAAAAAGTCAAAAAATTAAAAAACTAATCCACTCTTCAAACCAACCCTGAGCCAACAAACCAGGCCAAATTTGAGGACTTGAACCCAGTTGCAAACCTAACTGGAAGCTTTATTCAAACTAGGGCCACTCATAGTACAACTTTGAACAAGGTATAAATTCGCACAAATTAAACAACTCTACGTAAATCATGAGCCTTCGGGCCAAATAATGAGCACCAGTATATTGTGTTTGAAAAAATATAGGATCTTGAAGTAAGTTCTTATTTATTAATTATATATTTTAGTTAAAAATTTAAATATTATTATAGGTATATCACTCTTTTTATTTTTTAGTTTTGTATATTTTTTATAAAAAATTAAAAAATTATTAAAATAATTTATTTTCAAACGAACCTAAAAATGAAATTGTTGGTTGAAAAACAAAGATCAGTTGGAGGAAGGAGGTTAAGGTTAGTAGACAAGTTTGCTTCTTTTTCTGACTTGAGAGTACGCCTCAACAACTTTAGTCTCCATCTACCAACAGAACCCTTAAAAAACCTATGTAAACCCTAGTTCAGACAAGGCCATGTGAACATAAATCTCTTGTTTTTGTAAAACCCTAAAAAAACAATTCGCAATATACCAAAAAAAAAATAATAATAACCCTATTCTTCAATGCATATACATAAATGTAAAAATAAATAGATAGCAAAAATATAAAGAAAGGAAACACGCCTGTTTGGTAGAGTTTATTTTTAGTTTATTTTAATTTTTAATTTAATTTAAATTATTTTGATATGTTTGGTTCAGCTTAACAATATAATTTATAGTTTTTTGTAAGTCAAAAATCAACTTATTCTTTTAGTGGGGACAAGAAACTTAATTTATAAGTCAAAAATCAATTTATGTTCACAGTTATAAAGCTATTAAGATATAAGTTATAATTACTTTCCCACAACTCTACTAAACGGGATCATTATAAATACGTGGGAATGAAAAAAAAAAAAAAAAAAAAAAGCGAAAAGATTGACTCTAGAGAAGAAGTAGAGGTACACCAAAGTGGGAGGAACAAGTTCTGAGCGCCGCCAGTGTAATCATTCAGAATGATAATCACAGGGATTCAGAGAGAGAGAGAGAGAGAGAGAGAGAGAGAGAGATGTTCAACTTCCCAGAAGACCAAGAGAACAACAATTGGCTTACTTTTTTTATTTTTATTTTCACAGCTTGCCCGAAAATCTCGAGTCTTTAATTGCATGTTGGATGGAGACGATTGGATTTGATGCACACCCATAATCAGCAAAAACAACTTTTCCTAATTTAAGGGGTTTTTAAAAAGTAAAATGTTATGTATTTTAAATATTTTATTAAATTTTTTATATAGGTATTGAATTTATAAAAATTCACGCCAATATAAGAAGTTGGATAAAAAAATATAATAAAATATTTAATATCCATAGTATAATTCTTTTTTTAATGTTAAAAAACACTAATTAGCGAGTCTATAAACAAATAATATTATATTTCTTAATTTATCATTTTTAAATAATTTTTAATAATGTGATATTGAGATTAAACTTATATGATAAAATATTTGATAAATTAAAATTTGACACTTATCAAACACATCAAAAAAAAAAAAACTATTTCACGTTTTTATGCTTTAGCACCAATCATCATATACAATATCCATCATGTTTCTCAACCTTCTCCACTAATCACAAAACACCTTGGAACGTCACGTGAATGTACTCCAAAAATATCTAATAATCCCTCCATTAGGAGCATGTTTGTTTTGAGGGATAAGAGGGTGGGATTGGACTATTAGTCCCACCGGACTAATAGTCCATTGTTTGTTTGAAAAATTTTGCTCCGGACTAATAGTCCCTCCGGACTATTAATCCCACAAACATGGGACTATCCTATCCCATGGGGGGGTGTGGGATAGAAACCATGGGATCGGTATCCCATGGGATTATTTTGTAAAATGTCCATTTTACCCTCCATGCTATTACTTAGTAAACAATTAGAAAAGGGTAAAATAGTCTTTTGAACATTTATAAATTATTTTTTTAGTGTTGTTAATTTAAAACTATATATTAAATAAAAAATTTAAATTATTAATTATAAATTATAAATTAAATTTAATTAAAAATAATAAATTATAAATTATGGCCTTATAAATTAAATTTTTTTAGTGTTTGTTAAAAAATTAAATTTACATATTAAATAAATTTTTTTTAGTATTGTTAATTTAAAATTATATATTAAATAAAAAATTAAATTATAAATTAAATTTATTTAAAAATAATAAATTATAAATTATGGCCTTATAAATTAAATTTTTTTAGTGTTGTTGAAAATTTAATTTATATATTAAATAAAATTATTTTTTTATTGTCGTTATTTAAAATTATATATTAAATAAAAATATAAAATATAAATTATAAATTTAATTTAATTGAAAATAATAAATTAAAAATTGTGGCCTTATAAATTAAATTTTTTTAGTGTTGTTAAATTATAAATTATAGATTATAAGGATAAAATAGTCTTTTGAACATTTATCCTTATCCAGTCCGTCTAACCAAACATTGGATTTATTAAAAATAGTCCAATCCAGACATCTAATCCCATGACTAAACAAACATAGGATACAAATCCAATCTAACCAAATAGTCCCGGGACAATGTATCCCGGGACTAACAGTCCGATGGATTACAATCCTCCCTTATCCAGTCCGTCCAAACAAACGCACCCTAAAAGTGATTGTGGGAGTAATAAATTAGCTTTCTCAGTATTTTTCATAAACACGAGTTGTTATGTTCTTTAAAAGAAAATTAAAAAAAGGGGTTATGCTGTCAAAATATTTATAAATTTTTTTTTGCACATTTTTAATACATTTTTTAATATTAAAATTGTTTTATCATTATATTAAATACATATACTTAGAGCTTGTTTGGGAAGAAAATTTGGACTAAAATAGTTATATAGGATAAAATAGGCTATTTTAGCCAAATAGAATAAAATGTCACATCCGATCTATAATTATTTCATTTTTTCTCTCACGAAAATCAAAAAAGTCAAAAAAAATCTATCTCAAACGAGACTTTTTAGCTCCACGTTAAAATATCCAAAAAATTAAAAAGTCAAAAAGCTAACCCACGACATCCCAAATGAGCTCTTAATTAAGGTGTGGTTTGGCAAAAGCTAAATAGTTTGTTGATTTATTGGTTTATTTAGATTATAGCATCTCTCTAGTTTTTGAATTTTTTTTTTATAAAAAATTAAAAAATAAGCCATATTCAAACAACTCTAATATAAAACTTAAGAAATACATGTTAGTCATGTGAAGTGAGACTCGATTAACGAAAAATTCATAATTTAACGAAAAATTCTCTTACATTGAGACAAAAATAAGATGATATTTTAAAGGGCAAATTACACAAATAGTCCCTATAGTTTGGGGCTTGTGTCACTTTGGTCCTTGACTTTTCAATTGTGACACATTTGACTCTGAATTTTGAATCTTGTTCCAAATAAGGACAATTGAATATATAATTAGATTTTTCAAGGGTAAAATTGTCAATTTGATAAAATATAAACTAATTTGACAAAAATAAATGTCAAACAAATATTTTTGAATTTTTAAAAATTATTTCTACCTACTAAAAATAAAATTATGTAAAATTGATAAATCTTTTAGACATTTATTTATTTTTTTACCAAATTAATTTTTATTATGTGTTTGTGATGATCATGTAAAATTAATTTAAAAAAATTAATCATGTAATTTTTATTAATTATACATAATTTTATCATTGGTGGATAAAAATAATTTTAAAAAAATTAAAAAATATTTTTTGATATTTATTTTTGTCAAATTAGTTTATATTTTATCAAATTGACGATTTTATCCTTGAAAAATCTAATGATATTTTCAATTGTCCTTATTTGGAACCAAATTCAAAATTTAGGATCAAATGTGTCACAATTGAAAAGTCAGGGACCAAAGTGACACAAGTCCCAAACTATAGGGACTATTAGTGTAATTAACCCTATTTTAAATGGAAATATCATCACAGTAGAGATAGAGTGACAGATAGAATTTTATTAACAACACTGATTGGTGACCTGAAAAATCATGGCTCGAATGGCTTGAAACACCTAAAATGACGTCATTTTGGGTGTAAAACGATATCGTTTTGCCACATTCGAACCATTCAAGTCACAAAACTTCGGGCCACCAAACATTTTCCTTTTATTAATTTTGATTTTTATCATTTGTCATCCATTACAAGTTCATTGACAACATTGGCCATTCAAGGGCTTCTCTTCCCTACTTTTAAGAGTAAGCAAGATATATAAACAAAAAATAAAAATTACAAATCATTGTTCATTGCACGATTGATAATTTTAATATATACATAAAATTTGTATTTAAATTTTTTAAAATTATTATTTTATAAATTAATTAAAATGTATTAAAAATTCTAATTTTATTTGTAATATTTATTACTAGTAACACTTAATTTATTAATGGGCAATTATCGAAAAGACCATTTCAATATTTTTTCTTTAAAGAGAAATATTAAGGGAAAATTATTAATGGGTTATAATAGTTATATTTAATTCTTATAAAATCTTATTGAAAATAAGTGATAGTAAAGTTGTTATTAAAAATAATTTGTGTCTCAAATTTTTTTGTATATGTCAATAAAAATTGACAATTGATATTTTTTTTATCAGGATTTTTGTAAATTGTCTCTAAGACTTACAATTAATGACACTTTTCTTTAACGAATTTTTCAAATTATCGCTGAAAGTTGAAACTTCATAATGTTTTTTTGTGACGATTTTTTTTAAAAAAAAAACTGCCACTAAAATTTATAATTAATGACATTTTTATGACAATTTTTAAATTATCACTGACAATTAATAATTAATAACATTTTTTAATAGTATTTGATGAAAAATACCATTAATGCTCACAGAATCTATTGAATAATAAATTTATCTATTAGGACCTATACATTAGTCCCCAAATACTAATCACTTGATTGGTTTTATCTGTTTTTCTAAAATGAGTTTTATGATTTTTTGTTGCTTTTATTTAAAATTTTAAATATTTTAACCATTTTTTTTTTGGATAAACCTAATCTAAATATATTTAAAAAGTATAATATTTATGAAAAAAATTTAAAAAATTCACCAAATACAAAAAATATTAAGTAAAATATTTTTAAAATTACTAAAAATATAAATAAAAATTATTTTTAAAAACACCAAATCAAACAGAGTGAATAGCAATAGTAATACTTAATTCTTGTTTGGAAATAAATTATTTTGACTTTTTATTAAAAGATATAAAAAATATATTGTGATAATTTATAATTATTTTTAATTAAAATATTTAATTTCAAAACGAGGCGTTAGTAGTTTTACTATGAATTCATTAAATTCTTCAGTCGACATCAATCGAAATCTTTACAGGCCCAAAACGACAAGCTCTCTCTCTCTCTCTCTCATCTGTTTTGCTAATAATTCATTACTCTCGGAAATAGCAGAATGCAATTACTACTACTCTCCAATTAGTAGCTATATTAGCTGTCACTCTCCAACCATTTCTTAAAGTTTAAAGCCATAAATTCCTTTGTTTCTACTTTTTTTTTTTTTTTTTTTGGTTATTTCTTTTTTATTTTTTTTAAATGATGAGAAAAACTAATGAATTATCTTAGGCGGCTGTGCTTCAGACCGTCACTGGGGTCGATCCCCAGTGAGGTGGCGGGTCATGATTTGTTAAAAATAAAAAAAATAAAAAAAAAAAGTTTTTTTTTGGCCAATGGGAGGGCTCAACACATGACCCCCAGTGACCCTCACTGGGGTTTGAGGCATTTTTCTTATCTTAGGCCTTGTTTATTTTCAAAACGGCAGTGCCTTATATCCCCAGTGGGGGTCGCACCCCCAGTGAGGTGGCGCGCCCCCACTGGCTGACAGCCCAAAAAAAAAAATAAAAATAAAAATAGACTTTTTTCGCCCAATCATGGGCCTCCACCTCACTGGGGGTCGACCCCCAGTGGGGGTATAATGCATTTTCCTTTTCAAAAATAGAATGAAAAAATTTAATAATGAAAAAATTAATAATAAGAGAATTGATAGTGATGAATTAGTAAAATTATGTTTATTTTGATTATAGTTATTAGTCCAGAAGTTGTTAAATTATTTGTATATAAAATAAATATAAAATAATAAAACAAATAAAATTACGATTTTACTTAACAAATAAAATAAAATCAATAAACATTAATGTTCAAAAAAAAATACTCAACATATAAAAAAAAATTGTAATTGATCGGCCGAACGTCTCGGCGAATGACCGGTAACTCACTAAGCCGGTGAACTATTTTCTAATATCAGCTCTTCACTTAGACTAACAATTCGCTCAGCTAAGGCCTATCCTAATCTGAATGAATTATCAATCCGGAGGGTCACAAAAAAAATAAATGTAAGCTAAGCTCACTGTTTATCTATCACAGTCCAGAGTGAACTGCTACTCCGAAAAACAAACGAAATCTTAAAATTTCAAGAAAATTCATCAAATTTTATAAATTTATCATGACTATATGTATCACTAATATTATTTTATATTTATGTGTTATTACTCATTAGTTTCCATTGCTTACTCTAATAAAAAAAAAAAGAAAAATGACAATAATGTGTCAAACTGGTAAAAATTACGAAACTGTTACGTAGCTTGAAATGTTCAAGCTCGCCCGAATTCAAAACGCGTCGTTTTGGATATATATATATTTTTCCCCTTACTTTCTCTTTTTTTTGAAGATGAAGATGAAGAAGAAAAAGAAGAAGAAAGAGAAGAGGGAGCAGCTTCATCAACGTTATTATCAACACATCATCAACAGCCAATTCATCTTCAGATCCAGGGGGAAAAAAAAAAATCAACATCTTCATCAACACATCATCATCATTAACGACAACATCATCAACACATCATCATCAGCCAACAATTTTTTTTTCTCTTCATTTTCAGATCCAGATCCACCAGGGGAAAAAAAAAAAAAAAAAAAAAGTAGAGAAAAAGTGACGATCAACGACCACCCGTCTTCTTCTCTTCCTCCTCCTTCTCTCCATCTTTTCTTCCTATTCTCTTCTCTCTCTCTCTCTCTCTCTCTCTCTCTCTCTCTCTCTCTCTCTCTCTCTCGCCTCTGTCTGTATTGAAAAACAAGAAAAGGAATAGGGAAAAAAAGAAAGAAAGAAGAAACCCAAAACAACGTTGTTTTGGGTTTTGAGCCAATTCGAGCCCAATATATTCAAGCTACGGATCATTTTCCTAAAATTTATATTTTCTGTAAATCTCAATTTTTAAAAATGATCAAGGTAATTATTCAAAATTTAAAACCATATTGATATAAAAAAAAAATTATATATAAAATTTGTTGATAAGGGTTTGAGTCAATCAGTTTAAAAATAGAGATATTGAGATATCCTTATTTGCAATGATTTGTCACGTCATTTGAGCTATAAAAATTCTAAAACGAACAGCTTTTCTAGTAAACCATTCCCTTTTGTGTTGGTAAGATATTTCTTGTAGTATATCATTCTTTGATTAGTTTAAGATGTTTTAAATAAGTATTTTTTTTAATTTTTTATAAAATATATGTAAAAAAATATAAAAGAGATGTTAATTAATATGACCTAAATAAATATATTTATATAAAAAAAGTATACTTATATAGTTTAATTCAAATAAAGCTAAATCTCATTTTAAATTATAATAATATAACAAAATTATATAAAAATATATAATTATGTTAAACTTACTTTTGAAAATTTATTTATTTAGATATTATTTCCCATTAGCATGATGTCGACTCCTTAAAATGAGTTTTGAATTATATATTATACATATTTTCTCATTTCAAAATATTTAAACTTTATTTATTTATTTTTTTGGTGATATAACTTTATTTATTTTTGAACTTTATAAATTGTACAACTAGTAGTCAAAACTCAAGTTGAAAGGCCGGGGAACATGAGCGATTGACAATTTGTTGAGGGCAATAGAACCTTCAATTAGGTAGGTGAGCATTTACTTATTACTTAAAAATAATGATAATTATAGTAAATCTACTTAACTATTTGTGTATATAATTAGGGGAAATATCACAATAGTGGTATTTTTAAAAATTTATTACAAATCAATGATAAACTTTATAAATATTAATAATTATAATCTTAAACTTTTTTCAGGAGTTTATACTTTTTTTTTTAAAGTACCATTGATTTATATTTCTCTTATACAATTTTCCTCAGGTGCGATGTTGAAATATACTTTACCCTATAGCTCAATTGGACAAAAAGTATAAAATGTTATTTATTTCATTCAAACTAATAACAAATAAAATATCAGCAATGGTTGAGGTCACAATTTCTGTGGCTCAAATGGCTCGAATTTGCCAAAACGACTCGTTTTGGCAAATTCGAACCATTTGAGCCACAGAAATTGTAACTCTCAAACATTTTTCATAAAATATACGCCAATTTTGAAAGTGATTTTTTTTTTTAAATAACAAAAGTGAAATTAAAATGAAAAGCACACTATTATTCCCATCTTCAAATTTAAAAACTCTAATCCTAACCAGTCACACCCTCCAACCTTTCCAAAAACTCCATTCTCCAAGCGCATCGCCATTGTCCCTTTCCCCTCCATAGGCATCGTTGTTGCTCCTTCCTTCTTTCCAAGTTTCGTTGCAATCTCATATCCCTTTATATTGTGTTTGGTTAGAAGATTTGAAGAGGATTTAGAAAGGGAAAAGAAAAAAGTGTGTGAAACTAGGTGAAATATAAATATGTTTTATTCACATTTCACATACCTTTTCTATTTTTCTTTGTAAATCTCTCCTCAAATCCCCCAACCAAACACAGCATTAAAGTCTCCTTTGCCTCCTATTTTACTACCCATGCTTTGTTGTCGCCTCCTCTCGGTCCAACCCACCCTAGTTGCCTCATCTCCCCTCTTCTTGTTTGTGGGATTGATTTATAATATAATTAAAATTAAAAGAATTAAAATAAATAAATAAGGATTTATAATTTAGTTTGTGAATTGCTTGAATAATGTGGTTTAAGTTAGAAATATTTGTAAAACATGTGTAAAGGAAAAAAAAATATAAAAAAGCCAATAGACTTGAATTGAAAAATAATGAAGATCATTTCACGTCTATTATTAATGGAATTAGCACTCATATAACGACTCTTAAACTGTATTTGAATTATGAATTTAACTAAGAATTTAAAAAATAAATAAAAATATTTATAAAATGTAAGTAAAATTTTAATTTTTTCTCTTTCACTTTTTTAATTTCTATACAAATTAATAATCCAAACATAATAGGTTAAAAAACCAAAAAAAATAAATCCAGACAAAATATCACATCAAACTCATAATCATTTCACTTTTTTTCTCACAGACATTACATCAAACTACAAAAAAATCTAATTATCTTTTCAAATACAAAAAAAATTTCCTTAAAAAATAATCAAAAATTTAAAAAACCTACTAAAATAACAACTTTCTAAACACCCACAATATATTTGAATAATCTAGGGAGGAAGCCATTTTGGTGTTAAATCTTTGATTGAATTTGGCCCAATAGTACAAAAAGTTAATAACCAATTGCAATGGCCCCGTTTGGTAGAGCTGTGAGAAAATGATTATAGCTTATAACTTAACAGCTTATAACTTATAACTGTGAACATAAACTGATTTTTGACTTATAAATTAAGCTTCTCATCCCCCACTCAAAGAATAAGTTGATTTTTGACTTACAAAAAATTATAAATTGTATTATTAAATTGAATTAAACACATTAAAATAATTTAAATTAAGCTAAAAATTAAAATAAATTAAAAATAAATCCTACCAAATAGGATAAATATAGAGAAGAGAGCGAATGCAAGCCATACCTTAACATCTCCCTCCCTCCCATGCATGCACATGAAATAGTACGAGTCATGGATACTCTCCAAATTTGAAATATTTCCATTAAAAAATGAAAACCCTAATATAAATTCGCCAATTAGATCCCACAAACCCTCCGAATTTAAGACGATTGGCCCTGTAAAAACATCTTTATCCTTAATTAATAAAACAAAATCCCCCCCCCCCCCCCCCCCCCAATTTTAACATCCCATCATATCATCAAGCATGATTACTCTCTCTCGCTCTCTCTCAGAGTGCAACTTCAGACTATAAATACAGCCTCACCCCACAGACCCAGGCACAATAAACCCCAGAGTCTTTGAGTGAACAATCACCACTCTCATCATCTCCAAACTCTCTCTCTCTCTCTCTGTCTCTCTCTATTGTTTTTAGTGTTTTCCCTCTCTCTCTCTCATTTCCTTTTGCTTTATTCTCATTGTTCTCATCAAATGGAAGAAGCCATGAGAAGGCTAAACGGTCTGACCCACACACACCAGAATCTGACCCACTCCACCCCACCACCACCAGCCTAAAAGGCCCACGGCCACCGCCGCCGCCACCAACAAAAGGTCGCTGAAAGACGGAGTCGCCGCCAACCCAATGAGGTACCGCGGGGTGCGCCGCCGCCCCTGGGGCCGCTACGCCGCCGAGATTCGAGACCCTCAGTCCAAAGAGCGGCGGTGGCTCGGTACCTTCGACACGGCGGAGGAGGCAGCGTGCGCTTACGACTGTGCCGCTCGAGCGATGCGTGGCGTCAAGGCGAGAACTAACTTCGTTTACCCGTCTTCACCTCCTCACTCAGTCACCGACAATCTCATCCCTCCGTTTCACTACAAGAAATCATCTCAGCCCTCCATGAGAGACATACCCAATCGAAGCTTTGCTGCTCCTCCTCCTCCTCCTCCTCATGTCGGTGACTTCTCTGGTTCTGTCAACATGCTTCTCTTGCCTCAGACTATGTCTATGTACGATCAAATTCCATACATCGATCACTCTGGTTCTCAATCTCATACTGGGTCTCTCTCTGTTTGCTCTTCTAATGTCTCTGAGAGCTTTGTAGGTTCGTTTCTCACTCAACCTAAAATCGAAGATCATCAAAATCACACTCTAGATTCTACTGCGACAACCGATCAAACTGATGGCATGCAATTCTTTTCATCCGAGTCCTCTGATTCAGGGTTGTTGCAAGAAGTCTTAAATGGTTTTTTCCCTAAACCCAAAACAACAAAGGCTGAATCCTCAAAACCCCAGAATTACACAACCACTGAATCGTCTTCTCATGCTATGGTCTCTGATGTTTCAGTTACCCATTCTCTGAATGGAATTGAGAAGGACCATTTCGGTCTCTACTTTGATTACCAAGGTGTCCCACAGCAGCTTCCTTGCGACATCAATGGTGGTTTTGGGTCATTGTATAACGATAATCTGGGGGCGGAGACCAAGTTTGGGGATATTTTTCAGTACCCAGAACTTCTGGGTCTGGGTGTGTTCGCAACTAAACTGAGAAATGGGTGATTTGATTTTGGTGCAACTTCATATGTGATATGAGACTTTCAAGAATCGTAAACAGTTTCGTTTTGATAACTAACAGTGAAAGTGCTTTTTTTTTTTTAGTGTTTTAAAGGTTATTAGCTGAAGGTTATTATTATAATTATATGTAATGCTTTAATGAAAGATTGTGTTGTTTAAATGCTCTCTATTTTCTATCTTACTGGGTTCGTTTCCATGCATCTCTCTCTCTCTCTCTCATGTTAATTGGTTCATAGTTGATTGATGGGTTATTCATGTTTAGTTTAATTGAGGCTTAAAAATTAATTTATTAACTTAAAATTTGAATAATGTTAGTTTTTCTTGATATTTTGTCATTTGATGTGTTAATTCAGTTTTGATCAAAAGAATTAATTTTATAGTCGATATGGTTGAGTTGATTGACACAGAATTTTATTTTTCTGTTGATAATTTAAAAAGATTTATCATTGTGAGAAAAAAGAAATTAAGATTGCAAAATTCATTTTTGATACATCTCGGTTATATTTACGGAAAAATTGTATAGAAGTAAAACAGTGGAAAATATTTTTAATTTTGTAGTGTAAATTTTGTGTATATGATCAGAGTCCTTACATTTTTTATTTTTTTTTGTGCGTCACAATTATCTAATCTATTTTTATATTTATAAGGTAATTATTTTACAACAATGATTCATCTCCTTTTTCTCCCCACTCCCTTTGATCCCCTCTCTCTCTCATTGGTCCCATTTTCTTTTTCTTTTTCGTTTTTTTTTTTTGTTCCTCCAATCACCATCCGTCACGTGACAAAGGGGGTGAGGGGGATCCCCAAAAGGGGATCCCAAGCATTATTCATTATTTTATTAGGATAGTACTTATTTATAATTTTTATTTTATTTAATATTTTTATTGTAAAAAATTCGATATAGATATATTTGTGGATAAAATTATGTAAGAATTTGTAATTCTAGTTAAATTTTCCATAGAAAAGTAGTAGAGGATGGTACTACATGGTTTGGAGTTTGGATTTTTGTGTAAGGAAGTAGGAAATTAACTTTTTTGAGTTGACTTCGGCCTCGTTTGGGGACTGACTATTTTAGCTAAAAAGTCAAAAAGTCAACTAAAACTAGTCACATCACCTCTCTATTTTTCTGCACATCTTTTCGTAAAAAGTCAAAAAGTTACTAAAATAGCCTGTTCCCAAACGAGGCCTGTATTCGGAAAAGCTGTTTAGTCTGGGTTTCTCTTCTATTATTTGTAAGAATACCTGTTATGGAAAAGAAAAAAAAAGGTTAAGGAGGTGCTTCTTAAAAAAAGTAGATTATGGGATTTGTATTCTTTAGGATTTGTTCTAGAGTCAATAGTCATTGGGATTCTGAAATAATCCCAATAATATTTTTCTAATCATACACAGATCTTTCGTCTAATGACTATGGAGTAAAATTTGAGTTCACATCTGGTCATAAAGGTGGTCACCATGCAAATGTGAACTATCTTATAATATAGCTTGCACTTAGAGAGGTCATTTTGGCGCATTAATTATAATATATAAAGCTACTAAGGGAAAAAAATGGGCCTCTAATATGCATGGGTGTTTGTTTTTGGGAAAAGAAGAGGGTAGGGGTAGGGCGGTGTGGGAAGGGTTAGTTTGAGAAATTATTCCATGCTCTTATAGAAAATATGGATCCAGATTATCGGTAATATATCTTTTTGCAATGATTTTTTTATTGTAATTAACATTATGTATAAATTTAAGAAAAAATTAGTGAGATATCTTTTTTTTAAATTTGTGTGTAATAGGAGAGATTTAAATTTTTTTTCTGTTAGTTAAGGATTCTCAGCTTGGTTTGGGGTACACTAAATAATATAAAAAGTCAACAAGTCACTATCCTATTTAAGTCATATCATCTTATTTAAATCACATCACCTCTCTAACACATCACATCAAATTCAATCCAAACTCAACTCATATAAGTCAATAAGTTAAAAAGTGTACTTTTTTAGAACATCCTAAACCAACCCTTAATGAAATTTCTTTGTGATAATATCAGAGAATCTTTTTTTTTGTAAAAATTGAAATTTTTTTGAATTGAGTTTTATTTGTCAAAATGTCGAGAGTCTTAATTATTATGAAAATATTATATGTTATTTTATCTTATAAAATTTTAATATCAGGAATCTTAAATTATTTTTTTTAAATTTAATGTAAAATTATATTAATTTATGACGTGATTTTAATGTTATTTTGTTTCAAGTTTAAATTTAATCCAGGCAATATTGTTAGGTGGTATCCCAATTTCAGTATGAGTATTTCATATAAGTAGAGTTTAGCTTTTTTGTGTCGATATTTTATTCAACAATAAAGAGCATGTTAAGGTGATTAGTGTGGGTAATGCACCAAAAACAAACAATAATATTTAGGGCTGAAGGGGTCTTTAGAATGGTATGGTAGTATACCTTACCCATTGCACATGTAATTGTATATGAAGTTGAGTCATGATACATGCTCAAATGGCAAATGAGAGTCCGTTTGTGGTAAAAAAATCGTTATGAATCAACAGAGATAATTTTTTTCTAAATCATCTAATTCAAATGGAAGAGTGGCCTGACTCATCTTCTAAAATTACAATATGACTAGAATTGGATTGGGATGATTTAAATAAGTGTTGTGTGAGTAATTTTTCGATCACATTGCCAACTCAGTGATCAGCTGGAGAGAACTGGCAGAATAGATGACACCTAGCTAACCTGCAACAGAAAGAGAAGATTCCAGCGGTGGTTCTTCAACCCGGGGGCACTCCGACGATCAAGTCAGTATATCTCTCAAAGATAATCAAGTGCTAAACTCACTGCTCAAAGCATAAATTGAGTACCTTAGACCCACGGGGTGCCTCTTCTTTTATAGTTAACTCAATCCCAGTCCCACTAGAAACCTGTTTTCTATGGACTCCCATTCAGTGCTTACTTTGGACTCTACAAGAGATAAAGATAGACTCCCTAGAGTGTTATCCTTATCCAACCTATAGTCTTCCTTCATCCTAGGACTCTTATCCCTTATCCGTTTATCTCGGATTCCGATATCTTCGGAGGAAACCTCGGCCTAGCCGAGATCACCTCGGCACAACAACCAGGACACGTGGTACCTTGGCTGACACATCGGCGTCACCTTGCCACGTGTTGGTACTCAGAAAATATATTCCCACAACTGCCCCCTAGGTTCTATTACCTCGGCATTCTGAGGTGATGGAACCTATATCGGTACTTCTTTCTGTACATCGGCTCAAGAACTCCTCAGCCGAGATCATTTATTTCAGGCCGACATGTCTTCTTCAGAGAACAAGAATTCCAATGAACTCTTTCACGCGCATGAGTTGTCATGCGTCACTATTCAACCGTTTTATTTACGCGCTTTAACCCTATTGGACCGTGCTAATGACGCGCCAAATATCCATCGTGCGTCTGTGTGCGCCGTCTAACGTATGCGTTGTTCCAGGCACATTAAATGCTCTGTTTTGCCGCCGTTTCAAGTTTTTGACAAAACTTGTTTTTTTCCTCTTTTCGCCTTTTCACGTTTCATTTGATTTACTTGCTTTTTCTCTCTCTAGCTCTCTTCTCTTGAATCTGCCATTGCTCCAGACTTCAAGCTCTGCAACTGCCTCTATTTCCTCCTTCCGGTGAAGCTTTGTCGTTCTGTTACACTTGTAACCGTCGTCTGTCTTCGGCGAACTTTATTCCGGCCTTACTTTGTCTGGTAAGCCACTGTTCATTTCGTTCTCAATTCTTTTGATATTCTTCATTACTTGTTGCCATTACTGTTTTGTTCAAACTTTCGATTTGTTGAACTATTCATCTGGATGTGTCTATTCCATGATTTTGCTCATGTCTTGAACACTTGCACCGCTTCATCACTTTCTTGCGTTTTTGTCACTGTTCTTGACCTTGCACCCCTTGTACATACAATATTCTTGATAGTTCATCTCGGTTCTTGATTCTAAAGCACATCCTTGCTTTTCTGTTTTCCAGATCTGTGCCTTCAACCTTTGCTTCCATAGATCTAGGTTTGGACTTTTGTTGTGTAGTACCCATAATTTAGGAAAAACTGAAAACCAGTACTTTTCCTAGGTTTTTGCCGAAGTCTCATTAACCCTCTCAAAACATCTTCTTCTCTGAAATCCAACCCCGACCAATTCAGGGCCGATATCATGGGTATGTGGAGACATAGGGTATACCCCCGACAAAACTTGAGTACTTTAGGCAAGATTCTCCATTCCTGCCGATGTCCATCTAAGGTTGGCTGGAGATGACGACTCCATCATCCTACAGATGAGTTCGATGCCCTTTCCTCTTGTAGCTTTCACTGATTTAGACTCCGGCTTCCACTCAACATCCTCTTTCGCGAGATTCTTCACTATTACAAGTTGAACCCCATGCAACTAGCCATAAATTCTTATCGAGTGATCAATGGCATCATAGCCCTAGCTAGGCAGGAAAACGCTAGGATCACCTTAGCCGACATCCAGTATTGCTATACTATGTGTGGCCTTAACTTGAAAGAAAAAGGCTACATCTATTACCTTAAGCCGAGGTCTACTGAGTTCAAAATTGTAGCCGACCTCCCAGACTCCAACAAGGGAGCTGGGGATGACTATTTCATCGCGTCGGGGAACTGGGAGTTTGGCCCAGACGAGGACCTCCATCTCTTCCCTCTTCAACGTTCAGTCTTTGTAGAGGGCAATGGTAAGAGCCCTGTATTCAGTTTTACCTGTTTTCTTTCAAAGTCTCAAATACTTTTATCTGTTTCTGACATCTGTTCTTCTTGCAGCTGTTCGTAAGCCACCAAAGGGCTTCCGCCAGTCTTTCTGTCCTAGTAAAGACTTGAAGAAGCTTCTGGACTTACCTGTTCATAAAAGGAAAGCACCTCTTCTGCTCAATTTTATTCCAACATACAAGTCAACTTTGCCCGACGTTCCCAAAAGAAGAAGAAAAGCCTTTCTCCACCTTCTGCCCAACTCCACAATCGCATCAACATCTCGGGCTGATCAGGGTCAACATCCGATCCAGTAGAACAGCCGTCTACTTCGGCTCAATATCTAATCCCACCATCTCAACACAAACGTCGCCGACGTCTCGTTCTTTGCAGCCGAGATGGTCGCGCAAACCTGTGGCCAAGATCTCTTAGCCAGTATCTCAACCGACGTTGATGCTCTCCAACTCAAACGCAGCTTCCCCCAAGCCAAAAGAGTCAAGAAGGCTCAACCAAAGGCCAAAGTGCCTCAGGTTGAGATTTGAAGACACTCTGCCAATTTCCCAGCTGGCTCCAAGCGAAAAACTGCCTCTGTCCCTACGAAGAGGTCCGCTGAAACCTTTCCCTCCGAATCCACCAAGTCGAAAAGGCCGAGTCACTGCAACGATCTCGGGGTCAAAGAAGCCTGATGCCCCCTGGGCCCCTGAAATAACTTTGGAGGATAAGCCTGTAATGGCCAGTGATAGCGCCGAATATAAATGTCGGTGTTGCATTTAGCACTGCATTGCTTCTCCCAGACGACTTGGAGCGAAACGCCGGGTTTAGTGTGAATATGAAAACTACGCTTTGATGCTGCAACACTCTGTTCAAGTAAGTGTCTTTGTCTGGTACTTCTTCTTTCTTTCTCTTTACTTCACTTAGAATATTTTCTAATACTTCTGTTTAATACTTTCTGTTTCTTCCAGGCCATCCAGCATGCCCACTCTTTCTCTATGCAATCTTTTCAGAACCGTGAAAGTTAGCCTAGAAAAGAGGGAAGTCACCACGCTTCAGAAAACAATAAGAGCCTGCAGTAAAAAATGAAAACGCTGGAGGACCAGGCCGAGGTCGCCATGACGGAGAGGGATAATGCCGAGAAAAAGCCGGCTGCCGAGGCAATAAATAAAGTTCTTCAGCCCAGCTAAAGAGGCCGAGGATAAGGTGCCCAGGCCGAGAAGGAGCTTGAAGATGCCTTGGCCACTAAAGCGGCCAAAATAAAAGATGCCGATGAAAAGGCCTATAATCAGGGTATGACCGATGTGACAGAGGCTATGAAAAGCAAGTCAGACAAGCATGCAACAAGGGTTTCTCCCTTGCTTGGATGACTTTGCTAAAAAGACTTGATGTCCCTGAAGACTCCTCCTTGAGGAACGTTGATGCCATTCCCCTGTCATTTCCTCCAACTCCGCCTCCTAGCGAATCTGATACTGAGGATGAGGTCGAGGAGGAAGCTTTAGTAAGAAAACAAAAAGAGGCCTAGTGACCAAATCTTCTCCACAAAATGAGCAAGTCTTAGACTTGACTCAAATGAGGATGCTGAGGAGGTTCCTGACAAGGCTATTACTGAGAAGACGTCGGCCGTTGCTCTCTCTTGCCGACAAGAGTGTGGATGAAACTTTGTAGAAATCGATGCCGAGCTTGCGGCGGAAAAGGCGGCCGAGGTGGCTTCTCAACAGCCTTCCGAGGTCTTATCCCAAGTTACTGCTGCTGATGTTAGGACCCTTAATTTTCATGTTTTTCTTCTTTTGTCTCTTATACTTTTTGTTTTTCAACAATGTAAACTCTGCAAATGGCCGACGTGCCTCTTTGTTTTTTTTTGAATATCTAATTCACTTTCCTTCTCTTGAATGCTTGTACCTTTGTCTTCTCTGACTTTTCTGCATGATTCTATACTTAGAATATTTGCAAGTCTCTTAATATACTCTTCCTTCTTTGTGCAATCATCTCGGGGTGACATACTCCGGTATAAAGGTGATGATTTACCTCGGCTTGTCTTCAACTTGTAAATTGTACAAATTTCAACAAGCGTTAAGCATTACTCTTCGGTTAACTTCAACTTGTAAATTGCTACAAATTTCAACAAGTGAAGATAAACAATAATCTCGCTTAACTTCAACTTGTAAATTGCTACAAATTTCAACAAGTGAAGATAAACAATATCTCGCTTAACTTCAACTTGTAAATTGCTACAAATTTCAACAAGCGTTAAGCATTACTCGGTTTAACTTCAACTTGTAAATTGCTACAAATTTCAACAAGTGAAGATAAATAATAATCTCGGCTTAACTTCAACTTGTAAATTGCTATAAATTTCAACAAGCGTTAAACAATTACTTCGGTTTAACTTCAACTTGTAAATTGCTACAAATTTCAACAAGTGAAGATAAACAATAATCTCGGCTTAACTTCAACTTGTAAATTGCTACAAATTTCAACAAGCGTTAAGTGTTTTTGTCTTCTCTCTGCCCCCAATGTGAACCTGAGTTCCACTTGGGTTCTCATTATTCAAAAACAATATTATGCATAGTTTCACAAGTTGGAGAATTCTGCTAAGATTTTATTGATAACATCGGCAAAAAATCAAACAACATCTAATGATAGAAAAATTTTAAATTACAAGTGTTCCAGGGTCTTGGCAATGCTTTGCCCTCATTATCTTCAAGCCGATATGCTCCATTGCCCAATACCGAAGTGATTCTGTAGGGTCCTTCCCAGTTTGGGCCAAGCTTGCCTTCCCTGGGATCCTTCTTGTTGCCGACGACTTTTCTCAGGACTAGGTCGCCGACTTGAAATTCTCTTGGATTAACCTTCTTGTTATAAGCTCTAGCAAGCTGTTGCTGGTATGCTGCAAGCTGTATTGCAGCTTTCTCTCTTCTTTCTTCTAGAAGATCCAGATCTCGGGCTAAGAGTACATCATTAGTCCCGTTCTCAACTCCCTGGGTTTGATCCCTGGGATGCCGACCTCCAATGGAATGACTGCTTCTGTGCCATAAGCCATGGCAAAGGGGATTCCCCTGTTGATCTTCTCGGCGTAGTCCGATATGCCCAGAGTACATTGGGCAATTCGTCTACCCACTTCCCTTTTGCTGCCTGCAGCCTCTTCTTTATCCCATCCAGAATTACTTTGTTGGATGCTTCTGCTTGTCCATTGCTTTGTGGAAAACTTGGGGTTGAAAAGTAGTTCTTGATCTTGAATTTTGCACAGAAGTTTTTGATCAGCTTACTGTCAAATTGAGTCCCATTGTCTGCAACAATTGCTCTTGGAATCCCAAATCTGGTGATGATATTTCGCCATATAAAGTTCTTGACATCCACATCTCGGATCTTGGCAAGAGGTTCTGCTTCTATCCACTTTGTGAAGTAATCTGTTGCTACCAGCAGGTACTTCCTTTGCCCAGTTGCTTGGGGCAATTGCCCAACGAGATCCATTCCCCACTGGGCAAATGGCCAAGGACTGGATACAGGATTTAGGTCAGCAGCTGGCTGGTGTATCAAAGGTGCAAACCTTTGGCATTGTTCACACTTCTTCACGTAGGCTTCTGCATCTTTTTGCATGTAGGGCCACCAATACCCCTGGGTAATGGCCCTGTGAGCTAGTGATCTTCCCCCAGTGTGGCTTCCACAAATTCCTTCATGAATTTCATATAAAAAATCTTCAACCTGCAGAGGGTGTACGCACCTTAAGAGGGGTCCAGTGAAGGACCTTTTGTAGAGATGTCCCTCTGCTGTCAGACTGAATCTTGCCGACTTCAATCTGATCTTGTGTGCCTCATTGTGGTCATCTGGAAGCTTTCCTTCTTTCAGGAACGCAACAATTGTTTGGTCCCATATCTACGCACATTACTTCATGTTCTGCGACTACTGGTTCAATGCTCGGGCCCGACAAA
The DNA here is from genome assembly GCA_030407325.1 of Camellia japonica. Classification (NCBI taxonomy): domain Eukaryota; kingdom Viridiplantae; phylum Streptophyta; class Magnoliopsida; order Ericales; family Theaceae; genus Camellia; species Camellia japonica. Next base: position 9,229,935 of record JAPPVO010000019.1, on the reverse strand, counting down.
TATCAATCATTATTGTCCTTGCTTTCCTGGTTGTATTGCACTAGCTAGGTTGGCCAATGCATCGGCATGGTTGTTATCATCTCGGCTGACTTGAAGCAGTCTGCAGTTCTGGAATAAGGCTGCCAGCCTGATGACCTCTTTTGCGTAGGCCGACATTCTTTCATCTCGGGCTGCAAACTCGCCCGTTGTCTGGTTAACTATCAATTGTGAATCACAAAAAATTACTATTACCTCATCAGCTTGTACTGCTGCTGCTAGCTTCAGTCCTGCAATCAAGCTTCATATTCTGCCTCGTTGTTTGAGGCCTTGAACCCCAATCGAATGGACTGTTCTAATATTTCTCATCTGGAGATATCAGTACTAGTACTCTCCTGCCCCCGCTCCTTGTCGGTTTGAACTCCCATCAACGAACAGTTAGAAAGGAATCGCCGATGTAAATGCTGCAGGGTCTGGGTTTCCTTTCTTCCTTTGTTCTTTAGCCTTTGGCTGGGCTTCTGCTTGCTTGTTTGACATTGTCTGTCTTGGCTCAACGGAGCCCGATGTTGGATGGACCTGGCGTGAACTCGGCCACGAAGTCGGCCAAAACCTGGCCTTTGATTGCAGTTCTGGGCCTGTACTCCAGATCATACTGGCCTAGGGCGACTGCCCATCTGGCTATTCGTCTGTTCAAGTCTCCCTGCTGCATAGGGACTTTAATGGATGCTCTGTTAGTACCACAATTTATGGGCCTGGAAGTAATGGTTCAACTTCTTTGAAGCCATTACTAGAGCCAGTGCCAATTTCTCTAAGGGTAGATACCTTGTTTCTGCGTCGGCTAGGGTTTTGCTTACGTAGTAACAGCCTTTTGCTCCCTTTTTCTTCTCGGATTAGTACTGCACTAATCGCATGTTCTGAAACTGCTAAGTACAGGAACAGCTCCTCCCCAGGTTCTGGATTTGAAAGTCTGGCGGTGTGGTCAGGTACTTCTTCAGATCGGCTAATGCTTCTCGCACTCCTCTGTCCAGAGAAAGTCTGTGGCTTTCTTCACTAATTTGAAGAAAGGTTTGCACTTGTCTAAGCTTCTGCTTATAAACTTGTTCAGGGCTGCGGCCCTTCCAGTTAGCATCTGTACCTGTTTTGCCGACGTCGGGCTCTTCAGCTCTAGGATGGCCTTGATCTGATCTGGGCTAGCCTCAATGCCCCTCCTGGTCACCAGGTATCCTAGAAACTTACCAGATCCAACTCCGAATGCACACTTCGATGCATTGAGTCGGAGCCGATATGTTTTAAGGATTTCAAAGACTGCTTTTAGATCGGCGAGATGACCCTCAGGCTCCTTGGACTTAACGACCATGTCGTCAATGTAGACTTCTACTGTTCGGCCGATCAGGTGCTTGAACATCTTGGTTACCAATCTTTGGTAGGTGGCTCCTGCGTTTTTCAATCCAAAGGGCATCACTCTGTAGCAGTATAGCCCTTTGGGAGTGATAAATGCAGTCTTCTCTTCATCTGCTGGGTCCATAGCTATCTGATGATACCCCCTGTAGGCATCTAGGAAGCTCATCCTTCCATGCCCTGAAGTAGCATCCACTAGCTGGTCAATCTTGGGTAGAGGGAAGCTGTCTTTGGGACAGGCCTTGTTTAAACTGGTAAAGTCTACACAGACCCTCCATTTACCGTTCTTCTTCTTTACCACCACTGTATTGGACAGCCATGTCGGGTAGTGAACTTCTCTGATGGCCCTAGCCTCCAGAAGTCTGTCTACTTCTTCTTCTACCTTCGACGTGCGTCAATGTTGGTCTTCTGGCTTTGAATTACAGGTTTGGCCGACTGTCAACATTCAGTTTGTGGCAAGTGACCTCGGGGTCGATGCCAGGCATTTCATAAGGTGTCCAAGCAAACACCTCAATATTTGCTCGCAGAAAAGCCTCCAACTCTTTTTCTTCTCTTCGGCTAAGCCCGAGAGAAGAAAGAAGCGTTCTTCATCCCCATCCTGGACGAAGATTTTCTTCAGTGCCTCTTCGCTCTTCTCGGCTGGCTCCTTGCCGATGTCTTCTAGGACTTCCACGTCCTCATCTTCAATTTCTGCCTTTTTGGCTCTCGTATGCTGCAGGTTGATTTCATTGCTGCCATGGAGCAATTCTTCGCCTGCAGCTGATCGCCCCTGACTTCCTCTATCCCATGTTCTGTTGGGAATGCAAATAGTTGATGCAATGTTGAGGGAACTGCCCCCATTGATGCAACCATGGCCTTCCCAAGATGATTTGTAAGGGGAGGGTGTGTCAATGATGGTGAATCTGTCTTGATCTTCCTGGTGCCAGCCTGCACCTCCAAGTTTACTGCTCCCAGTGGCCATGTCGGCGTTCATTGAACCCAACCATTGGGCCATTGGATTGTTCCATGTCGTCTGGGTGAAGGCCGAGCTCCTTGTAACATCGGACGTACATGATGTCACAAAGCTGCCTTGGTCAATCAGGATGCGTTTCACTTGGCACTCCCCAACCTGGAGGGATACTACCAAGGCATCATTATACGGATGCGGGACCATCTCTAGGTCGGCTTCAGTAAAGGTTATCATTGGTTCCTGGTATCCTTCTGCCCGATGTCTTTTCTCTCCGACTTGATAGACATGTTGTAGGTGTTTTACCTTCTGGGTCTCCCCTCTGATTTCGTTCTCGTTGACCTTTGAGTGAATCACATTGACTACCCGAGGTCCTCCTGCCTGAGGTTGCTGTGTGGGGGGAGGTGGAGCTGCTGGTGCTTGAGGCAATCTTGCCTGTCTTTTTTTCTGGCCTCATCGACCAGATCTCTCAGATGGCCTTGCCTTACCAAGTTTCTAAGTGTGCTTTCAGGGCTCTGCCAACCCTGGGTTGTGTGCCCCTCTTCATTGTGGTAGGCACAGCGCCTGCCGACGTTCCTCCCCATGAATTCCCCTGCGGCCCTTGCTGTGCCCTAAATAGGTTGGTTCCGAATTTGTTCAAGACTTTGTTAATTGGGGCCGGAACACAGTCGTCACCGCTTGTGTAGCCCTCAGTTCTGTTTCATGTTTATTCGATCGTTGTTACCTCAGCCTCGCTTCGGCGAGTCGTTTCCTTTCTCTTGCTTTACTCCTTAGTCCTTTGATGTATCTTCCTCGGCTCTGGCATATTCGATTCTCGCCATGAGACTCTTCCATGCTTTTTGGCAAGTTTTTGCCAAAGACTTCGTAGTTGACAGTTGTCTTTCAGGCCGTTCTTGAATGACACGACGCCACTTCTTGATTATATATCTGGTATTCGGTTGAATACCTCGTAGTACCTTTTGCATAGGCCCTAGCCTTCATCCTTACTGATCTCTCAGATCATCAGTGCATCCACCTTAATGCTGCAGCTTGTTTGTCACGAACCTGGCCACGAACATTTTCGGCCAGGCCTTCCCATGTCTTCACCGTTCCCTTCGGTAGTTTGTGGAACCAGTCTGATGCAAATCTCCCCGAAGGATGAGAAGGAACACTTTGCAAAGCAACGGCTCGTTCCCACTATACAATGCCATTGAGTTCAGATATAATCCGACGTGGAAGTTGGGGTCTGACTTCTATCGTATATTTGAAACCTCGGCATACTGAATCTCTTCGGCGCTCAAACCTGTCCAATTCCACCGAGAATGGTGCCTCGTTTATCTGGGAACTTTACTTCGGCTTCGGCATTTCTGTTGTTCCTTCTGAGGTAATCTCTCAAGTCTTTTTTGTCCTCCAGGAGCTCGGCTATCTCCAGCTTTTAGACTTTTTGGTCACTTACTTTCAGCCTCGTGGTAAGTCCTCTTTGACCCATCTCCATGAATTGTGTCGAAGCACCTGCACCTGCCCTAAACATGCCGATGTCCGCTTGGGGTCTGCTTCCTTTGTGTGATGCGTCCTCCGTGATTCTTCTTCTTGGGCTCCCTTCGTCCGCCTCCTTAGAAGGTCGGTGAGAGTGTCTTTCGCTCCCGTTGTGCTGAGGGCTATGGGATTGTTCTCTGCCCTCCATTCTAGGCATTGGCTGCTGGAATCGGCGTGTCCTGCAGCGGAACGGGGCTGCGTGACGTTATTTTGCATCATGAATTGACAACCGACTGCAAATCTGCCAATTGTTTGCCATCTCCTTCACTCTTTCGTCCCTCCGCAGGCATCTATCCTTCCTACCTGGAGATTGTCTTTGTTGTAATAGCACTTCGATCTGGCTTCTTTGTGCGTCGTTAGTCTGGCCGACGTCCTTTTACTCTGTGATTCTGGCACGAGTTTTGCATTGTATTCGTCTCTGTGACATCCAGTCAGTAGGTCTCCACTCAGCAGGAGCGTCGTCCCCAATCTTTTCATTCTGTCCGTTGCTGGCCATCTATTCTCCTATCTTTCCCACAGACGGCGCCAAATTGTGTGAGTAATTTTCCGATCACACTGCCAACTCAGTGATCAGCTGAGAGAACTGTCAGAATAGATGACACCTAGCTAACCTGCAACAGAAAAGAAGATTCCGGCGGTTGGTTTTCCACCGGGGCACTCCGACGATCAAGTCAGTATATCTCTCAAAGATAATCAAGTGCTAAACTGCACTGCTCAAAGCATAAATTGCGTATGTAGACCCACGGGGTACCTCTTCTTTATAGTTAACTCAATCCCAGTCCCACTAGAACCTGACTTTATGGCTCCCATTCAGTGTTTACTTTGGACTCTACAAGAGATAACGATAGACTCCCTAAGAGTGTTATCCTTATCCATCTGTAGTCTTCCTTCATCCTAGGACTCTTGTCCCTTATCACGTTTTTTCGGATTCCGATATCTTCGGAGGAAACCTCTGCCTAGCCGATATAGCGACCCCGGTCTTTCCCATTTGATTATTGTATCCGGACTTATGTTCCGTAGATTATATTATCTTATTGTTGTTGTTGTTGTCCTTTAATTCTTCAGTTTTGAGTTATAGGATTTGTTGGGCAGGTTGTTTACAGGTTGGTTGGGTTTGAAACCAAAAGTTCATGTTCAGTTTTTGGGTTGGTCGCTCGAGCGAGCTCTTCTTCGCTCGAGCGAGGTCTTTGATTTTGGTCCTTCGCTCGAGCCAGGGTCCCTTCGCTCGAGCGAGCTTGCGTCCAGTACTTAGACCTGAAGCAGTGTTTGTGGCTCGAGCGAGCTTTCTTCGCTCGAGCGAGCTGGTTTTTCGCTCGAGCGAGCTTTTCTGTGTCTGGTCGCTCGAGCGACCAGGTCTTCGCTCGAGCGAGCCTATCAGGTATAAATACGCAGCAGCGTATTTTAAAACAGTTTTTCAGCCCCTTTTGATCAAAACCCTAAGTCCGTTCTCTTCTTCTCTAAACACCTTCTCTCCTAGGTTTGATCTAGTTAGGGTGGGTTTTTGCCCTAGTTGCTTTACAAATAAGATAGAGGGGAGTGAGGGCTTCCATTTAATCTGAGAAATTCGTGGTTTGGAGCACTTTGAAGTTTGGGCATCTTCTTTCTTCTTTTCTGAGTTATATATTCGAGGTAGGGATTTCCTACTCCATTTATACGCTTTAATCTAAGTGTTAGTATTTTGGTATGTGGGGGGTAGTTTGGTAATTTTGGTATGTGGGGGTAGTTTGGTAATTTTGGAAGAAACCTTAGGGTTTTGGTTTAGATTAATTTGTATAATTAATTTAAAGGAATAATGTGGAATTTGGTTTAATTCATGGAATTGGGAATGTTAAATTTACATTCATTGATGTATTTATTTCTTGTTTAGAAATAACTGTTTTGGGCTATCGGTGGAGGATAGCCATTGATTGTTGTAGACCTTGCATGCGGCTTAGGTATAACTGGAATTGAGTCAATTGTTTGACTGTTGAGTTAATACAGAACATTTGTGTATTAATTATGTGTTGTATATGGCAATTGTGTGTTTCATTGCATATGCATTGGTTTTGGAGGAGATAGGGGATGAACTCCACGGTTTAGGGGAAGATAGGGGATGGACCTCTAAACCGGATTTATTGGGAGAGATAGGGGATGGACTCCAGTAGCATCACTCTTATGTGTGCTTATTGATTAATAGATATATTCTATTTATTGTTGATATGATACATCACTAAAATGTGTATCAGTTGGGAAGTATGGAAGTGAATTGATTATGATTGATACAATACCAATGTGTATTTGTTATGATTAGGTCTAACTTGAATTGTTATTCCTGTTGAATTGGAAGTAATGGTAATAAAAGATGAAACCCTGTTGAGTTATTTGGCCAGGTTCTGAGCCATAAGTGGAAAGTAAAATGTGCCATAGACAATGTGTCATAGGCAGTGTAGACATTCGTGTCATGAATATTGTAACTTGATAGTGTGTTAACCATGTATCAGATGCTAATGCTTTAGTTAATTCTTATGCTTGGTTTAGTATTTCTCTACTGGGCTGTGGCTCACCCTATATGGGAACTTTATTTTCAGGTTCAGGTGGTTCACTCCCTCCAAGGACTTAGCTTGTGAGGAATTGAATTTGAAGACTTGTTTATTTTATTTGTTTTATTTGAACAATGTAATCTTTCAAGCCTAGGGCTTTATCTGTTTTTGAGTTAGAACTCAGTGAATTGTGTCCAAGTGTTGGCTTGGCAAGATGTAAGCCCGTAGGGCATTTATTCTGATGTTTATTTATTACTCTGATGGATGGATTTATATTATTTTTTAATATAATAATGCATGTTTATATTATTATTATGGGTTTATTTTTGAGGGCGTTACAACTTGGTATCAGAGCGTACCGGGTTTGAATACTTTGGGTACGTGGGAAGTGATTAGTATCACAATGGGTTCGTCTCGTTTGATAGAGACTTAGTGTAATGATTGCATGCTTATATGATAACATGTTTATGTGATTATGTGGGTATGGAATGTAGTTTCTAGATATTGATTGGATCCTTGAGTTTCTAGTAGTCTTGTTGGAAAGGCACTTGATCAATGCTGCTTCCAACCGGAACTATAGTAACCCTTTGGGACTATCATTATCCAGGAATGAAATTCGTAGGTGCTTATGTGATTATGTGCTTACGTGGTGTGATTTATTGTTGTCCAATGCATTAGGACGTGAGTGTTTAGCTTTGGTACATTTATTAATGTGCTAACGTCTTTGTTTCCTTAATAGGATGTCAGGACGAGGACGAGGTCGCGGTAGGCGCGGACAGGCTAGGCAGGAAGTGCCTATACCGGAGGAGATTCCGGCAGTTCAGGAGGGTGTTGGCCAGGCCAATGTGGCCGAGCCAGTAGGACAGCCGTTTTTGGGCGCTTTGGCCCAAGAGATAGCAGGGGCATTTCAGGCGTCAGTTGACATTCTGAGGGCTGCGAATCCAGCCCAGGTAGTTCCAGCCCCGGTAGTTGCTGCAGATGCAGGGCCTTCTTTTCTGAAGAGGGAGTTTTTCCGGTCTCAACCGGACGTGTTTGTAGGTGATCCTAGCGAGCCGCTTAAGGCAGACGAATGGCTCGAACAGACAACGAAAACGTTTGAGATGCTTGGCATCGAAGACGAGGGGTTGAAGGTGACCTTGGCATCTTTCCAGCTGAAAGGGGATGCGGGTCAGTGGTGGAAATTCATTAAGGCTCGTGTTGGAGGTACATGGGAGGCGTTTGTGAATGCTTTTCAGGAGAAGTACCTGTCTCCAGCTGTTCAGGAGACGTTGAGAGATCAGTTCTGCCAGCTGAAGCAGAATAGTTCATCAGTGGCTGAGTTTGAGGCCTTATTTACTAGTTTGTCCAGGTTCGCACCTGAGTTAGTGGCGTCCGAGGAACGTCGGTGTATAGAGTTCGAGAAGAAGTTGAGGCGCGGCCTCAAATTGAGAGTTGTGCCGACTATGATTAGGGATTTTGGGCGTTTGGTTGATGCAGCAGCCCATACGAGCGATGCGGGAGGAGGAAGAAGGGCAGAAAGGCTCCAAGAGGAGTCAGGATGGTCAGGGCGATGGCAGGAGGCAGAGAGGTTTCACTCCTCAGCAGCCTCAGAGTAGCTTCTCTAGATCACTTTTCCAGTGCCGAGTGCTAGTTCGGGAAAGGCAGTCAGGGAGACATCACTTGCTTCAAGTGTGGCCAGCTGGGTCACAAGTCTCCAGTTTGTCCTCAGAGGGGAGGAGTTCAGAGAGCAGCATCTTCTTCGGCTCGATCTCAGAGCCAGAGTCAGAGTAGAGGTCAGCCACTCTTGTTTCAGTGGTCAGCCGGGGCACATGAAGAGGTTTTGCCCACAGTTGGGTGGCACATCTGGTGCATCTGGTTTGAGGCAGACTCAGGTCAGCAGCCAGCTCAGTCGGGTCAGGCCTCGAGGGCCAATCAGGGGGCTTCTTCGTCCCAGTCTGTGCAGCAGTCTACTGCTCCGAGGGGTGAGCAGGTTGATCAGAGGTCGTCTGGGCGCGTGTATGCTGTTACCGCGCAGGATCTAGTACCGGCTCCGTCTGTTGTGAGAGGTACCTTCTTGTTTTGCAATTCAGTTGCTAGTGTTCTGATTGATACGGGTGCATCTCATTCCTTTGTGTCTGCTGCATTTGCATCTATTTTGGAGTTGGAGTTAGCTCAGTTAGCATCTCCTATTTGTGTAGTGTCACTTGGGGGTGAGTTGATTTTGAAACAAGGTGTTAGGGGTTGTGATATAGAGGTCGATGATCATAGAATCCCTTTCTCTTTTGTAGTTATGCCCATGAAGGGCTTTGATGTTATTTTGGGTATGGACTGGTTGTCGTCATACCGGGCAGTTATTGATTGCTACCGTCAGAGGGTCACTTGTTGTACCGTGAACGGGGAGTGTTTTCGTTTTCTGGGGGACCGGGTTGGTAGTGTTTTGCCACCGGGTATGATCCGCGAGGGCGGAGTGAGCTTAGTGGTCTACTTGCTAGTCTTTCGATTAGTGAGGGTGATGAGACCCAGATTGTGTTGCCGAGGGTGGTTGTGAGTATTCGGACGTTTTTCCCGAGGATCTTGTTAGTTTGCCACCTCAGCGAGAGATTGAGTTCTCTATTGATTTAGTGCCCGGCACGGCGCCGATTTCTATGGCACCTTACCGTTTTGCCCCAGCCGAGTTAGTTGAGTTGAAGATTCAACTCCAGGAGTTGCTAGATAAGGGCTATATCCGTCCTAGTGTTTCGCCGTGGGGAGCACCGGCCCTCTTTGCTAAGAAGAAAGGTGGTGCTTTGAGATGTATAGATTACGAAAGTTGAATCGGGCTACGGTTAAGAATAAGTATCCTATGCCCCGTATTGATGATTTGTTTGACCAGTTGAAGGGTTCCCGTTGTTTCTCTAAGATAGATTTGAGATCGGGTTACCACCAGTTGAGTCAGGGAGGAGGATATTCCGAAGACGGCATTCCGTACGCGGTATGGCCATTATGAGTTTCTGGTGATGCCATTCGGGCTCACCAATGCACCGGCAGTGTTTATGGATTTGATGAACCGGATCTTCCGGGAATTCTTGGATCGTTTTGTGGTCGTCTTCGTGGACGACATTTTGATTTATTCACCTTCAGAGGAGGAGCACGAGGCACACTTGAGAGTGGTGCTAGAGTTACTTAGAGCCCATAAGCTTTATGCTAAGTTCGGGAAGTGTGAGTTTTGGCTAGAAGAGGTGAAGTTCTTAGGCCATGTAGTTTCTGGGGAAGGGGTGTCTGTTGATACATCCAAGACTGAGGCAGTGCAAGATTGGGCACAGCCTAAGAGTGTGTTTGAGATCCGCAGTTTTCTGGGATTAGCTGGGTATTACCGTCGGTTTGTGAAGGATTTCTCCAGGTTAGCTTCACCGTTGACTAGATTGACTCGGAAGGGAGTCAAATTTGTATGGAGTGAGACTTGTGAAAAGTCGTTTCAGGAGTTGAAGGTTAGATTGACCACCGCTCCGGTTTTGATTATTCCGGAGAGAGGGTTGGGTTATGCAGTCTATTGTGATGCCTCACGAGAGGGTCTGGGTTGTGTGTTGATGCAAGAGGGGAAAGTGGTTGCCTATGGCTCACGTCAGTTGAAAATTCATGAGAAGAATTACCCTACGCATGATTTAGATTAGCAGCTGTGATTTTTGCCTTGAAGATTTGGAGGCATTATCTTTATGGTGAGAGGTTCGAGGTATTCTCGGATCATAAGAGTCTGAAATATCTGTTTACACAGAAAGACTTGAATTTGAGGCAGAGGAGGTGGATGGAGTTCATTGAGGATTATGACTTCGAGTTGCACTATCATCCGGGGAAGGCCAATGTTGTGGCCGATGCCCTTAGTAGGAAATCTGTTGGTGACTTAGCTAGTATAGCCATCCGGGAGTGGGAGATGTTGGGTGCAGTTGGGGAGTTTGATTTGCATCTGGGCGAATCCGTAGAGGCTGCGGCCTTGTTTTCTGTTGTTGCACAGCCTACACTTGTGACTCGAGTGTTAGAGGCTCAGAGGGGTGATCTTGAGGTAGAATCTCTCCGAGAGAAGATTTCAATGGGAAGGTTGAAAAGGGTTTGACGGTGTATCCCGACCTGAGTGTGAGATACCGAGACCGTTTGTTTGTGCCGGAGTCTTGCCGAGAGGAGGTACTCCGAGAGTTTCATCATTCGCGCCTTGCGGTGCATCCGGGAGGTACTAAGATGTATCGGGATTTGGGTCGCCAGTTCTGGTGGCGGGGTATGAAGAGAGATGTGGCAGCTTTCGTATCTAGGTGCCTTACTTGTCAGCAAGTGAAGGCCGAGCATCAGAGGCCAGCGGGTTTGTTGCAACCCTTGCCTATTGCCGAGTGGAAGTGGGAGCATGTCACTATGGACTTCGTTGTGGGTCTTCCGAGGACTCAGCGGGGTAGTGATGCCATTTGGGTGGGTAGACCGGTTGACGAAGTCAGCGCACTTCATTCCGATGCGTGTTAGAGATTCAGTAGATCATCTTGCGAGTTGTATATCGGGACATAGTGAGGTTGCACGGGGTCCCAGTGACGATCGTCTCAGATAGAGATCCTCGTTTTACTGCCAGGTTGTGGCAGAGTTTGCAGAGTGCTTTAGGCACTAAGTTGACCCTTAGCACGGCTTATCATCCTCAGACTGACGGGCAGTCCGAGCGTACTATTCAGATCCTTGAGGATATGCTTCGGGGTTGTGTTCTCGACTTTAGTGGGTCGTGGGAGAGGCACTTACCATTAGTGGAGTTTGCCTACAACAACAGTTTCCAGTCTAGTATTGGTATGGCACCGTTTGAGGCTTTGTATGGCCGACCGTGTAGGTCTCCAGTTTGTTGGGCCGAGGTGGGTGATGCACCTCTGTTGGGTCCGGAGTTGGTGAGGGAAACGACGGAGAAAGTTGAGCTTATCCGTAAGAGGCTTGTTACAGCCCAGAGTCGTCAGAAATCTTATGCCGACCGTAGGAGGAAGACTTTGGTGTTTGAGGTAGGTGATCATTCTTCTGAAGATATCACCTAGGCGGGTTTAATGAGGTTTTGGGAAGAGCGGGAAGTTGTCCCCGGTTTATTGGACTTTTGAGATTCTTGAGAGGAATTGGCGAGGCTACTTATCGTTAGCTTTGCCTCCGCAGTTGTCCGGAGTTCATGACGTGTTTCATGTGAGTATGCTTCGGAAGTATGAGCCAGATCCGTCACATGTACTGGATTGGACTGATTAGTTGTTGATAGGATTCTCATATAGGAGAGACCGGTTCGAGTCTTGGATAGGCGGGATCAAGTTTTTTGCGAGGCAAAACCATCCTTTGGTGAAGGTTTTGTGGAAGCATCATCGGAGTGGAGGAAGCCACTTGGGAACGTGATTGGAAGTCCGTGAGAAATATCCGGACTGTTTACTGATTTGTAATCTTGTATTTAGGTTATGTATATTGTAGCTTAAGAGTTTTATATATGTCTTAAGTTGGGAAAACATTGAGAATGTTTTGGTTTAATGTTAACATTTTGAAACTTGCCCTTTTTATGGAAGTGGAGTATAACATTTATATATTGAATGTGTTATTTATATCATGAGATTGAGATGATATGGAAATTGTTAACATTGAAAAGATTAATGCATAATATTGATGCAAGTTGTAATATAGTGATTATACATATTGTGAGATGCCTCTTGATTAGAGATGAAGTGACCGGTTTTGGTCAAGTTGTTGTTAATTGCTTTATGATATCATTGGGAATTGAGAAAAACTTGTTTTTAACAAACTTATGCTTAATTTCGGGGACGAAATTCTTTTAAGGGGGGGAGGTTATAGCGACCCTGGTCTTTTCCCATTTGATTATTGTATCCGGACTTATGTCCGTAGATTATATTATCTTATTATTGTGTGTTGTCTTTAATTTTCAGTTTTGAGTTATAGGATTTTTGGGCAGGTTGTTTACAGGTTGGTTGGGTTGAAACCAAAAGTTCATGTTCAGTTTTGGGTTGGTCGCTCGAGAGCTCTCTTCGCTCGAGCGAGGTCTTTGATTTTGGTCTTCGCTCGAGCCAGGGTCCCTTCGCTCGAGCGAGGTTGCGTCCAGTACTTAGATGAAACAGTGTTTGTGGCTCGAGCGAGCTTTCTTCGCTCGAGCGAGCTGGTTTGTTATTGCTCGAGCGAGCATTTCTTCGCTCGAGCGACGCTTTTCTGTGTCTGGTCGCTCGAGCGACCAGGTCTTCGCTCGAGCGAGCCTATCAGGTATAAATACGCAGCAGCGTATTTTAAAACAGTTTTTCAGCCCCTTTTGATCCAAAACCCTAGTTTCCAAGTTCTCTTCTTCTCTAAACACTTCTCTCTTAGGTTTGATCTAGTTAGGGTGGGTTTTTGCCCTAGTTGCTTTTCAAATAAGATAGAGGGGATGAGGCTTCATTTAATCTGAGAAATTCGTGGTTTGGAGCACTTTGAAGTTTGGGCACACATCTCCTTCTTCTTCTTTCTGAGTTATATATTCGAGGTAGGGATTCCTACTCCATTTATACGCTTTAATCTTAAGTGTTAGTATTTTGGTATGTGGGGGTAGTTTGGTAATATTGGTATGTGGGGGTAGTTTGGTAATTTTGGGAGAAACCTAGGGTTTTGGTTTAGATTAATTTGTATAAATTAATTTAAAGGAATAATGTGGAATTTGGTTTAAATTCATGGAATTGGGAATGTTAAATTTACATTCATTGATATATTTATTTCCTGTTTAGAAATAACTGTTTTGGGCTATCGTGGAGGATAGCCATTGATTGTTGTACCTTGCATGCGGCTTGGTATAACTGGAATTGAGTCAATTGTTTGACTGTTGAGTTAATACAGAACATTTGTTATTAATTATGTGTTGTATATGGCATATGTGTGTTTCATTGCATATGCATTTGGTTTTGGAGGAGATAGGGATGAACTCCACGGTTTAGGGGAAGATAGGGGATGGACCTCTAAACGGATTTATTGGGAGAAGATAGGGGATGGACTCCAGTAGCATCACTCTTATGTGTGCTTATTGATTAATAGATATATGTCTATTTATTGTTGATATGATACATCACTAAAATGTGTATCAGTTGGGAAGTATGGAAGTGAATTGATTATGATTGATACAATACCAACATGTGTATTTGTTATGAGTAGGTCTAACTTGAATTGTTATTCCTGTTGAATTGGAAGTAATGGTAATAAAAGATGAAACCCTGTTGAGTTATTTGGCCAGGTTCTGAGCCATAAGTGGAAAGTAAAATGTGCCATAGACAATGTGTCATAGGCAGTGTAGACATTCGTGTCATGAATATTGTAACTTGATTATAGTGTGTTAACCATGTATCAGATGCTAATACTTTAGTTAATTCTTATGCTTGTTTAGTATTTCTCTACTGGGCTGTGGCTCACCCTATATGGGAATTTATTTTCAGGTTCAGGTGGTTCACTCCTCCAAGGACTTAGCTTGTGAGGAACTGAATTTGAAGACTTGTCTTATTTCTATTTGTTTTATTTGAACAATGTAATCTTTCAAGCCTAGGGCTTTATCTGTTTTTGAGTTAGAACTCAGTGAATTGTGTCCAAGTGTTGGCTTGGCAAGATGTAAGCCCGTAGGGCATTTATTCTGATGTTTATTTCATATTACTGATGGATGGATTTATATTATTGTTTAATATAATAATGCATGTTATATTATCTATTATGGGTTTATTTTTGAGGGCGTTACAGCCGAGATCACTCGGTACAACGACCAGGACACGTGGACCTTGGCTGACACGTCGGCGTCACTTGCACGTGTTGGTACTCAGAAATATATCCCAAAAGTGTATTTTTTTTTTAATTTTTTTTATGAAAATGGGTTGGGTATGGGTTGGGTTTGAAGTGATGTAGTAGAGAGATGATATGACTTAAAACTGATGTGACTTAAATATGATAGTGATTTTTTAACTTTTTGATTTCTTTAAGGGATGCCAAACAAGGCTTAATTAACATTTAAAACATTTTGGCCAATTTTGTCTTTTCCATCATAATTTTTTTTTAAAATATAATAATCTCAAAACATGGCCGAATAGAATATTTTGAGATGGAATGCCAAAAAATTCAGTGATTTTTTCAACCTTTTTAGTACAAAACAAAGATTAATTAATGAATCAATAGATACATATATAATATATATATATTTTTTTTTTTTGATAAAAAAAGATATTCTGAAATGTCATTACGGTATCTGTGGCATTATGTCTCGAAGTAACTGGTAGGTGGCCTGATTTGACTTAATTCAAAGGAAGGGACCACTATCGAGGCATCAATAAAGTTCAACCATGTGTCATAGACGAGTCCAGGTTTCGATCGGAATACAGGACGAGATCTTCGTAGAGAGTCAGCTACAAAGCAATAAATTCACACCCCCCCCTCCCCCCAATGTTTGAATTTGGACACACCTGTGGAGAGGAATGCCTTCTCTACTAAGTCACTACTCCCGTGATAAATCAATAGATACTTGGACCATGATTTATTTAAGAGATGCATGGAGAGGGTGTTGGGAGTAATTAACTGATGATAACTCTTACTTATAGGATTCACCTTTTATTATCATTTATCTTTTCTTTATATCAATATTGTAATTCTAGCAAGTTAAAGGCACCCGATCCAAACCCAACTTGTAATTTGAGTCTTCGTTTGGAATGTAAATTAATTTTTTAATTATTTTAATATGAGGTTAAAATAATCTCGTTTGAAATGAATTTTTTGATTCTTTTAAATTTTATGAGAAGACAAATATAATAATTATGATTTAGTTATGATAATTTTTAACTTAAAATTAAAAATTTATTTATCTTTTTATGGCTAAAACAACTCTAACTCACCCAAATTCACATGGCAAAAGAGAGCACTGAAGATATCTATACAAGTTCAATCCAATTGCTAGATGCTAAGATTGAATTATTAAAGCAATATCAGGGATAGACACTCGACTCACCAGGGAGCAACCACTGAAGTACACAATTATCGCTGATAAGTTTGTCGATGCCTTGTTATGATATATGACTCATCACTCTCATTAACACATCAGTTTAATGTAAGAGTAGTAGTTGTTGTAGCATTGCACGTGCCTACAAGTATTACAGAAATTTCTACCTCAAATTATTAGTTAAATCTAACAAAAGCAACACAATTTTTTTTTTTTATTTAAAAAAAAAGTTATACTGCCAAAAGTTATATTTTTAAAATAGGATAAAATCTATTACGGTATTTTTAAAACATTGGTAAATATTTGATGATATCATTTTATCATTATGTATCACATTTAGTGATATTTTAAAAAAACACCACCTATACTAATTTTATAATGTTTTTAAAGCGCCATAACGTTGCAGCGACGGATGCATTTTTGATGTTTAATACTAAACGGTACAAAAAGAATTAATGACGTTTTGTACACCTACAATGATATTTTTTAAATGCCACTAAATGCCCAATTTCCAGCCGTATCTCTTAATGCTCTTAAAAGTCTACACGTATAAAAGTTTGAATCGGTTTCCTCAACCTTTCTTCTTTGGCCACTGCCATAACTGTCCTCCCATATCTTTCACGTGGTAAAATAAAAGATATTTTCTATTATGATATACCTTTAAGTATACTTTTAAAAAAATAAAATAAATAAATGAATATTTGTGTGAACGAATAGAAAAAAGAGAGATGATTATCTCCAATTTATAGTGGATTATGTAGATAGTACAATTTAAACCAGTGAAACAATGTTAGACTCTGTTTGAATGATAAATTTATAGAGAGAATTGAATAGAAAAAGAGAAAAAAAGAGATATTTTATCATATTTTATTTAAAATTTTTTTTTCTTTTTTTAAAATTTACCATAATTTAATTTATCATAAATTATTAAATACAGGCTTAGAGATTTGTTTAATATGGGTCTGTAATCCACTAACATATTCATTAATGCTGTGTTTGGTTGGGAGATTTGGAGAGAGATTTGGAAAGGGAAAGAGAAAATGTGTGTGAAATTAGGTGAAATGTAGGTATATTTTATTCACATTTCACCTAACTTTTCCATTTTCCTTTCCAAATCCCTCCTCAAATCCTCAAACCAAACACAGCATAAAGGTACTCTAAAGTTTAATTCGTATAATTTAGAGGCCTCCAAATCAATGCAATAAACCATCTAACTAAAGTGTATGTTTCGAAAATGGAATTTTGTATACTAACAAACTCATATGGAATTTCTATGCATTTCGAGATTAACGGTAATTTGTGTAAAAAGGTAACAAATAAAAAATAATATGTGTTTATATAAGCGGCCTTTATAGTGAGGCCTGGGTCCATTAATGATCTTTCATCTATGGGCTTGATTCGCAGGCTGGATTCAACAGATGTTCCGTTTGAGGCCCAAGTGGTCTGATAATTGCCTCACTCAAATTTCTTTGAACTACTCACCTCTGTTGATCCCACCCACATAAATTAGTTTTTGTTGTTTTTTTTCTTCCATTGAACCCTAAACCCAAGCTTAGTTGGGATGGAGTGGGACGGATTGTGATCTCTATTGCATATTTATAATGAAAATTTTTCATTACATTATCTAACGGTAAATATAATGAATTTTTTAATTTAAAATAATTATAAATTTTTATTCCTGTTTCATACTAATTAGATTTGAAATGAAATTCTTTCATTATAAACAAATGTAATGGAAAGAAAAGGATCCAGATCCGGAGTGAGATTGGGGACCCCTTGATGAGGAACTTTTGGGGGTGTCTTCAAGGAGTGCCATCTAGTGGTGTTTCCTATTAGGCAATATTAAAATATCTGTCTTGAACCTTGTCCAGCTGGCCCAAAATACATTATTGTTTTTCTTTATTTTACTTTTTGTTAATGCTTCATTTGTTGCTCAATGGGGTTGAGTTTTGTTGTTGTCAAGTGGTGTGTAACAATGTATCACCACTCCATTTTTATCTTATTTTATTTTATTTTCAAAAATCAAGAACTACCATTACATATGTTACTTTAAAAAATAATAATAATTTTTTTATACTGTGTTTGGCTGGGGATTTGGGGAGGGATTTGAAAGAGAAAGGAAAAAGGTGTGTGAAACTAGTGAAATATAAGTATATTTTATTCACATTTCACCTTCCTTTTCCATTTCTCACATACCCAACTCCAATGCACTTGACATGGCTCCAGGACTTCCAATACCATTCAATCACCAGGCCATTGGCCTAAAAAAAGCTAGATTGAAACAAGAACTTTAACCATTTTACCTCAAACATTTTTTTGAACACCTTTGAAAGTATTTCGAAGGTGAAATGTTATTGTACAAATTATATAATAAAAAATGTTACTAAATAATATTGATTTATATCCATATAATATCTATGATGGCATTAATCAGATAGTAATTTACATTTCCGTAATCATTCTGAAATAAGTAAATGATATTCAACTCAAATATGATTGACATATATTTTGGATGAGTTTTTTTTTGTAAGAATTCTGTTTTACAGCTCATTTTCCTTTCCAAATATACTGACTGAAATGCTTCTTATTTCTTTTGGGAAAGACTAAAGTCACAGCTTTTTATAGGCATCAAAGTCATTCTCTCCCACTACAAAAAAGAATATGAAAAAATAAAAATAAAAATAAAAAAACACAAAGGAAGAAACAAGAAAGCAAAGCACATGCAAATGTTTTTGGAAACAAAACTAAAACAACTGATTACTGCAACACATGAGGTAGTCATTGTGTGCCATGAACCCACCCCCACGTACCTATCAGTGCGATCCTCCACAAGTCTGTTTACCTATCTTTGAAAATGGTTCACTTTTGTTTATTTTGGTTAGGTTTATTAACCTAACTTCAACCAAGTGTCATCGATTCAGCGTTCAAGCCCTCCTTATAATATATATATATATTTTGGTAATGACGCAGGGCGGATCTAGAATTGTTGAATTAGGGGTCACAATGAATGAATTTCATTTCGGAGTGACCAATAATTGAATATCTTGTAGAATTTGATACAATTTCTGACTTAATGTGAGGCCTTTTCAAAGTTAGGCTGCTATTGGCCACCAGCTCCCTCAGCCCATGCTGATTAGGGTATTTGGTTCTTTAGTCTCAATTAGTCTCTCGATTACATGTAATTTTCTCATCACACATGTACCAAATAAAAATTGGACACAAGATTAGGTGAAACCTCAAGTATTAGAGTTTATAATTTTTTTTTTAATTTTAAAAACATGTGACAAAATGTTTAGTGTATTTTCTAATTATAGTAATGAGTTAGAATTAACTTAAAAATTGAAGAAATTCAAACTGTCACCATAGTTACAACTTCTTGGATTAAGTCATGCCAAACATATATGTCCGTGATATTGTATTTCATTCCTTAGATAGGAGATTCTATGCCTCTTTTATGCTTGATTGCTAATCAACAAGATTAAATAATAATTAGTGATAAAACAAAGCAAGACAAGGAATCCTTTAGCTTAGAGAATATGATTCCGAGTAGTTAATTTACAACCTTTATCCACAGGTAACACGTAAGCAATTTTGGTGGTTTCTAACTTTTGTTTTGTCTTTTTGGAGATTCAATTTCTGTCATTATAGGGATTGTATGTAGTTATTAGTGATTGTTGGACTTGAAATAGGTGGGTTTAGTTTGTTTGATGACGTAAATATTTGTCATATTTATAATTATTTTTTCATCGATTGATAAGAAAAAAAAAAAAAAGACTATCATTATACAAGTAATTTACAATACAATAAGAAATGTAATGAAAATGTAGTATTGTCATCATGTTTTATGTGGGATATACATATGAATAATGTTACAATGACCATATAATTATAACAAATTATATTAAAAATGTTACATAAATATTAGTAAAATGGATTGCCCACGAAAGTCCTAACAACACAACTTTGAAAATCAACTAATAATGATAGTGATGTAGTATTAGTCTCTACTCTTCTATATATTAATTAATTAATTCAAGGTCAAATTCTTAACTTAATACCTACTAATTATAAAGTGTTGTGTGTTGTGTGTTGTACGGATGGTATGTGGTGGCCAAGTATGTTAAAAAAAATAAAAAAAATAAAGAAGAAAAGGAGTTGACTTATGATTGTTTTGGAAAGGTTAAATAAGTTGACTTTTTGATTTATGAAAAAAATACTTGCAATAAGTAAAAAAATAATATGTCTTAAATAAATTAAAAAGTTAATAAATTGACTTATAAACAACTTCTCAAAAAGAGACATTAATTAAGGAAATGAGAAGGAACTTGCTAGTTGGAGAAGACTCTCTCTCGCTCTTAGATTATTGGGCATGAGTGACAAGCACGTATGTTTTGGGTAGCCTCAGCAGGTCTCATTTTGAATAGACAATTTTATGTAGCTTGAGAAGTTTGGTTAACTTATGAAGATAAGAGTGAATTAGAAAATATTTGTTAAAAAATTACAGACAGAAGTGCAATTTCAAAAAAGTGAGGTGAACATATGAGCCCTTACTGTTGATGAACATAATAGGAGAGAACCCAAACAGACTCACAAATGCAAGAACTTATATGCAGACACCCCTACAAAAACGATTAATGAACATGAATCTCTACAAGTAAAATTCAAATCCATGACTATTAGTCAACCAAACCGCATGCTCACTACTACCACCCTAGGTGGTCTCACTAGTATTATCCACAATATTGAATTTATCCATAACATGAACAAGAACACGAACACGAACACGAACATGACTAAATGATTGTTGCATTGGATGGTGTAAAAATGGGTATATAACTTTAAGAGTTGTTCTGAGTGGCTGATGGTGAGTGTCCTTCTCACACAATTACTCAAAGTTTAAATTTTAGGGTCAAGTTGCAAAAAAATAATTTCTCATGAATTTTCTAATTTTGATGTGAATAGCTTGTCTTTGACCAGATTGAAGAGAAGATTAATCGATATGTACATAAGTTGTTCTGAAAATTCCTGAGTGGTAAAAAAAAAAAGAAAAAAAAAGGTGTAGCTCTTGGAGCAGTTAATGGGATTGCTTCATATTGTGTCTAGCTCGAATGTGTAGACTTGAAAATTATAGCCGTTAGGTTTTGTCAAAAGCAATTTTTGTTTTACATCGTCAAAAGAAAATTTGAACACCCAATAATTCAGCTCAAAAAAACACCCAATAATTAAAAAGGTCACTACAATCTCTCATCTCATCCGTGTAGAATGGGGCTATGTGTTTTCATCCCACTAATGATTTGGAACCATATGTCGGTTTGAATCCATAAAGCTACATATACTAAAGAATATTGTCATGAATTTTACTCAAAATGAAAAAATTTAGTTGAGATTCAATTAATGTATTGTGGAGTTGACATGTAGACTTTATTTGAATCACATATTGATGTTTTGAGTAAAATTCTATACAAATTTTTGAATTTGGATGCCTGTTGTATCCAAGTCACAGCAAGTCCTATTATGAGTAAAGATGGGGCCTATTCTGATTTGTTGAGATGATTTAATCGTTTAATTTATTAAAAATATCAAATAAATTATTTATATAAAAATCAAATTGATTGAAAATTGATTACCACATAATCCAATCATATTTATCTTTAAAAAAGTTTAAAAACTTTCAATTTTCTTTAAAAAAATGTGATTTGATGATGTGCATTGTGAAATTTAGTAGGTATTTTTTTTTTTCCCCCAAAATAAAGGAGATGTTCAGAATTGCAACAATTATAGAGGAATCAAGCTAATGTGTTATATAATGAAAGTGTGGGAGAGGGTGATGGAACGCCGTTTGCGAGATATAACAGAGGTGTTAGAGAATCAATTTGGACTTATACCTGGCAGATCAACAATGAAAGTGATTTATCTTTTGAGGAGAGCAATAGAAAAGTAGAGAGAAAAGAAAAGAGACATTCATATGGTGTTTATTGACCTTGAGAAAGCATATAATAGAGTACCCCAGGATATAATATGGTGGGTGTTAGAGAAGAAATGGATGACAAAAGATTATATTGATGTAATTAGGGACATGTATAAAGGGGTGGTGACCATATTAGATCACCTGCTGGAGAGTCAAATGAATTTCCTATCACTGTAGGGTTACACCAAAGATTTACCTCAAGTCTTTATCTTTTTGCTTTAGTTATGGATAAGTTGATGAGAAATATTCAGGATGACGTGCCATGGTGTATACTTTTTGCAGACAATACCATGCTAGTGGATGAGACTAGAGGAGTTAACACAAAGTTAGAAATTTGAAGAAAAGCTCTTGAATCTAAAGGATTCCAGATAAGCAAAACTAAGGCAAAGTACATGGAGTGTAAATTTAATAATAGTAACAATGAAAGCAGAGGAGAAGTAAAGATTGAAAACCTAGAACTGCCTAAGAGTGAGCATTTTGTTATTTAGGGTCGATTATTACAATAGCGGGGGAGATTGATGCGGATGCGGCCCATAAGATTGAGACCAGATGGTATAAGTGGAGAAGTGCTTCTGAGTACTGTGCGATAAACGAATACCCACTAGACTAAAAGGTAAGTTCTATAGAACGACTATTAAACTAACGATATTGTATGTGACGGAGTGTTGGGTAACTAAGAAACAACATGTAGATAAGATGAATATGGCTGAGATAAGGATGCTATGTGGATGTGTGACAAGACTAGATAAGACAGAATTAGAAATGAATGTATTCGGGAATGGGTAAGAGTAGCACAGATAGAAGAAAAGTTAAGAGAGAATCGATTGAGATGGTTTGGTCATATTCAACGAAGCCAACAGAGCCAGTAGTGAAGAGATGCGATACTATAACGGTAGATGGAAGTGTTAAGAGACGGGGTAAGTCTAAATTAACGTTGGCTAGCGTTGTAAATAGGGATATGATCTACTTAATTTGACTAATGAAATGGCCTTTGATAGAGAAGCTGGAGAAGAAGGATTCATGTAACCAACCCCATTTGATAGGACATAAGGCTTAGTTTGGTTTGTTTGGTTTATGGAAGCAGCTTGCGAAAAATTCAGAAAACAAGTTAAAAGTGTTGTCTAAAACATGAGGTGCTTTCAAAAGAAAAAAATTCTCAAAACAATTTAAAAAAAAATAATTCAAACAAGCTTTTACATGTCTCAATTTATGCTTTTTATTTTTATTATTTTTTTTGAGAATAAAAAAATTGTTTTAAAAAACAATACCAAATATGTAACAACCCGAAAATTTAAGTTGTTCCTTAAATTTTATACTAGTATTATGGTTGTATATGATAATATATTATTAAATAAATAATATAAATACAGAATCTAATTTGGCATTGGATTATCAAATATGAGATTAATTATGGATTATTATTTGGGGCCAAATTAACAGAAATATGAAATTATAATACTAGTTGAGCCAAATTAAAGTTAAAGATAGTAAATAAATAAATATAAAAATAAGAGTAAATAAATAATAATATTGATAACAATAACAATAATAATAATAATAATAATAATAATAATAATATAATAATGAGTGTGGTAGTAAAATAAATAATTAATTTTTTGTTGGTATACGATAGAATGTAATTTAATTATGAATTAATTTATTTATATAGTTATATTAGAAAACTGTGTCAAAATATAATTATCTTAAATATTTATTAAAGATAAATATAAATTCATATAATTTATGAATCAAATCTGGAGGAGGATGCGCGCTGGCCACGTGTTGGCCAGCTAATGTTCTTATCTCCCTATTTATAAGGAGGAGGTGATCACTGTGTGGAAAGAAAAAGGAAAAAAATGAGAGAAAGAAAGGAAAACAAAACTAAGAAAGGGAAAGAAAATATTGGAAGTAAAGATGGTCTTTAATAGTGGAAAGAAAGAATGATGTATTAAAGTTAAGGTGAGTTATATTATATCTTGAATTATCATAATATATTTTACGTATGTTTTGACTTACCATAATTTATTTTATATAAGTTGTATTTTATTAGTTATATTAATACAAGTTATGTTTTATAAATATTTCAATTACGTAGATTAATTTCTGAACTCTATTTATTAAAATGAAACCCATGGATATGTTTGTTTAACTTTTAATGATTATTTGACTATGACCTTATATACAATTATGTTTTATAAGTATCACTACGGGGGTCCCACGCCTTGGGAGACTTAAATAACTATTGGCCCTGTTTAGTTATTTTGTAGGCCTCTGTTGTCATGTATCCATTGATCCTTTGATTTCTGGTGTGGAGCAAAGTGCTGTACGAAATTAAGTGCTACACTATTGTGGGAGCTACCTCTAGAATTCGTACGAGCCACCTCTTGAGTCCATGCATCCATTCTGTTATGTTCTATACTGTGGTTATGGTTATTTTACATAATCTCAGTTTTGCTATTTAAATGATTATTTGTTTAGACTAAGTTATCTTAAATATTTTAGTTACATAACTATCCATGGTTATTTTGTGTCCCTTATACTTTCGACATAATATTTCTTACTCTACCATGTGCTTATAGCTGTTTACCAATTTTCAGGAAACAATACAATTCAGAAATAGCTTTTGGAAAGTCTTAGACGCGGGGCTGCGGAATAGACACACAATTTTTTTACGATATTTTTATATGTAAATATCAGCCTTTTGGGTCAATAAATTTTGTAATAAAAATAGAAATTCCGATGATTATTTTGGTACTCTCACTTAAATATTATATCCGCTCGCGTTTATTAATTTGTTCAAGAATTGGCCAGAAGTAACATTGGCCATCACGATGTTTAACCCTTGGGTACGGGAGCGGGTTGTGACAAATGATATCAGAGCAATGGTTTATAAAAAAAATAAATAAATCATCATTAGAGCATAGGGCACACATACATTTAAGAAGTAGGATAGCGGGTAATTAGTACCTAAATATTATATTTTTTAGTCGATTTAATTATATTATAATTTTATATGATTTTATATATATATATATATATATATTTTTTTTGTGTGCATAATTTGTAAGGGATATTAGATATAATTTATATTTGTTATAGCAAAAGAAGGAAAAGAAATAGAGGGAGTCGGGCTCAAGCACCCACCAAAATTATAATATAAGTAAATACATAGAATTTCCAATTCAGTATTAAAAAAAAAATTCATTTCGATTTTTTAAAAGTGGGTTCAAATTATAAAGATACTAATTTTAAAACTATTTTTCGTCAGTGGAAAGTTCACGGATAAAAGAAATGGAAGCTCATCTCAAATTCCTTCAACTCTTGCACATGATTCTGTCATTTCAAATTTAGTCGCTTATTTAATTGTGTTCTTATTTTATTACAAAACTAATGAAAAGTTTTTTAAGTCACCGATTGTTTCTCATTTTGATCCAAAATAATTTTTGACAAATAAACAGTGAGTATTTTTGGTAAAGTTTTTTTTAGGTAATATTTTCTATCAGATTAATCATCTAATATATTTATCAGAGTGCGCAGTGGTTAATTTACACATATGACAAATTTAGAGGACGAAATTTTTAAAAGGAAGGAAGATTGTAACAATCCAAAAATTTAAGTTGTCCCTTAATTTATATTAGTATTATGATTGTATGTGATAATATTAATATATTATTAAATAAATAATAATAAATACAGAATCTAATTTGGCATTAGATTATCAAATATGGGATTAATTAGGGATTATTATTTGGGGCCAAATTATCAGAAATATGAAATTATAATACTAGTTAGGCCAAATTAAAGTTAAAGATAGTAAATAAATAAATATAAAAATAAGAGTAAACAAATAATAATAATAATAATAATAGGTGTGGTAGTAAAATAATTATCAGAAATATGAAATTATAATACTAGTTAGGCCAAATTAAAGTTAAAGATAGTAAATAAATAAATATAAAAATAAGAGTAAATAAATAATAATAATAATAATAATAGGTGTGGTAGTAAAATAAATAATTAATCTTTTGTTGGTATACGATAGTCTGTAATTTAATTAGGGATTAATTTATTTATATAGTTATATTAGAAAACTGGGTCAAAGTGTAATTATCTTAAATATTTATTAAAGATTAGTATAAATCCATATAATTTATGAATCAAATTTGGGGGAAGAAACGCGCTGGCCACGTGTTGGCCAGCTAATGTTCCTACCTCTTTATAAATAAGGAGGAGGTGATTACTGTGCGGAAAGAAAAAGGAAAAAAGGAGAGAGAAAGCAAAACAAAACTAAGAAAGGGGAAGAAAATATTGGAAGTAGAGAAGGTCTTTGATAGTAGAAAGAAAAAGTGGGGTATTAAAGTTAAGGTGAGTTATATTATACCTTGAATTATCATAATATATTTTACATATGTTTTGGCTTACCATAATTTATTTTATATAAGTTGTATTTTATTAGTTATATTAATACAAGTTATGTTTTATAAATATTTCAATTACGTGGATTAATTTCTGAACTCTATTTGTTAAAATGAAACCCATGGATATGTTTGTTTAACTTTTAATGATTATTTGACTATGACCTTATATACAATTATGTTTTGTAAGTACCACCATGGGAGTCTCACGCCTTGGAAGACTTAAATAATCATTGACCTATGTTTGGTCACTTTGTGGGCCTCTGTTGTCATGGATCCATTGACCCTTTGATTTCTGGTGTAAAGCAAAGTGTTATACGGAGTTAAGTGCTACACTATTGTGGGAGCCATCTTTAGAGTTCGTACGAGCCACCACCTCTTGAGTCTATGCATCTGTTATCTTCTGTTCTATACCGTGGTTATAGTTATTTATTTACATAATCTCAGTTTTGCTACTTAAATGATTATTTGTTTAGACTAAGTTATCTTAAATATTTTAGTTACATAACTATCCATAATTATTTTGTATCCCTTATATTCTTGGCATAATATTTCTTACTCTGTCATGTGCTTACAGCTGTTTACCAATTTTCAGGAAACAATGCAATTCAGAAATAGCTTTTGGAAAGTCTTAGACGCGGGGTTGCGAAATAGACACACACAATATTTTTATGATATTTTTATATGTAAATATCGGTCTTTTGGGTCAATAAATTTTGTAATAAAAATAAAAGTTCCGATAATTATATTTTGATACCCTCATTTAAATATTATATCTGCTCGTGTTTATTAATTTGTTCAAGAATTAACCAGAGATAACTTCAGTTACTGATCATCACGAGCCGATCGTGATAAAATATTTTTTAATCCTTACCATGTAAAAATTCAATAACTTCCGAAACAATGATTAAACAATACTACTAATTTGCATAAAGAATGATGTAATATAATAAGTTATGGGATTTGTTTTTTTCAAATGTCAAAATTCAATCAAGATTGAAGAAAGAATATTAAGGTTAGGATTAAAATTACAATTATAGGAAATAAAATGCCGTTGAAGAAGCATAAATTGTGGTGGGGCTGGGGCAAATTTCATTGAAGTTCATGCACTGGCAATGATTAATCCCATGTGCTCCTCTTGCTAAGTTTGACTCTCATCCCAAATGGGCCCATATCAACAATTGGGGCGCCTATATCACTTCCAATACGAGATAATTTTGAAAATTATATTTCACTCTTAAGACCTCGTTTGGTAACAGGTCGGTTTAGTTAAAAAGTCAAAAAGTTATTAAAAAAGTCAAAAAGCCAACAATCCATACCAGAAAGTTAAAGATTATCTTTTTTCTTTACTTTTTGCTTATCTTTTCGTAAAAAGTCAAAAAATCATCCCAAACATATTAGTTTTTTTTTAGCTCATATTTTAAATAACCAAAAAGTTACTAAATTAGTTTGTTCCCAAACGAGACCTAAGTTTTCTAATTTTATAATAAATAGTTTTATCTATTAATAAATTATTAACTAAATTAATAATTTTTAATGATATTAGAAATATATTTTAATTAATAATTCATATAATTTTGTTATTGTATAGAATAATCTATGGATTTTATTTTTTTAATTAATTATATTAAATAAAAATTTTAACAAAAGAATAATTGTAATTTTCTAAATCATAGGGATAATCTGTTTTATAATTAAACCTCAAGCGTGCATTTATGATTTACTCTGTCTATTTATTTATTTATTTATTTTTTAATACAAGTGTTGGGATCAATTTACACACAACTCAATTAATTTTGAAATCATAAATTAATAATTAAACAAATCTTTATAACTTTTTTAAATAATTCGAACTTAATAAATTAAATCTTATTTTTAATTTTTACCACTCATCCAACCTATTGAAGTTAACTCATATATATAACTCTCTTGCCCACAAGTATTCTTAAAAAATATAAGTACTAAAACCATGTTGGCATTCAAAAATCTTAAACATCTATTATCTCCCATTAAACCACTTTTAAGTGCTATTTACACAAAGGAAAATGTCTCGTACCTCAAATTTTGTGGCTCAAAAGTGGCATGGCAAATGAAAACGACGTCGTTTTGGCCATTTTTATGTTGTTTGTACTCAAAACGACATCGTTTTGGCCATTGAGCCACTTTTGAGCCACAAAATTTGAGCTACGTAGCATTGTCGTTACACAAAAATCAAACACATTATGAATGAAGTGATAAAATATTAGTGACACTTCTACAATATATATATATATATATGTATATCCATTTACTGTATTGTTGATAAAATTGAAAATTAAAAATTAAGTATTAAAATGAATGCTCAATTTTTTAAGTTGAAAAGCAGTTTAATAAAATTTGAATGTTAAATTAAATAATAATGATAAGTGACCCGAAAAGTCATGGCTCGAATGGCTCGAAACACCTAAAACGACATCGTTTTGGATGTAAAACGACGTCGTTTTGACACAGTCGAGCCACAAAATTCGGGCCACCAAACATTTTTCAAATTAAAAATAAGTTGTTTGATATGTATAAGATAAAATTTAAAATATATTATTTTTAAATATATATTTTAATTTTATATTGTAATGATGGTGGTGGCGGCGATAATGATGGCAGCGGCGTGATAGTGGTGATAGCGATGATAGTAGTAATAAAATGATGGTGATGTTCATGACAATAATGACAATGATGATGAAAGTGATGATAGTAGTGGTGGTGGTAGTGACAACGACATAATGGTGACAGCAGCGGTGGCATAGTGGTAATGGTAGTAGTAGTGATAGCGGTAGTGATGGTGATAGTAGTGGTAATAGTGGTGGTGACATGATGGTGGTGGTTGTAGTGGTGGTAGTGGTAGCGATGGCGGTGGCATGGTGGTGACAGTGGTGATGGTATAATGGTTGTAATGGTGGTGGTAATAGTGGTGATACTGAGTTTATAATAGTGTATATCGATATTTATCTTTAATATTTATAAATTCAGTTAGAATTAAATAAGTTTTATATGATTTAAAATTTTCTTAAGTTTTAGCTTACATTTTAGGAAAATTTAGTCTAAGGTCCCTCTCCCACTTTTCGTAATGGAAAAGATCCACAAAATTATTTTTTGATGTCTAAGGTCCCTAAACATATATCAGAGAAATTTGACTCTTTATCTCTCATTCAGAATCGAAAGCATATCGAAGACTACATCATCATCATCATCATCATCATCATCTCTACACTACAGCAATTACCCAAATACTTAATTCAATTGTGTGCTTTCCTTGGTCATACATGGCTCAGAAAACGTATGTGGTGTTTCAGCCTCCTCATCACCACAGCAACGACAATGACGACGATGATTTCCAAGATTCCTGCAGATCATCTCTACCACCTAAACCCCGGCCACAATCTCAGCCTTTGAAACCCTTCCCTTCTGCTAATACTGTTCGTTCATCCAAGCGACCCAAACCCCCCTTGGGTTTGGGATCCTCTTTTCCCTCAAAACCTGCAACAACCCCATCATTTTGATCCAGATTTCACTACCAACCATGCTTTTCCTTCCCAAGAAGAGGATTGCTCCTTGGATTCCATCGAGTCAACCCTAGGTTGCAGGAATCCTCCTCATAATACTGTTGTTTCCATTGCCCGGGATTCTGCCTTTTCGGACCTGAATCGGAAAGGGGTTTATTCATCCAATTCATTGGAGGCTAGGTTATTCACCTCTATAGTCAATCCGGCTCCCTCTGATTATTTTGATAATAATGGTACCTTGGAAGGTCGAAATGGCCAAGGAAGTCCAAACCCACAGAGACTTTTGAACATAAGGAAATAACAGCCCTGTCCGGAAGGTCAAGAGGTTCTCCCATTATGTAGGTAAATCATGCGATCCATTTCTTTTTCTTTTCTATACCCAGTTGGATCTTTTCGGCCTTTCTATAATCTATCTATCTTGTTTTCATCTCTCTCTCCTCAATGGGTGCAGCAAGGCAAATGGGATTTGCAGACAGAAGAGCATGTCCACATCTCTGCAAGTTAGCTTCTGAATACATCAGGAAATCTGAAGATTGTGAAGACAACATATATTCGTTCTTTGCAGATGATCCAGATGTGGATTCCTGAATTTTCTCTGGGTTAAAGAGAATTTCTCTAGAAATGTTTCTTTAGGAATTTCATTGATTTTGAGAGAATTTCTCTGGCTTAAAGTGATCCAAAGAAATTATTCATTCATTTTCTTTAGAAAAAATTTCTATCTAGAAAAATTCTGGACCAGAAAAATTTGAATTTTCTCTGGGTTGAATCCAGAGAAATTTATAGCATTAAGTTTAAAGAAAATCTATCACAAACTCATAGAAGAACTATTAAACATGAGAATTGTTTATATATATTATATATATTTCATAGATTTCACACTCACATATACCTGTACCCATGCAAATCCCATTGATGTTATTGCTTCTTTTTTTTTTGGTAATCAACTTGATGTTGTATGCACTTTCTGTCCTCCATCAACCAGTCCTCCACCGTCTCTTCCCCTAACGAGTGCAACCTCTTCTTTTCCAACTTTCTCTGGATTTCCAGCAAGAGCAAAGGTTGCTTGAAGAAAGGGTTGTTACGTTGTCTGGAGAAATTTTCAAAATTTCTCTGGACCAATTTTCTCTGTGACGTGAATTTTCTCTGAACCAATTTTCTCTGAACTAATTTACTCTGGATCAACTTGAGGGACCTTAGATATTATGAAAATATTAGATGTCTTTTATGCTATAAAATTTTAATACGAGGGACCTTAAAAAAAAAGCCCCTACATTTTAATAGACATTTAAATTTTTAAGTAATATCAATTATGATTATCAAACGAATTTAATTTTAAATATTGAATCATGTTATCAACATATGATTATTCATAGACTTGCTTATTTTAAAACATGGTTACTTTGGTAAATCAAGATTTCATTACGTGGATTTCAATACTATATGAATTTTGTTAAGATGTGTTAAAAAAAATTGTACATTCTTGAAAAAAAAAAAAAGGAAGGTAAATTACACACACCACATGTAAGGGTTTTAAAAAAAAAAAAAAAATTTCATATTTTTGATATAATCACGCTAACTTTCATTAAAATTTTAATTTAGATAACAATTAAATATTTTTATTTATAATTTATTATATAGATGAAAAAATAATATTATTATTTTAATCATAATATATATTAATATTTATTTATTTCAATATTTACCTGCCATGTGCATTAATTTGAGTTATTTTAACTTTATTAAAAAGGAAGTATATGTAATCATGTCAAAAGTGTAGATTTTACCAAATATTTATATGGAGAAATTACATCCCAGGGATAGGAATTTTTTTGTTTTACACAAACATGAATTTGCATTCTGACAGTTTTTCACTTATATCTCATCACTGAATTACTTGCCTTTCATATATTTTTGTAATTTTTTTTTTATTTTATCTATTTCATTATACAATCATTTACCCTATTTATATGAGTGTGGAACCTACAAAGATGCCACATAAGGTAATTATTTAATAAAATATTTATTAATTTAGTTAAAGTCTTTAGTGTTTTTATAACCAATATATATATATAACATATATATTTTTAAATTAAATACATATGTAGAGGTACATATATATATAGGAAAATGAGCGGTAGCTCGAAAAATAAGCTCGAATTTGGCTCGAGAGAGAAGGAGAAAAGAGGAAGAGAGGGAGAGGGAGAGGGAGAGGGAGAAAAGAGGAAGAGAGGGAGAGGGAGAGGCAGAGAGAGAGAAGCAGACGAAAGAGAGAAGAGAGAGAGAAGACGTCGATGCCCAGCCCGATCGTCTCGCCGCCCGCCGTCGTGGCCTCGCCGCCCGCCGTCGTCGCCCAGCTCCAGATCGTCAGATCGTCGGCCTCCGCCTCTGCCTCCGCCGCCTCCGCTTCCTCTTCCCCTATATTAGGCCCCCTCACCCTCCCCCTCCTCCCTTGTATTAGGACCCCCCCCCCCTCCCCCTCCTCCCTCTCCTCCCCCTCCCCATCCGTCTTCTTCTTCTTCTGTCAAAAAAAAATATAGAGGAGGGGTGAAAACGAGAAAAAGAAAAGAAAAGAAAAAAAAAAAGGGGTCAAAACGACGTCGTTTGACCCTCGAGCCAAATCTCGAGCCTCAACTCTTGAGCTACCAATCACTACCGATATATATATATATTCTAAAAATTTTATCAAA
The DNA here is from genome assembly GCA_030407325.1 of Camellia japonica. Classification (NCBI taxonomy): domain Eukaryota; kingdom Viridiplantae; phylum Streptophyta; class Magnoliopsida; order Ericales; family Theaceae; genus Camellia; species Camellia japonica. The sequence goes on along the minus strand of JAPPVO010000019.1, from coordinate 9,198,028 downwards.
ATTTTTATTAAATATGTCAGATATAAGACTCATATAGAATCCGTGTGAGTCATAAACTTATATAAGATACGACAATGCTACGTAGCTCAAATTTTATGGCTCAAAAGTGGCTCAAATGGCCAAAACGACGTCGTTTTGAGTACAGAACAACATAAAAATGGCCAAAACGACGTCGTTTTGGCCAATTGAACAACTTTTGAGCCACAAAATTTGAGCTACGAGACATTTTCCTATAAGATATTAGTAAAAATTTTAAAATTTTTAACGATCTCAAACACTTTTAAGAGATATAAGGATGGTGAGAGAAAAGTAGGGTAGAAGACAGGAAGAAACGGCTTCCTTGTAGCGTCTACAACTGCCACCCATTAACCATACACCATACCATACAGCCACCCACACATAAACATAAACACACACTACTCACCCTTCCCTCCCCTCCGCACAGCACAACCCTTCGTTCGGTCTCTCCTGTCTCTTCCAATCCAATACTCTCTCTAAATTCATTGATTTGGGGATTCTCATAGCCTTCTCCATCTGGGTTTTCTCATTCATAGATAAACCCATCCCGATCTCCGATTTTCCGATCGATTTCTGGTGGGTTTGTGCAGTGAAGTGTCTGACTTTTTCGGCGACTTCAAGTTTTTTCTGGGTTTCAGTGAGTGATTGTAGCGTGTGTGTGTGTGTGTGTGTGTGAGAGAGAGAGAGAGAGAGAGAGAGAGAGAGAGAGATGTGGGGTCTATCTAGATTTTCCGAGAAAGTGTATATGATGGCGGAAGGAGGATCTCATTACTGTTCTAAGAAGACAGACGATATCTGCTGTGATGGTTGCGATGAGGTAGATTTTCCCCTTTCTCTCTCATCATAAATTTGTTTCTCAATGATTGTTATTGTTGTTGATCTTAATTTGATTTTGTAATTTTCGATTTTTTAAAGTTTTCTTTGTTACAACATTGTTGGGATTTGGTTTTATTTGTTTGTTTTTGGTCGATTCATCATGCTTTGTTTGGTTGCTGAGGAAATGCGAGGAAAAGTAAGAGAAAATAGAGAGCATTTTGAGTTTTTAACATTTCATTGTCTGTTTGACTTCTTAACCGTTGACCCCTGTGTATATTCTATTCAATTGAAAGTTCAAGGGTTCCAAGGAACATGATCACAGAATAAACAGAGGGAAACACAGGGGATCATAAAACTCTCTTCTTGATCCAAAGAAACCTTGAGAGAGACCATGAAACCAATAGAATTTTGAATTGTATCTTTTTTGTGGTATGGGCTTTACAAAAAAGTAAAATAATTATTTGAAAAAAAACATTCTTTTCCCTTTTATTTTCTTTTTCATGGGTTTCTATCGGCCTATACTAAGTTGTGGGTTCAAACATGAGAGCAGTCATTTTATTCAAATTATGCCAAATGTTCAGTTTGTACCCACTTAACCCCTCCCAAATCCTTGGAGACTAAAATGGGTCTTCCATCCAATAGGTACTAAACTGGGTGCTGTTATTTTACGCTTTCAAGTTTTTCCTCGAATTATGTTTCTTGGAATAGGTAATGATCAGCATGAATATTCCTTACAATTCTAGTTAGTATGTCCTTTCGATATTAGTAAATCCTTCGGGTTACATTACACACACTGTTGCCTCTATGCACTGTTGCCTCTATGGCTCTAATAATATTGAGGATTAGAACCCATTTACATCTCAAAGAATTCCATTAAGATTTGCACAAAGTAGGGAAGCCCTGTGTATTGTATTGACTTGGATGGTGTTTCATGTACATCTTAATGTATTATTATGGTTGCTTATAATTTCCCACTTGCTCCTCTCTGGAATATGAATTATAATCTCTGTTTTCATAGTCTTTGCAGAAAATTCGTCCTTTTTTTATTTTTGTATCTCTCTGTGTGGCGAGTCTTAGAAAAAATATATATTTTTTTTATGAATCTACAGGAACCGGGCAGAGTGTTGAGCATGTCAAGACTGCGATGTATTCTTCGAGGACTGGATTTGAAAACTTACATCTTTCTATTTATTATGGTTCCGACATGCATCTGTGTTGGATATTTGCATGGGCAAAAGATCTCATACTTCTTGCGGCCACTGTGGGAATCGCCACCCAAGCCCTTCATTGAAATGCCTCACTATTATCACGAAACGTTTCCATGGAGCACCTTTGTAGACTTCATGGGTGGGGAATTCGTGAGTACCCACGACGTGTTTTCGATGCAGTCTTGTTTAGTAATGAACTTGAGATTCTCACCATAAGATGGAAAGAATTATACCCTTACATAACGGGTTTTTGTTCTCCTCGAGTCAAACTCAACCTTCACTGGAATTCCAAAGCCTCGGGTTTTTGAAAACAATCGAGATCAATTCAAATTCATCGAGCCACGTTTGACGTATGGGAAAATTCCGGGGAGATCGAGGAAAGGGGAAAACCCATTCATTGAGGAGGCGTATCAGCGCCTAGCGTTGGATCATCTTCTCAAACTAGCAGGTATAACAGATGATGACTTGTTGATAATGTCAGATGTTGATGAGATACCAAGTCGACACACTATTGATCTCTTGAGGTGGTGTGACGACATACCCCCGATCGTCCATCTTCGTTTGAAGAATTATCTCTACTCTTTTGAGTTTCTTGTCGATAATAATAGTTGGAGAGCTTCGATCCACAAGTACGAATCTGGTAAGACTCGGTATGCACATTATCGCCAATCCGATGTGATCTTAGCCGATGCAGGGTGGCATTGTAGCTTTTGTTTTCGCCATATCCATGAGTTCATATTCAAAATGAAAGCATATAGTCATTTTGACAGAGTGAGGTTCTCTCATTACTTGAACCCTAATAGAGTTCAGAAAGTGATCTGCAAAGGGCTGACTTATTTGATATGCTGCCCGAGGAGTATACATTCAAGGAAATCATCGGAAAAATGGGACCCATTCCCCGTTCATACTCAGCCGTTCATCTTCCCTCATATCTTTTGGAAAACGCTGATGAGTATAAATTTCTCTTGCCTGGGAATTGTTTAAGAAACTGGGCAGATATAGCGCCAGCTCCGGAGGAGTTTTTCTGAATCGATGACTGAGCTGCTGTATATGTCAGTAGGTATTTATCATTCTTTCAGAAATGTTTGGAAAATTGGATGAGTTCTTGGATTCCTGGGGTGAAATCTGTATATAACTTTCTCCTTAGAGTTGGTCTTCATTGGAGATGGAACATATGTATTTGCATTGTTATGCATAACCCCCAAGCCCAAAGAAGATATGTGACTGTTCTTGGGCTTACCTCACGTTAGGAAATTTTGATTTGCGACTAATCTATGCATATATTTTTGCAAATTGTGCTGTTATTTAACTTGTTGACTTGTTCTTTGGCGTCTTTTTCTTAATCATTATCTACTCTGTTTCAAGTTTAAGGTTATTCTTGACAATTCTTTGATCTATAGCCACCTATTAAACACATCAGTTACTGCAGCTTCTTGCTTCTTGTCAAAACAAATCATTAAAAAAAATTCATAAGGCCTTAAAAATGTTTTTCATAACCTGCAATTCTCTGTCCACAACCCTCAAAAGACCACCACTGCCAGCATCCCCTCCCTGCCTCTCTGTTCTCTACCTCATCTACTCTATCGACATCAAAATCCATAATACCTATAATTGATGTGTGAAGGTTGGAGGGGAAAGGGGTAGAGGTTTGAGTATCTGTGTTTTTGGGAAGAAAACAGTGGTGTTTGGTGGTGACTGTTTTGTGTGTGGAGGTGGTGGATTGATGGAGGTGGCAGTAATGGGTGGCTGGTTAGAAGAGTAGGTGGAAGTTGGAGAACTTTTATTACTATTACTACTAATAAAGTAATTAGAGATCTGTTTTTGTGGTTTTCTATTTTAGTTTATTCAAAAAGTACTATTTATGTTGTTTGTTTTAGACGAACACAAATATTGTTTCCAGTTTCTGTTTTTCAAAACCAGTTTTTTTTTTTTTTTTTTTCTTTTTTTGACGTGCAAACCAGTTTCTATTCATGTAAATTCTGTACTGTTTTTTCAACAATATATCCTAAATAATTAGGATATTATACTATAAAAGTTATTAGAGAAAATGAATAATTGTAGTCCACTCAAAATAATTGAGATAATAAGTTTTATTGCGAGTTTTTTAGACATGAAGTTTTATTGGGAGTTGAGTTACTTTTTTTGAATTGAGTTGTTATGTTCTTCTCCAAGTTAGTTATGCATGGATAGAAATTCTCTCCTCTTTCAGTGTGAAGGTAGGAATCAGATGCTTTCTGTTCCACTAATCATATTGGTGACATGTTATTTTTATTAAAGTTGGGCAAATTTCATTTTATCCCTTGTAATTTGGGTCATGTGTAGATTACAATTCATTTGAAAATAATTATATATGAATAAAGTGCATTGTTAGACATTCCATTCAATTTAACATGTGTGAAACATGTGTCAGACAAAATGGGTTATATGCTTATTTTCAAATTTTAAGGAAATAAGCACAGGGAGTTAAAGTGCATTTTGCTTCCTAATCAAATGACGAAAATATTCTTAATTCACAGACTTAGGTTCCAATTTGCTGCCATCAACCGCCATCAAAACCACCATCAATGATCTTTGATGGCGGTATGCTCAACTACAGGAGGGGTGGAGTGGCAAGAATTGTTGAAAATTTGAATTTAAATTTACTCCAATAGTTGTGTCTCTTGAGATGAAAGGATGTGTCTTTTGAAGGATCAACCTTTTGAAGAGTCATATAGAAGTCTTTATATTCCATCTCCCTCACTTCATTTTAAAAGGGGATTGCCATTCTTCTTCACTTTGTATTTATTCTTCATTTTTTGAGTCTAATTTTCCTATAAAGAGAGTTCATGACAACAAAAGTTCGCTAGGCTTGCAATAGTAGTGTTGCTAGTGCAAGACATTGATCGTTGTATCCTGGGAGATAGACGTCCGTTGAATCCTAAGCACCGGTGGGAGGACGAATTTGTCTTAAGGAGAGAGTGTTCACACTCGACTCGATCAGGTTTTATCTATTTATAGTTTTATCACGTTATTATATCGATTTATTTCAATTTTGGTTTTGCCCAAAAATCGTTTGCATATTTTTAAATTATTTTTCCCGATAGTTTGGTACTATTTTTCTAACAATTTTAAAACAGACTTTCCATGTATATAATTTTTGGGCAAATATTGTTTTGTGTATAGAACTGTTGTTAAACAGATTTATCATTGTTAAAACAATTCCGGTTATAACTTATAAGTAGTGTGAATCTACCAGAATCAATTTAATTTTGATTGGTTGCTTTAGTAACTACTTTCATATAGATTTGGAATTTTGTGAAACGGTGTTTATGAACAACAGAACATTGTTCTGGTTGTAGTTTCTGTTTTTTGGTAAAACTCTTATAGTACTCTGTTATGCGAACTTGTTAAAGATAGAAATTGTTTATGTTCTTGACAAATCTTATTTGCTCAATTTCTATCTGAATCAATAATCACTTTGTTTCATGTTATTTGTTTGCTATGTCGATTCTCGAACTGTTTTTATTTGTACCGAAACTCGAACAGTTCTGGTTTTGGTTCTTATGCATGTATTTTGTACAATCGCAAATGTATGAAAGTCACATCTATGTATACGATTTTGTATGTATTTATCCCTTAGTTGTAATTGGAGAATCATCTTTGATATATTTGTGGTGAATCTTAAGAATTGATATGAATCTATGTATATCAAAATATGGGTTTACAAAGATGATTCTCCGAAAGAGTTGGTGATCGGTGGAAACGACGATCATAGTTTTTGTAAGATAAATTGATAGAGAGAGAATAAATTGTATGTATTATGATTGATTGAATGTGTATTTACAATGTTCAGAGAAGACTCTCCTTTATAGGGAGAGTGTGTACAGAGGGGCCAAAAGTGGCCGAAAGAGGCAATGCACTAAGGAACAAATTATGAAAGTTGGTTGGTAGACAGCTCATATACAGCTAGCTAATATACTACTAATATATTCTAACATCCCCCCTCAAACTCAAGGATGATAGTTACAAACCAACTTGAGTTTGGAAAGAGTAACAAAACAAGAAAATAAACTAAAAATAAAATAGGATAGGAGACACTTTATGGTCGTGTCGGACCGTTGGTGAAGACATTGTATGGTCGTGTCAGACCGTTGTAGCAGCTAGCCGGAATCAATGTCGGGACAGTTTACGAGGTCATGCTGAACCGATGTAGAAACTAACCAGAATCAATGTCGGGACAGTTTACGAGGTCATGCCGGACCGATGTAGAAACTAACCGGAATCAATGTCGGGACAGTTTACGGGGTCATGCCGGACCGTTGTAAAAGCTAACCGGTGGTGCACCAAGGGGGCGACTTAGGGAGTGCGCCATGGGGTGGCTTGAGTGGTTCCCATGGTGTATAGCCATGCTCACTAGTGTGGGTGGTTCGCATGGTGTGTAACCATGCTCACCATGATATATGTATAATACCCCTTCTCAAACTTAAATAGGTTTGAAGATAGAAACCTATTGGAGGTTGAAACAAAGGGATTGATAAAGTGGAGCAAAACGGCTCAACACAAAATGGAGATGTTAAAAATAAAAAAAAAATAAAAAATGGTAGAAACGTTTTGTTTTGTTTTGTTTTTGTTTTTGTTTTTGTTTTTTTTAAGGTGGAATATAAAAAAATAATAAGATAATGGAAAAAGGGTTGATGCTCACCAATTGAGTTGTATAATAATGAAATATTTATGGAAAAAGAAAGATAGAAAAAATAAAATAAAATAAAATAAAATGAAGGTAATGGGAATAGAAATCTGGAAAGACTCACCACCTGAGTGTTAAAATAATGAAATCTCGATAGAGAAAAAGGATGATGGTTTTTGTTTTTGGTTTTGTTTTTGTTTTGTTTTTGAATGAAAAAAGGAAGATAAAATAAAATAAAATAAATAAAGTTGGGGGTAGTGGGATCAGACTGCGGGTCCTGAAGCCGTGGGTTGAAAATAATAATGATGTGGGGGTGAAAAAGGAAATAATGTGGGTAATATATTATAATAAAAAAATATATATATGCTTTGTCCCCTGAAAAAGTTTGGTGGGATTTATGGGAAAGAAGAATAATTTATTGAGGAGAACCCATATCCACGTAAACCAAAGGTTGGAGCGCACATGCTGCAGAGATGGAGCGCACGTTCATGCAGGCACGTGTATGGGTCAGGGACTGAGTTGTAGAGAATCCCATGACAATAGCTTCTTTAGTGCTGTCCAAAATGGAGAGCTTGAGACAGTGGAGACCATCTCTGCACTTGATGATGAGCCAAGAAAGGGGTTAATTAATTTCTGAGAGATGATGTTGAGGCTGAGTCCAGCTTGTGGTGGTGACGCCATTGATGGTTCTACTAGAATGATCATTTGTGCCAACATGCAGCAACAAAACCAGAGACTTCACAGGGGTGCGAAGGAGGATCTCGCTCAAGGCATCGTCGTTGCCGGCGATTGCGTGGGCTGATGATGGCGGCGACGCCGTAGGGCCGTCATGTTCCAAAGCCGATGAAGCGACGGCTGCGATGGATTCCTATTGTAGGATGGAGGGTGTATTTGAGATGTAAACTGTGATGTGATGTGGTGCGTGGTGCTGCTTGAGACCAAGATAATTGCGGCGGAACTCCGCCGGAGTGAGATCGGAGAACTTGGTGATGTCGTGCACGGCGGAGGGATCGAGAAGCTGGTGGGTCTGTGGTTGCGAAAGACGACGGAGACGGTGGCCATAGCAGCGGCGGTCTCGCCGGCGAGGTCCGACTCGGGGTTGTTCAAGATGGAATTTCTGATCTTGAAGGTGAAGTTCTGCCATGGAATTTGTTAGAAACTACTGTAGCGCAGCAACAACAAGATCAAGAGCAACAAGAATAATTTGTGGCAGCGGAGTGAAGGAATGGGTAGAGGTCCGGTGGGCGGCCAAGGCGAGGTTGCCGCCCGCCGGTGAAGCAGAATTACTAGGTTCTTAACCTAGCTCTGATACCATGTAAGATAAATTGATAGAGAGACAATAAATTGTATGTATTATGATTGATTGAATGTGTATTTACAATGTTCAGAGAAGACTCTCCTTTATAGGGGAGAGTGTGTACAGAGGGGCCAAAAGTGGCCAAAAGAGGTAATGCACTAAGGAACAACATTATGAAGGTTGGTAGACAGCTCATATACAGCTAGCTAATATACTACTAATATATTCTAACAGTTTTGATGAAATTGAGACCGAATATTATCAGTGGAGGATTTTTTACAAATCATTCTTCGGATATCAATCTCATTCATCGTCACCGCGATCTTATTCATTACAATATTTCGGACAGACATGATAGTGTTTTTACCAGTGAAAAACAGGAAGGAAAAAAAAAAACAGTCCGAAGGAATCTTGTTTTAGTCTTTGGTCACCGACACCAAATGTTGCCGGAGAAGAAGACACTGTTGCACCTTTTTTTGGAAACTAAGGATTCAATTTCTAATCTAGTAGCTACTGGGCCAGATTGAAGACCAAAAAGAAAAGGCCCGATAATTAATATAAAAACAGCAAGAAAATCTGTGATGAAGGCTCAGAATATTCAACTAAAGAAATTGGCCCAATTTAATGTTTATGTATGGATATGATGAAGAGATGTCATTTATAGACATTATTGATTTTATAATTGTTAGAATTTCAATTATGTATTTTTGTTTATAAGTGAGTATCTCAAGTTCCTTTTAAGGAAAGGTACAAATATTTGACAAATATTTTGTGGAAGTTTTCCAAAATGTGTTTTTAAAATCAAGATAATGATTTTAATTACTAAAATCTGGTATGATTTTTGGTCTGTAAATTCTTAAAAATTGAGAAAATATAGAGTATATGTTATATACTTGGGAAATTTTTTTGAATGTAATTTGATGTCAGTTACATGTGCATTTTAATTTGTAGTAATTCTAATTAAATTTGCAATGAGCCTTATGGTGTCATATGTTGCCATGAAATCTTTTATGGGAAAAGAAAAATGTGATGTGTTAGTTTTTGACTGATTTATTTCCAGTGCTTTGTCTGGGATTTAAATTAAATTTTTTTTGAAAGTTTGTGAAATTTTTAATTAATTTGTGATTGTGATGATGACATACCAATGGATCTCTTGTGGGGTATTATTTCGAAAAGTATATTTCATGTGTAAATAATCCTTTTGTTTGATTGTGATAGTAGTATTAACAATCGTTAACACTAGAAAAGTTTAAACTTGATGATTGAAATAGTGGTATCATTCCATTTAAGTGGAAGTAGATTGAAGAATCTTTTATGTTGATTATTAGTTGTTAATAATCAAGTTGAAAGTTATTTTTAAAGTAACTTTGAGTTTGTAACATAAATTGTCATCAATCATTATTTTACTTGTATAGTAGAATTTGTTTAACAATGAACCATACTATTAATGTGGGCGTTTATCTTTTGAATGAGAAAAGATAATTCAATTTTCTTTGTCCCAAATATTCATCAAAAATAAATTATTAGTTGTGGCAGTGACACTTGTCTGGGAATGAATCATGTTGTTTGTGCTAATTTATGTATTATCACAAATGTGGGGGAAGAGAAATTCCATGTCTACATATGTTGTAGAGTTCACAATCAATTTATGATGTCATTAATATCAATTTGGTATGCGGTGTATTATAAATGGATGTCAATTATTTATCAAAGTATTGATAAAAATGTGAACTTATGTGTTTTGACATAAGAGGAATTCTAATTATTCTTTGGAATAAAGACTAAAATTGGTGTGGTGACTGATAACTCCGTAATGAAATATTATAAGTTAAAATATTTCATCGGTGAAAGACACTTTGGTAATTGTCGACATAGTCACCAATACTGGATAAGACAAATAAGATATAAATGTATCTATACAGTGATATTTATATTCCATGTTGAGATTGGAATTAAGGGTTGCAGTAAACAAAAAGAAATTAATCATGGCTAAAGAAATGTTATTTGACAAAATGTTGTGGCCACAATCGGTTTTAGTCATTTCTTCTTTGTACTGCAAAAGCAAATTATGAAGTCTAATTGTTTTTAGACAAATTAGTATTGTGATTATATTCACAAAACAGTTTACATCTTGTTATTTAGTTCAAGCACACCAATTAATGATATATTCTGATTTATCTCAGAATTGTGGGGGTGTATTAATATTTTGTATACTTATACATCAACAAGAGGAATTAAGTTTCCTTAGAATGCTTAAAATGTGGGGATGCTTGGAGGATTTTACCAAAGTAACGGTTCCGATAATAGATCCACAAAGAATCTCAATTCTTTATATAGGACAAAGTTAGAGTAGAAGCAACAATGGTTTCATTAACTCCTAAGGAACAACTCTATGTTTATTATTTAACTGGGAGTGACATAGAGTAATGATAAGTCTCGATTTAATCAAAGACTTAACACCGTATGACATTTGCTTTTAGTTGTGACTATTGTCTAAGGATAATATAATGGATTCACTAACTACTTAATGATATCTAACTGAGAAGGTCAAACGGAAAAATAGCGGCCGCTAAACAAAAAGTTTGACCAGAGAGCAAATGAGGGAAAGTTTATCGAGGGAAATGTGATTAAAGCCTATTACATCAGAGTCATCATAATGGTAACCCTACTTAGATGATTGGAGATCCCAAGAACTAAGTTCAAAGGGACAACTAAGTTATGTGTGGCTCGCCAGAAATCACTAAAGGGGTCTAACTCCTATCCATTTCTATGATGAGAGTAGTATATGCAACATGTGTTGTATGCAGGGAACTTAGGGTAAGCTATGCTTTTAATGATTACTTATATCTTGGAAATCCTAGAGGGGTATCTTTCAAGAGGAATATTTAAGAGACTCGAAATAAGGATCACCTATATGAGTATGAAGGGGCCGCTTCTATGAGAATTGATAAGGCTAAATTCTCTAAAGCACTCAAGAAACACCAGGACTTGCCCAAGGCCAAAACAGGCATAACCGTGAGAACTAAGCTGTGTTTGAAAATATTCTGTGTGAATTTTATTGTCTTGGCTTACACAAACGGCTGAACAGTTCAAGGCATCACTATAATAACCCTCACCACTGATTACTGGTTAACCACTAATTACTGCTAAACTGAGACTGATTATGATAAGGAATTGAATCGACTGAAATACTGAACTGACTGATTGAATGTACTAGTTTAAATGCATTTCTATCTGTTTGACTGTTAAATTATCTGTCCATGTTTTATGTTTTAAACTGCAAATTGAAGGCCTTGTCGGCGGCCGAATCCGAAATTGATCGATGTTTTATGATCATTAGAATTTATGTGATTTTATGGCATATTTAATTAAAATGTGATTTGGTATGATTAAATTAGATTAAATAATGTTAATTTACAAGAGTTGACTTATTTACTTAAATGCCATCTAGTGAGTCTTTGTTTAATAACATATTGAGGCTTGAGTTACATTTAGACAAACATTTCCTCAGCCATTTCCTTAGACTCAACCGACCAAGAGAGAGAGAGAGTGAGAGAATTGAGTTCAACTTGTTGATTTGCTTGGCACTTGAAGCAATTGTAGAGATAATTGCAAATTGAGCTTCTATACTTGAATACAAGACCTAAGGTAGAGGATTCAACCTCTCATTGATGTATTTGTGTATTGTCTTGCATGATTCTTGGTATATTGAGGATTAGAGTCTAGAGTTAGCTTTAAAATGTTGAATTGAAGCTCATTCCATGCATACATGCCTATATTGGTGAGTTTAAAGTTGTTTTCATGGAAGATTGTTACATGCATGTTCACATTTTTGCATTGGACCATGAATTCATCTTGGTTTTGAAAGAATTGGCTCATTAGAGCAAGTATTTGAAGCTTTGGAGTTGGTTAAATTCATGCATGTGCATGTTCATCACATTCTTGAGTTTTGAGCTAAAGTTTGTATTTAATCAACTTACCTTTGGGCTTTGATTTCTCAAATTGAGCTTTGAATCATGTTATACTATGAGTTTACAAGTGTTTTCCAGAAAATTAGCCCAAGAGGATCGAATTTGAGGCATTTAAACTTGGTTTTGAGCTTGAGGTTCAAATCTGGGTTTTCCAGAATTTGGACTCACGCTCGAGCGGGGAAAGTGGCGCTCGAGCGTGAAATTCGTGCTCCCAGCACTTTGCATTGTTTTACAGTCCGCTCGAGCGGAAGAATGGACGCTCGAGCGGGGTCTTGTGTCACACGCTCGAGCGGGTGTCGAGCGCCCATCGAGCGTGATTTTCGCACATCCAGTACTTTTGCCATGTTTTGCAGTCGCTCGAGCGGGGAAAGTGACGCTCGCGGGGAACCTTTGTCTGCATGTCCGCTCGAGCGGGGAAATCCACGCTCGAGCGGGACCCTGTTTTTCTGAAAATTCTGAAAATGTTTTTAAAGTGCATCTTTGCATCCTCATTCCATCCTAGGCATTCTTAGGCCTATTTAAGACATCTTAATGAGGATATAGATGTAGAACCGCACCGAGTCTAAGTAGGGACTAAGTCTTTGATTCCCGAATGTGAACTTAGTGTGTGTTCATCCTGTAAACTATGTAGGGTTGGCATCCGAGGACGCTCTAGCTTATCTGTAGCCTAGAACTCTGTGAGTAACAACTATGTAAAGATATGTTCAAATATGAATATCTTCTGAATGGTTAAACTGTATTGTTTCTGAATTGATACTGTTAACTGAATGAATGTATGTCCTCTATCTGAACTGTATTGTGGCATCCATAGCAACTACTGTTACTGTTACTGCTACTGTTACAGAGATCTCTGTTAGTTCCTATCTTGGAACTTCTGTTTACTGTTATGATGGCCATCATTGACTGCTCGGTCTTTCAAGACCTACTGTTTACTGTTTGTTCTGCTAATGGATGTACCACATATGACTGTTATGACTGAATGACTGATATACTGAATCAATTGACTGTTTTCAATACTGAAAGGACATTCATTCTTAACCTCTTTACGCATTATGTTATTCACTGGGCTTTAGCTCACTTTTATATATATATGTAGGTGTCCAGGCACCAGACCGGAGCTAGGAGCGTGGGTTAGACTCCTTTTGTCAAAGCCAACCACTGTGCCTCACTGTGAGGTTCCGAGCCGTTCAAGCTAGCTTTGGGGTGTTTTAGTTTCCCCCATCTGTCTCTGTATCTTTTTGTAATACTGTATCGACTGATAGCACTGTACTGTACTGTCTTAATGGGGATTAAGTCCTGACCTGGATGATTGTAAATACTGTACATACTGTTTTGGTACTGATAGTATATATGTTATGAAAAGTCTTTTTGCATACAGACTGTCACAGCTCATTGGACATTGTTTAATTACTGTTTTGGCTTCCGCCATGCCCCTATACTTGTAATACTGTCTTACTGTTAAGCAGGCCTTCGGTAATCGGATTACTGGCCGGTTACGGTGCTAAACCCATAGGGGCGGGTTTGGGTCGTGACAGAGTGGTATCAGAGCGATACTTAACCACGAGTTATACCGCACACACATGTCCAAATGAGCTATAGGGTGTCCTAAGAAAGCAATTAAGGCATCACATGAGCATGAAAAGTGTGTGTGGACATGACATGAATATGTATTAATGTGTTTAAATATATAACTGCTTATGTTTATAATTGCTATAACTGCTTATAGTGAAATGGACAACGCAAGAAATGTTGATGAATCTGAATCCTCTGAGGCAAGAATGGCAAGGCTGGAGAGAATGGTGGAACTATTAACTGAAAGACTAAGGCAACAACAGAACCAACAGCCCCCACCTCCTCCAGTACAGCCAGAGCCACCTGTGACTGATGACATCATCACTCTAACGCAGAAGTTTAGCAAGATGAAACCGCCATCCTTTCAGGGAGGCCTTGAACCCTTAAAGGCTGAAGCATGGGTTCTTGAAACAGAAAAGTTATTTGAAGTGTTTCCGTGTTCAAGGCACACAAAGTACTGCTAGCTACCTTCACCTTACAAGAAGAGGCCAGAAGGTGGTGGATGGTCCGTGACACCAACACAGTTGTGACTTGGGCTCAGTTTAAAGAGTCCTTCTTTGAGAAATACTTTCCACAGTGTGTCCGAGACCGCAAGGTGACTGAATTTGAACAGTTGAGGCAAGGTACCATGTCTGTCGCTGAATATGAATCGAAATTACTGACTTGCCAGATATGCACCACACATGGTGGACACTGACTATAAGAAGGCCAGGAAATTCGAAGGCGGCCTTAATGTCGAAGTACTTGACAGAATTAACGTGTTGAAATTGCACAAGTATGTGGATGTTCTTGACCGGGCCATTATAGCTGAATCAAATATTGAAGCACTGAAACAAACTGAAACACCAGCGTCTGAATGGCGTGGTAAGAAAGGGGTTTTAAATTCAAGAAAGGCAGAAACAACCCACTGAACAAAAAGCAAAACTCAGGGTCAACCACCAGCTCTAGTCAGGGAAGTGGTTCCATACCGCCCTGTTCTGAATGTGGTAAGAAACACAAAGGGGTTTGTTATAAATTTCTGGTGCTTGTTACAGGTGTGGCAAGGTGGGCCACATGGTCAAAGATTGCCCTTCCACTTCTCAGGCAATAGTAAAGCTGCACCTAGCACAGCAGCATCAACTGTCGCACCAAAACCAACCCTAAAGCTACGGGAAAGAACCTATGAGGCAGGCCGAGTGTTCGCACTCGTACCGGGAGATGTACAAAATACCGAGACCGTTGTGTCAGGTATACTCTCAATTTGTACTCAAAATGCATATGTTCTGATTGATTCGGGGTCTACACATTCATATGTATCGCATGCTTTTTCGCGAAAATTGAATAGACCATTGGAACCCATGAATTACTTGTTAGCTGTATCTTCACCTGTTGGGGATCTGTGACTTGTGCTTATATGTACCCTGCATGTGAAATTATTGTTGGGATATGCATCTGTATATTGATTTACTGCCTCTGAACATTGACCATTTTGATGTAATATTGGGATGGACTGGTTAACAAAATATCATGCTACTATAGACTGTGTGACAAAACAGGTTGTTTTCCGTCCACCTGGTCTACCCGAATTTGTGTTTAACGGAAGTGGAGTGGTATCTCTCCCATATTTGATTTCATCTATGAAAGCATACAAACTGATTAGAAAGGAGTGTAAAGGGTATTTCTGTTCTGTATTGACTGTATCTATTGATGTTAACGCTAATGTGAACAGTATTTCTATAGTCAGAGAATTCCCAGATGTTTTTCCAGATGATCTGCCAGGGGATTTGATTGATAGGGAGATTGAGTTCACTGTTGATGTGATTCCGGGTACACAGCTAGTATCTAAAGCTCCTTACCGAATGGCTCCGACCGAACTGAAAGAATTGAAAGTGCAACTACAAGAACTGTTAGATAAGAAGTTCATCAGGCCCAGTACTTCGCCATGGGGCGCACCTGTCTTGTTTGTGAAAAAGAAAGACGGTTCACTGAGACTTTGTATTGACTACCGTGAACTGAACAAGGTAACTGTGAAGAATAAATATCCATTGCGTATTGATGACTTATTTGATCAGTTACAGGGTGCTCAAGTATTCTCTAAGATTGATCTCAGATCCGGATATCATCAGCTGAAAGTTAAACCAGAGGACATTGATAAAACTGCTTTTCGAACGACGGTATGGACATTACAAATTTTTAGTTATGCCTTTTGGAGTTACCAATGTACTGCTGCATTTATGGACCTCATGAACAGGATTTTCAAACCATTTCTCGATGACTTTATTGTTGTATTCATAGATGACATTCTGATTTATTCCAAGAGTAGAGAAGAACATGAACATCATCTGAGACTTACCTTACAGACCCTAAGAGAACAGAAACTTTATGCTAAACTGACTAAATGTGAATTCTGGCTTGATCATGTTATGTTTTGGACATGTTATTAGTAGGGATGGAATTTCAGTTGATCCACAGAAGGTTGAAGCCGTGGTAAATTGGCCTAGACCAACAAATGTTACAGAAGTCCGAAGCTTTTTGGGGTTAGCCGGGTATTACAGAAGATTTGTCAAAGACTTCTCCAAAATTGCCCTACCACTGACACAGTTGACTCAGAAAGGGATATCATTTGACTGGACTGACCAAAGGAATCAGCATTCTAAGAGTTGAAAACTCGATTGTGACTGCACTGGTTCTTACCCTACCTTTAGGTACGGATGGTTTTACTATTTTTAGTGATGCTTCTCATAAGGTTTGGGATGTGTTTTAATGCAGAATGGGAGAGTTATTGCCATGCTTCCCGACAACTGAGACCACATGAAAAGAACTACTCGACCCATGATTTAGAACTTGGCAGTAGTGTTTGCACTGAAAATTTGGCGTCACTACTTTTATGGGCGACGTGTGAAGTGTATACAGACCACAAGAGCTTGAAATACTTCTTCACACAGAAAGAACTGAACATGAGACAGCGGAGGTGGCTAGAATTGATTAAAGACTATGACCTACAGATTTTGTACCATCCCGGGAAAGCCAACACCGTTGCCGATGCATTGAGTCAGAAATCGATTGGAAATTTAGCCTGTTTACTCACCGAACAGAAAGAGTTGCTTTGTGACCTTGAGAAATCTAAAATCGAGATTGTTTTGCGAGAACAAGGTAGAAAATAGCTGCTATTTCTGCTCAACCGGCACTGATTGAAGAAATTAAAGAAAAACGCAACAGGATGACTTCTTGAAGAAGATTATCGAAGAACGAGAATCCAAACCGAGGCCGGATTTCAAATTTGAGAATAATGTGTTGAAAATCCAGGAAGATTGTGTGTACCGAGTGATTCTGAACTGAAAAGAAAAGTTCTGCAAGAGGGCCACAATTCGAAACTATCCATCCATCCAGGAAATACGAAAATGTATCAAGACTTGAAATTGAATTTCTGGTGGCCGAGAATGAAGAAAGAAATTGATGATTTTGTGTCAAAATGTCTTCATTGCCAACAAGTTAAAGCTGAACATCAACGACCCGTAGGCTTATTGCAGCCCTTATCGATACTGGAGTGGAAATGGGAACATATCACCATGGATTTCATTGTCGGTTTGCCTCGCTCCAGTAAAGGTATGGATTCAATTTGGGTTATAGTTGATAGATTGACTAAATCTGCTCACTTCTTACCTGTCAAAACAATTTATAATGCGGACAAATTGGCTATACTCTATATTGATGAGTATTAGATTGCATGGAGTGCCTGTGTCCATTGTTTCTGATAGGGACTCGAAATTTACATCGAGATTCTGGCAAAGCCTACAGACAGCATTGGGTACTGAATTGAGCCTGAGTAGTGCATACCATCATCAGACAGATGGCCAGTCAGAAAGGACCATCCAGACTCTGGAAGATTTACTGAGAATGTGTGTCCTTGATTTCCAAGGAAATTGGGAAAGCCATTTGCCTTTAGCCGAATTTGCTTACAACAACAGCTTTCATTCAAGCATCGGTATGGCGCCTTTCGAGGCTTTGTATGGCAGAAAATGTAGATCTCCGATTTGCTGGGCAGAAGTTGAGATGGGCCTTTGCTTGGGCCCAAGATTGTCTATGAAACTACCGAGAAAGTGAAATTGATTCAACAGAGATTGAAAACTGCACAGAGTCGACAGAAAAGTTATGCGGATGTCCGCAGGCGAGACAGAGAGTACGAAGTAGGTGATCACGTTTTTGTGAAAGTGACACCGATGAAAGGCCAGACTCGTTTTGGAGTCAAGGGTAAGCTAGCGCCGAGATATGTCGGACCGTATGAGATTATTGAGAAAATCAATCCGGTGGCGTATCAAGTAGCGCTTCCTCCTGAAATGGAGTATATGCATAACGTCTTCCACATTTCTATGTTGAGGGATTACCTCCGGGATCCTTTCCATGTGATTGAGCCTACTCATGTAGTGCTGAGTGATGACTACACTTACGAGGAACGGCCTATTCAGATTGTAAACAGACGGATCAAGAAGTTGAGAAATAAAGAGATTCCGTTAGTGAAAGTTGACTAGCAAAACCATGGTGGCATCTATGCCACTTGGGAAAGGGAAGATGATATGCTGAAGAGATATCCTGAACTGTTTCCACTGAATCCTGTTTTCTTCCAGAATGAAGGTAATTCGAGTTTGGAGGACCAAACTCTTTTAAGAAAGGGAGACTGTAATAACCCTCACCACTGATTACTGGTTAACCACTAATTACTGCTAAACTGAGACTGATTATGATAAGGAATTGAATCGACTGAAATACTAAACTGACTGATTGAATGTACTAGTTTAAATGCATTTCTATCTGTTTGACTGTTAAATTATCTGTCCATTTTTATGCTTTAAACTGCAAATTGAAGGCCTTGTCGGCGGCCGAATCCGAAATTGATCGATGTTTTATGATAATTAGAATTTATGTGATTTTATGACATATTTAATTAAAATTGATTTGGTATGATTAAATTAGATTAAATAATGTTAATTTACAAGAGTTGGACTTATTTACTTAAATGACATCTAGTGGGTCTTTGTTTAATAACATATTGAGGCTTGAGTTACATTTAGACAAACATTTCCTCAGCCATTTCCTTAGACTCAACCGACCAAGAGAGAGAGAGAGTGAGAGAATTGAGTTCAACTTGTTGATTTGCTTGGGATTTGAAGGAATTGTAGAGATAATTGCAAATTGAGCTTCTACACTTGAATACAAGACCTAAGGTAGAGGATTCAACCTCTCATTGATGTATTTGTGTATTGTCTTGCATGATTCTTGGTATATTGAGGATTAGAGTCTAGAGTTAGCTTTAAAATGTTGAATTGAAGCTCATTCCATGCATGCATGCCTATATTGATGAGTTTAAAGTTGTTTTCATGGAAGATTGTTACATGCATGTTCACATTTTTGCATTGGACCATGAATTCATCTTGGTTTTAAAAGAATTGGCTCATTAGAGCAAGTATTTGAAGCTTTGGAGTTGGTTAAATTCATGCATGTGCATGTTCATCACATTCTTAAGTTTTGAGCTAAAGCTTGTATTTAATTAACTTACCTTTGGGCTTTGATTTCTCAAATTGAGCTTTGAATCATGTTATACTATGAGTTTACAAGTGTTTTCCAGAAAATTAGCCCAAGAGGATCGAATTTGAGGCATTTAAACTTGGTTTTGAGCTTGAGGTTCAAATTTGGGTTTTCTAGAATTTGGACTCACACTCGAGCGGGGAAAGTGGCGCTCGAGGTGAAATTCGTGCTTCCACACTTTGCATTGTTTTAAGTCCGCTCGAGCGGAAGAATGGACGCTCGAGCGGGGTCTTGTGTCATAACGCTCGAGCGGGTGTCGAGCGCCCATCGAGCGTGATTTTCGCACATCTAGTACTTTTGCCATGTTTTGCAGTCCGTTCGAGCGGGGAAAGTGACGCTCGAGCGAGGAACCTTTGTTTGCATGTCCGCTCGAGCGGGGAAATCCACGCTCGAGCGGGACCCTGTTTTTTTGAAATTTCTGAAAATGTTTTTAAAGTGCATCTTTTCATCCTCATTCCATCCTATGCATTCTTATGCTAGTTTTAAGACATCTTAATGAGGATATAGATGTAGAACCGCACGAGTCCAAATAGGGACTAAGTCTTTGATTCCCGAATGTGAACTTAGTGTGTGTTCATCCTATAAACTGTGTAGGGTTGGCATCTGAGGACGTGCTCTAGCTTATCTGTAGCCTAGAACTCTGTGAGTAACAACTGTGTAAAGATATGTTCAAATATGAATATCTTTTGAATGGTTAAACTGTACTGTTTCTGAATTGATACTGTTAACTGAATGAATGTATGTCCTCTATCCTGAACTGTATTGTGGCATCCATAGCAACTACTGTTACTGTTACTGCTACTGTTACAGAGATCTCTGTTAGTTCCTATCTTGGAACTTCTGTTTACTGTTATGATGGCCATCATTTACTGCTCGGTCTTTTAAGACCTACTGTTTACTGTACTGTTCTGCTAATGGATGTACCACATGTGACTGTTATGACTGAATGACTGATATACTGAATCAATTGACTATTTTCAATATTGAAAGGACATTCATTCTTAACCTCTGTATTATGTTATTCACTGGGCTTTAGCTCACTATTTATATATATATGTAGGTGTCCAGGCACCAGACCGGAGCTAGGAGCGTGGGTTAGACTCCTTTTGTCAAAGCCAACCACTGTGCCTTACTGTGAGGTTCCGAGCCCGTTCAAGCTACGGCTTTGGGGTGTTTTAGTTTCCCCCATCTGTCTCTGTATCTGTTTTGTAATACTGTATCGACTGATAGCACTGTACTGTACTGTCTTAATGGGGATTAAGTCCCTGACCTGGATGATTGTAAATACTGTACATACTGTTTTGGTACTGATAGTATATATGTTATGAACAGTTTTTTTGCATACAGACTGTCACAGCTCATTGGACATTGTTTAATTACTGTTTTGGCTTCCGCCATGCCCTATACTCTGTAATACTGTCTTACTGTTAAGCAGACTTTCGGTAATCACGGATTACTAGCCGATTACGGTGCTAAACCCATAGGGGCGGGTTTGGGTCGTGACAATCACGTCCACTAATTGGCTAGTAAGTCCGATAGGCTTTCACTAGGAAAGGTTCAAAGCCGAAAGCTATCTATCCCAATGCAAGATATTTCCATAATGTATTCTCTCTTTGTCTGCGTGTTGTTGCATGTCCTTTCCGTAAATTTCATTCATGTGGGGGATTGTTGGAAAATTTGAATTTAAATTTACTCCAATGGTTGTGTCTCTTGAGATGAAAGGATGTGTCATTTTGAAGGATCACAACCTTTCTGAAGAGTCACATAGAAGTTTTTATATTCTATCTCCCTCACTTCATTTTAAAAAGGGGATTGCCATTCTTCTTCACTTTGTATTTATTCTTCATATTCCTGAGTCTAATTTTCCTATAAAGAGAGTTCATGCACAGCAAAGTTCGCTAGGCTTGCAATAGTAGTGTTGCTAGTGTAAGACATTGATCGTTGTATCCTGGAGATAGACATCCGTTGAATCCTAAGCATCGGTGGGAGGACGAATTTGTCTTAAGGAGAGAGTGTCATACACTCGACTCGATCAGGTTTTATCCACTACCAAAAAAAATACTTTTTGCAACCGCTATAAACCGTCGCAAATAATAAAAAACAGTCGCAAAAAGACTTTTTGCGACGGCCCATGTGACGGCAAATGGGGGTCGCGAATATGGGGGTGGCAAATACTTTTTGCGACGGCAAAACAACGGTCGCAAATTATTTGCGACCACCTAAACTACTTATGGCGACCGCTATTTTGCCGTCGCAAAAAAGAAAGAAAAACACTAACATGATCTTTGGCGACCATCTTGTTACCGTCGCAAAAAATTAAAAATAAAAATAAATAACCATCTTGTTACATGCATTTGTTCTCCATTCCATAGTAAAAAAGAAATACTTAAATCTTGATATGTCTTTATTGATTAATAAAATCTACTAGAATCTGAATATGATTCTTAAACAGAATTTAAACAGAATTTATTAATAAAATCTACTAGAATCTGAATATGATTCTAACTGTTCTGCAAAACTGGTCTCTAGCAACAACTAATCCAAAAATATGATTGAAACTAATAGGGTAGAATAAGACTGGCAAGGTGCAAAGAATGTACAGTTAAAAACCAGTTAACCGAAACTAATGAAGAAAGAAAACAAGACAAAGGGAGAGGCTAATCAAGCATCATCAGGATCGCTTCCACCAATCTGAGCTTCCTGATCCATATAGTGACTTCCATCAGGACCCAAAATCTTAAACCTGCTCAACCAAAAAATTGTGTTTCAAATTGCTTGGCGACAAAATCGTAATCTACAAATAATATTTAGTACCTCTCGAGAATAAATTTCCCTTCCTTGTACTTTTGGCTCTTCTCATGAGCAGCCTCCTAAAATTAACAAAAAAATATATAAACAAAATTACAAAGGGGAGAACAATCAAACATGAAAGAATTTGAATTATGAACATGAGAAATCCAAAGGATAACAATCAAACAACTGTAGGAAAACTCTAATTTCTATACAAAAGTCAAGAAAACACTTATTACAACAAAACAAATCGAAAGTCAGGAAGTAGCTATCAAACATTTTTATTGTACATTGAACAAGCAAACTGGAGAAAGTTTGATAAGAATACTTACAAGGTCTACATCTGACTCCAGCGCTATAGACATTGAAGAGAACCATTGAGGCAAATCAACTGCAACAAGACACAAAAACCAAAGAAATAAATCAACCACTAAAAATCTCTAGTTCATCATGACTTCTGAAATTACATAGAGATATTAAGATAGAAAAGAGAGCTAAAGAATGAAATAATAAGGAATTTGAACAAACCAGACATCCACAAGTTCACAAGACTTGGGGGCAATGTAAACTATTTTTCAACTACACTGCCTGCAATCTCATGTCAACATCCTTCAGTCCAAATCAGATTTTTATGGGTTGAGCAGGCAAGTTACAGCACAACCAAGGGAGACGAAAAAGTGGGGAAGAAAAAGAGGTTCTCAGTTTCAGTTTTGAGGAAGGTAAATGCACAATGCAGGAACTTGTGTCAGAGTGATGAATATCCATGTCATCCCAACAGAACGTTTCTCCAATTTTAACAATAAAACAACTTCACTTATCCTATCTAGGGTCAACCCCCTTTGCAAACCATAAACCATAACAAAGGTGAAAAACAGCCATGTTACGAGTACATCTCTAGCATTTAAATGCCTTCTGCAGACCCTATGAGTCTTCAACAATCCTTATACAAATAACAGAAAAAATTAAAGAAATAAGGTGTTGAATTTTCATATGGCTAGGGTCAGTGCAGTAATAGTAATGTGCATTTAATGTTCATAATCTGAGGCATGACCCTGCGATTGCAGTCAAAGATGAAGTCAAACAAAGATTCTAGAACTGAAAAACTCCCGCATATCATTAATCATCTGTTAACATGAAATGTTGATCAACAACCCCCATATTTGTACAAAATGCAGAAATCACAAGGCAAAAAAAGTGTGTGGGGATATATATCTCAAGATCAGGAAAAAAACATGAACACCAAAGAGACCATCATAACTGAATAAAATCAATTACTGGACAAGTAGATCCAGTAGTGGTCGAGTATTTACTAAGTGGGTGTTTGGAAAGTTGACTATTTTAATAGGTTAGAATAGTTGTGTTTAGAAAGAGATTTAAATTTTTTTATAGTTTGATGTGATTTTGTGAGAGAAAAAATGAAATGATTATGAATTTGATGAGATATTTATCTTGTTAACTATTTTAATCTATTTTGTCTTTTAATGTATCTTATCCAAAAAAAACCAAAACTTTTTCTTCCCAAAAAATGAGTAGCTAAAATAAATATTAGTGTTGGAGTTATTAGTTTTAAGGTTTACCATATTAGTATTTTTTGCATCATTAATTGTTTTCCATAACATTCCTGTTATTGTTGTACTTCTCTTCATTTTCTCTTTAACTTCCCATCTTTTCCGAGTTTTGTCTGATTGACAGGAACATGTAGAGAAGGGACTGAGTATATTACCTCACAGTTGCAGCAGCTGATGAATAAATGCGTTTCACAGCAAAGAAGCTTAGCTCCAAATACACCTTCTGGGAAATGGAAAGCTCTCCTGCAGCACATATGTTGTGTGAGTGCAAGACAGAAGAGGAGGGGGAGGTGACATGTTACAAGTTCATCACTACAGGCTTTGCAGGGTACTTATAGCTAAATACGCATCAACTTGAGTTTTGAACAGGACACGAGATCTTTTGTCTCTAAATCTCTCTGTGCATCTGTTCCAATTCACTCCTAACTGTTGAATTATACCCATTGAGGCCCCGTTTGGGGACTTACCTTTTAGCCAATTAGCCAAAAAGTTACTAAATTAGCCAAAAAGCCAACCACTCATACCAAAAAGTCAAAGATTCTCTTTTCTCTCTACTTTTTGCACATCTTTTCGTAATTAGCCAAAGTCATCCCAAACATACAAGTTTTTTTTACCTACCTTTTTAGCCAAATAGCCAAAAAGTTACTAAATTAGCCTGTTCCCAAACGAGGCCTGAAAGTGCATTAAATAGAAAGATAGTAAAATTTGAGAACAGAGCATCTTTGACCCTTGAATAGGAGAAAGGAATGAAGGGAAAGTACATGTTGATCATATAGTAGAAATGAAAACCAAAGTAGCTAAGCATAGATGCGCTACATGGATTAAAAGTATACAGTCTACCACACAAGTTTTGGTTAATTTTTATTTTATTTTCGAAAAGTTGACCCTACCGCTGGTCTAAATGTATTACTTTTAAAGAAACTCATTTTGATCTCAACGAACTTTTAACTTTTTAATACCTCAAACATTTCTTGGAATATTTTTAACGTATTCTAACCGTTAAATCTCTTTGCATAAAGTCACAAGGACGCTTGTCTAAATGTATTACTTTTGAAGAAACTCATTTTGATCTTTACAAACTTTTAACCTTTAATACCTCCAACATTTCTTGGAATATTTTTTAACGTATTCTGACCGTTAAGTCTTTTTGCATAAAGTGACACAGATAAAATTTTTAAATAATATTTATTTTTTTGTACACATGATTTTTGCAATGAGTTCCTATATAACATTAGTCAAGCAGTAATTTCTTCATTATCATTTCTAATTAGAGGTAAACATACCGTTAAAGATTTAAACTAACGACAATAAACATGCTCTTTTACAACTTAAGTGAGTGAGCATGTAGTCTTTCTCCTCACAAAACAAAAATTATTGTCGACATATCTTGAGTAGCCAATTTAAAAGGTGCGTATCATATGTCCTAAACAAATATACTATAATTTTCCAAGCACTCACAATAATGAAGGAATTATGCAACATTATATGCTATAATGTGTATAGCTTGGGCTTCCCCTTTGGAACCTTAATTCAGAATGTGGCCAAATTTCAACTTACAAAATACAAAAGAATACTTTCGGCAGCAATTGCATTCAACATATAAAAGATTCTCTATTTCGATTGCTTTACCTTAATATGAATTGCAAAAGAGTACTCAGACCACAGTTATAAATATCAGCCTAGACTAATACACTCAAGTATATTTATAGGAATGAAAATCAAGTATATTAATAGGAATGAAAATCAAGTGCATAGACTAATTCGCACATTTCGGTTCATAGCTGATTCATTGCCTAACAGTTATGATTGCTATAAAACTCTTTTAGGTACTTCTGCTTCATCTGTTCACTTCTCATACCTAATTGCATGTTTTGTTGTATATATATTCATATATATCAGGAAGAGGGATATACAACCTGATCGATCGAGAAGATTGCAATGAGATTAGTGAAGATGTGTTTAGGCTTACCGATTATGAAATCTTCAACAGTTGTGGACTTGAGAAAGTTGAATCGATCGACAGATTTGAGCGAGAGATTCGAGCGACAAATTCGAGCGAGAGAGGCTCTGAGATTCGATCGAGAAGATTGCAGTGAGATTAGTGAAGATGTGTTTAGGCTTACCGATTATGAAATCTTCAACAGTTGTGGACTTGAGAAAGTTGAATCGATCGACAGATTTGAGCGAGAGATTCGAGCGACAAATTCGAGCGAGAGAGGCTGTGAGATTTTGAGAGGGAGAGAAAGAGAGAGCTCAGATTTGGGAAATAAGGAAAAAAGGGGGGGGGTTTGAGAGGGAGAGAAAGAGAGCTCAGAATACTGATTTTTATTTATTTTTTTATTTTTTGAAGAACACGATTGGGTCTGAGATGGTAAAACAAGTTTTTGATGTTCAAAAATAATTTTTTGCGACCGTTAAATAATCAGTCGCAAAAAAATAGACGCAAAAAACCATATTTCTAGTAGTGATCTATTTATAGTTTTATCACGTTATTATATCGATTTATTTCAGTTTTGGTTTTGCCCAAAAATCATTTGCATATTTTTAAATTATATTTTCCCGATAGTTTGGTACTATTTTTCTAACAACTTCCAATATGATGGCACCCCCACTCCACTGAGTGGCCAGAACAACCACCAATACGGTGGCGTTGCCACTCCACCGTCCTCAAACCACCATCGTGCAAGTTCAATGGAGGTGGCTATGTTAAAGCCACAAGAGGGGTGGAGTAGCCAAAATGACCACCAGTATGAGTGGCATGTTCCGAAGACAATTACCGTGATGCAAGAATATGGGACTTTTTGGGGAGGTGGTGGTGGTGGCAGCCCACAGAGGCAGAGCTATGATGAGCAATGTTATCCTGGAAATGGCTACCAGAAAGTGGAGTATTGGGCAGTTAAAAATATCCCCAAAGCTAAGATCGACATACTTTTATTTGGTTATATGCTTAGTGTGATGCTTTGGCAATTGCTCAAAGTGGCTCTCTAAGTAATGTTAAAGTGTTAAAAATAGTAAATAATAGGTATTGTTTACCATCAACATATTGATACATGGTAAATAAGACTTGTGTTTTCTTCTTATCTCTTCATTTTCCATCAATCGATAGATTCCTCGTATCTTTTCATTTTCCATCAATTGAGAGAAAGGAGCCAATCTTTAAGATTGTGTTTGAATTATAAATTTGGATAAAAATTTTGAAAGAAAATAAAAAAGTAAGTGAAATATAATTATATTTCATTCACATTTCATTCACATTTTTTTTTTAAATCTCTATCTAAATTCATGATCTAAATATAACTTTAAGAAAAAAAAAAAAAAAAAAAAAGACTGAGGCCTGGTTTGGGGTATCTTAAAAAGTCAAAAAGTCACTATCCTATTTAAGTCACATTATCCTATTTAAATTACATCATCTCTCTACTACATCACTTCAAACCCAATCTATATTTTATAAAAAGTTAAAAAATATACTTATTTAGATATCCCAAACAACCCCTGAATGACGAACACATGAAATCACATAGAAGGATTGGTGATTTTGGTACACTTTTTTCAATTTTTGGTATTTGATTTCCAAAATCACGAAAAAAAATATTGGTGATTTTCCTTTATGTGTTCATAGCATAATTTGCTGTCCAATACTCACCAAAATGTGGTAAAAAAAGGAATAGAAAAGAGAAATTCTCAGGTACAACCAAGCATATGTCGGTTTAGGGATGACGCCAATATTTGACAGGTTATGAATTGAGGCCTCTGGTCCGTTTATTAAAATAAACAAATAAATTTCATGTTTGGTTGTTTGATTCAGCCTGTGTTTGGCAAGTGAATTTGCAGGTTTTTTTTGGCTATTTTAGTCACAAAAAATAAAATAGGCTATTTTAGCCTAACAAACAAAACATCACATTCAACCCATAATCATTACATTCTTCTCTCATAAAAAAACTCAAAAAAATCAAAAAGTCAAAAAGCCCTTCCCAAACCAAGCTTTTAAGCCCAGGCTAAAATAGCCAAAAAAGTCAAAAAGCCAACCCACTTCCCAAACCAAGCCTCACTAAAATAAAAATGAAAATGAAATTTTTTTTGTTTCATCAAAATATTCTCTCTTGTTTGGTTTGGTAAGAAGGAGAAAAATTTATATTCCAGCCAATTTGGCACCGTTTGGGAAGATGAGTTTGGGTTTTTTTTGATTATTTTAGTCATAAAAGACAAAATAGACTATTTTAGTCACAACAAACAAAATATCACATCCAACCCATAATCATTATACTCTTCTCTCAAAAAAAAGTAAAAAAAGCCAAAAAGTCCTTCCCAAATCAAGCTTTTTAGCCCAGACTAAAATAGCTAAAAAAGTCAAAAAATCAACCCGAATGTTAGGTGAGAAAAATAATACAATGATTATTTTATTATTATTCGTCAAACAAATTATTTATACAAAAATAGTATTGTAATCTGACTATATGAGCTCAATTTCACATGAATAATCAATTAGGATAGCCGTGCAAGAAAAAATCTTTGAATTACCAACATGGACTCAAGATGGTCTATCAAAGTCTAACAACACCTCACCAATTAGATTACCAATTAGAGAAAGCTCAGTCCTTTGTGAAAAAATTTTGGACTACAAATTCAAAATCCTAGCTAGAAGGGCATTTTGTTCAATTCTTTAGAGTGCCGACAATAAAAAAGATGCAAAACGGCACAAAATAAAAAAAAGAAATTCCTTGTAAATAGTGTTTTTTTCTCTTTTAATATGTAAAAAGTCTCATTAACAAACGATTATCAAAGCATCATTTTTGCTTTTTCTGTTGTTTTCATTTTTGTTTTTTGTTTTGAGAAGATAATATAATTTTAAATAATAATAATGTTACGGGGTATTGATGACAAATCATATTGCATATTATTGTAACACTATTGTTTTAAGAATAATATGATTGTGGTTAGTTGAACCAACTCTCTCGATTTTCCTTTTAAATATTTTTTAATTACATTTTTGTAATCATATGTGGCATATTTTAAAGACTTATTTATTATTATTTTTTATTTATAAAAAAGTCACATATGCAACTCTTTTTTATTTATTTATATATAAAATTCTACACGAATTCAATTTCAATTATAATAACTAATTTTATATGAATTCTATTTGAGAAATATTTATTTTTCATATATATAGTTATAATTTAATTATTAAAAAAATTAATAAAACATCCCTCTCTAACTTTAGGTTGTAGAAGATATCCAATATGTTTTTTTTTATTAGCTAAGGTCCCTTAATGAAATTTTTCTGTGAAAATTTAAATTTCTCTATGTCGGGATGAAATTTCTTTGTATCGCATTTTCTCTGTGAAAATATTGAGGTACCCCAACTATTATGAAAATATTTTATGTCGTTTATCTTATAAAATTTTAATATCAGGTACCTTAAAAAAATTCTCCATAATTATTATGATATTTGAAAAATTTTTTTATCCCAATATACAAATAAATAAATAAATAAGACAAAATGTGCTTAATTATGTATATCGCATAGATCAAATTAACTTTATTTTATATTTTTTTTTGTCTATCTTATTGATGTCTTAATATTAATTTATATTTAATTTTTTATTTAACATGAAATTATTTATTACAAAATATTTATAATTAATTTAAATTGTATATACCTATAAATAATATGTATGAATAATTCAAAAAGAATATTAAAGAAAAAAATTAACACTCTACATAATTAATTTATGTATTCTTCTTAATCTAACCACAACATATTTATATTTAATCTTTTAAATAAATTTTGCACAGTTCTATTTCTACATATTTTTATTTTCTAAATAAATATAAAAATAAAAATAAAAATAAATAATTAGAATCACTTTTAGTTTTATATTACTAATTCTCTTTCTAATTTAACTATTATTTTTAATATCAAAATGAGTGTTTATTTTACTGTCTTATAATTTAATATATATCATATAAAATTATTATATGATAATTACACTTTTATAACACAATAGAATTAAAATTATCAACAAAAAAAACAAATAATTTAACTAAATTTATAATATGTAAATTACACTTTTATAACACAATAGATTAAAATTATCAAAATAAACAAATAATTTAACTAAATTTATAATATGTAAGTATTCAAGTAAGACTTTTATAAAACGATAAGGCTAAGATTATTAAAATAAATAATTGAAATTTAAATTTTATTTAAATTAAAATTAAAATTATTTTTTTGTAACACATATCATAATATAAAATATCATTACATTAATTAAAGTTAATTCAATTGTGATTTTATGTCAGAGATTATATTTTTAGAAATGATTTACATACACATGTAGCGTCCAATTTGATATTGATTGATTAAAATAATGGAACTCAATACTTTTTTTGTTAAGTGTTTGGAAGATAAATTGACAAATATCAAATGATAAATAGTGTGGAGTATTATTTTAAAAAATAATGATTCATCAAAAATGATTGTATATATTTAGGGCACCTATTGATTTTTTTTAATAATTTTGAAATAAAAATTTTGAATTTGTAATAGTGTTGATAATGTACCTTCGTGAGCTCCGCCAGAAAAGATATGCAAAAATAATTTGGCTAAAATAAAAAAAATATGATTAATATGATATGTCACATAATTAATCAGAACCCCTTTGATAATTGAAATTATTAAAATTATAAAGATTTTGTGCTTGATTTCCGTTGAGGATACTGTTTATTGTATGGATTTGTAATTTGTTATGCATCAATGTAAATAACTCTTACGATCTTACTGATATAAGCAAAAATTATCTTTGATTCAATCCACCTTAAGCACTTTTCCGTGTAATAGAGTACTTAAATATTATCATATAAAAGTATTGTAATAGATCATAATCAAACACCACTTGAAACATAATTAAAGACCTAATATACCACTTTAGGCATAACCAAAAAATAAGAAATTGTTAAAGACCTTCAATTAATAACCAAAATAATCACCGTGAGTTACAACTAAGTCATAATTTGTATATTATAGAATTTTTTATTTTTATTTTTTTTCAGAAAAATTTATTTTAATACAAGTAAAATTCATGATTTTTGATAAATTTGATTAACAAAAATGAAGATTTGATTTCAGGTTGATAATACATTTTTTTTTTTAAACTTTGAAAGAAATCGTTTTTATGACTCTTTTAAATAGGATCACACACACAGAGTGACAAGAAATTTCATTAATCATTAACAAATTTATTTATACTTAACTTTCAATTATTAAAATTTTATACACAGTATTAAGAATCAAAATTAAGATTTTATTTTAAAACATGAATCACCTCCTAATTATCAACTATAGTGATAGATTTTTTAACCTTCAATAAATAGATGTAAATAAGACATATTTAATACAAAATTTTAAAATGTAAATTCTATGGTATAAAATTACTCAAATTTTTTTTTAAAGGTGAAAAAGCTATATATGTCGAATTTGCTTTCTTGGGATTGCAGACCAAATTTTGACCACATGGTTTTTATTATTTATTTATTTATATTTTTTAAGGGAAATTTTGACCCCTTGTTGTCTTTATTACCAATTCTAGTTCTAAGAAGGAAATTATGGGTGAAGAATAATGTTAGGGTCAGACTATGGAACATATCTTATAAAAAATTAAAAAATTAAAAAAAGTGTATGTATGTATTGTAAATAAGACTATTTTGAATTGTGATTAGGTCACATTGCGTAGGGTTATTTGATGTAATTTATTTGAATTATTTATAAAAAAATTTATTTTATTGTAGAAGTCTATACAAGATTATTTCGTATAATTTTTACTTATAATTTATTAAATAAAAAAATAATTCAATAAATTAAAAAAATTGATTATCTAGATGTTGATTGTTAACTTATAATTTACAATAAATTATACTAAGCTCACCGATATTATTAAATTACATGCTTTTGTAATGAGACCATGATTATGACTCAAAGTTACTCTATTGTATAGAAATAATAATAATAAATTTCACACCCTCAGTTCAGAAACTAACTGAACGAAAATTTATAATTTAAATGAATTACCGAATACTCATGGTCCGGATATGAATTACAAAACGAAAACAAATGTTCCGTGTTCTTGATGGTATAATTGTACTAAAAATTGTATCCAAAAGTGTGTGAATTATGCATTCGTTTGAAAATTTGACTATTTTTGTGTTGTTTTAAAAAATTAGTTAAAAGTTAATTTTTTTAATTTTTTATAAAAAATTGCACAAAAAAATAAAGATGTGATATGACCTAAAATAGTTTAATCATATTCCCAAATTGGCTCTTAGTAAGCTATTTTAGTTTTTAATTATTTTAGTAGGTTAAAATTTAGATTTTTAGTTAGATTTTTTTGTAATTAGATATAATGTTTATAAGAGAAAAAAAAAATGAAGTAATTATAAATTTAATGTGATATTAACTATTTTAATCTATTTTATTTTACTGTAAATTTTAGCATAAAAAAAAAAAAATCATATCATAAACCCACTTCCCAAACAATGATACGAACAAACAGTGTAATATAAATGTTTACTACAAGACAACACCGACCTATCATTGTTATGGAGTTTACAGATAAGGAATAATTCGAAGGAAAATGTGATATGATACTTTGAACGAAAATCTTACGTACACACTATATCATATGCGTCCCATCACAATTAGAATAATTTTATCATAAAATTTTAGAATATTAATTATAAAATACATAATTTTATTACAAATTACCGTGGCGAAGTGTTCAAAATTTTATGATTTATGTAACAAATATTTTTAATTTGATTATAAAATTTTTTGTTATGTCAATTTATATGAGATTACATATTTTATAATTGATATTACAAAATTTTATAATAAAAATAACTCAATTTATAATAGAATGTATATAATACACAGCCTTGGAGGTGTTGTGTACATAGGATTTCCCTATTTGGAAACACCCAAATAATTTTGCCATTGAGGGGTGCATAAGCATACCATTGTACACAAAATTGGGCTAAACTTGCTTTAAAGATTCACCACTCCCAAGTGGTAGGTATCGCATCAATGGAATAAACTTAGGAGTTGCGGTGTTCTTATCTCCTATCTTCTTAGAGTCTTTGGCTCACAAAAGTAGACTGAACACAATCTTTCTGTGCCAAAAAGATTAATAAGAATCAGATTCTACATTGTCTTGGCGTACATCAAAATAATGAGTCTATAAATCTGGAAATTTATCAACAATCAATCATATTATTTCCATTGTACCCATAACACAAGCCAACAAAAAAAAATGCAGCATAGAAGTTCAGAAAACCATTCCAACCATCATCACCAACGTCCTCAAATGGAGATCGTAGAAGAGTACCAAGTGTTCGATGTAATGCCTCAAAGGCCAGTTGTCCATTATGCTCCTCCATACCCAGATGTTTATGGGTCGTCCTATGGTTATAGGAAGCCAGAGACTCACAAGGTCATACTGGAGAAGAACTATGAGAGCGCTACTGAGTATGCTAACGACGGTAACTACAGAGTCTATGGAGCGGAAAATAATGCTGAAGCCGATGAATTTGTCAAAATCAAACATGGTGGCTACAAAGTCTACGAAGAGGATGTTGATGCTGAAGCCGATGACTTTATCAAGTATGAGCATAAGAAGTACCAATTGGGCAAATCGATGTCCACGGATCGCTTTTGATGCTCGTGATCAAATGAAAAGTTGAGGGCTGGATACTTAACTAAATAATGCCCGGGAGTGCTTCTCCAAATAATTTCCTATGTTTTCAGTGTTGTCTTATGTTGCCTATTTTGTGTTATGTCTTTTTCTCTAGTTATCGCTCATATGGTTGTGCCCTGTGAAACAAATATTTATAATGGCTAATATGCGGACCATAATAAGATTGTGAAATTTCCCTTTAATATGCTTTTGTTTGTGTTTTTCTTTCTTGAGTTTATTAACTACCATTGCCTAATGTGCACCTTTCCAAAATATATATACATATATATATATTTTTAAAAAACTTCGGGTATGTTTGGTTTGTGTTTGAGAGATGTGTTTTAGAGATAAAAAGTACGAAAACATGTTTGGTTTGGTTTTTTGGGAAATTTGTTTTGGAAAATTGTTTTGAGAGAGAGTTTTGAAAAAGTGATTGATTTGATGTGTGTGTGAGAGAGATTTGTTTGGAAAACTTGTTTGGTTTGTGTGTTTTGGGAAATTTTTTTGGGAAAATTTGTTTGTAGAGAAAATTCTGAAATTTGTTTGTAGAGAAATTTCTGAAATTTTTTCCAGAAACACAAACCAAACCTACCCTTCAAGTCTCAATGATCTCTGGCAGTTTAACAAAGTTTAATTTGATGTTCTTGAAGGTCATTTTGGTGGTAAAGAAAAGGAAAAGTGATGTTTAGTATTTTCAAACTAGTCGTTGCAAAATCAACATTTAGGTTATGTTTAGATCCTGAAATTGCAGAGAGGATTTCTTTTCTTTTGTGACGGCACTCCTAACGGGATTTCTTCGTGGTCTTTTTTGAATTTGAGTTTTTTCTGTTTAAACCTAAGTATGTTGAAAAAAATCATAACATCAGTTTCAATTAAAAAGTGATCATCAATTAAATGAAACTGAAATTTTTCAATGCTTTTTTTAATAGCAAGGACTTCTTTGTTGGTGGAGCGACTTGAAGTTCTATAGGTTTGAAAGCACCACTTTTGTATCCACAAATTTTCTTCTTCTTCTTCTTCTTCTTTTTTTGATCATTTTTTTTCAAGAACAGCACCCTAGAAATAATTAGAGGCATCAGTTTGAAGCAACCTTCTGAAGATTTTTCTGCCCTACGTGAGTCATGACTCATCATGAGAAGCCAAGGACCAGTATGAGGTCGGCAATTTTGATCTATAAATGCCACAAAACTTTGATGAGATACCAATTATTTGCAACTAATTTCAACCTTTATTATGCTGCCTTATGCATTGTGGATTCTTTTAATTTAGATCATAAATTTAAATAAACATTTGGAAATAAAAAAAAAATTATATTTCATTCATACTTATTATTTTTATTTTTCTTTTTAAATTCTTACACAAGTTCCTAATCTAAATATAACCGTAGGGCGACCAGCTCCCAACAAGAAGTACGAACTTTTATAATCACAGGTTGCCATGAATTTGTGGGCCTCTACTACCCATTTTTTTAATCTTTAAAAAACAATAAGTTGTGCTCCAACAGGTGAAATGACTGTTTGATCATTATACTTGAGAAATATCAGTTAATGTGAATCAAATCTTCGATTCTTTATTATGCATTAAACTTTTGCAACTTGTGAACACACAACCCTCACATTAAGCAAAGCAAGACACTGATACTACCTTAGCCAATTTTGCTGGAAAACATTGAAGGTATAAAAAGGGGAAGGAAAAGAAAATGGGAATTTTTTTTTTTCTATTTTTTTTTTCCCCAAAAACTTAAACTCAATTTAAAGCGCTCAAAGAATAAGTCTAAGCGTACAGATGAATCTCACATTTGTGACTCATTTTGTAAATTTTATCTGTGTTCTTAGCACTGCTGCTCAAACGATTGAACGACAAAGAGGACAAGTAACAGTGTGGTGGTTATCAAACCACTTGTCAAGACAACCCTTGTGGAAGAAATGCTTGCAATAAGACAACTCACTCACCTCCTCATCACTCTGAAACCCACACAAACACACACAACACTCCATTGCACACCACATGTTCCCATAAATGCCACAACCACTAACATTGCCATTGTCATTGTCACCACCACAAGACCTTTTGTTACATAAGTATTTGAACCTTGTTGTAGAAACTCTTCTTGCTCTTCCATTGTTGTCAGATATTGGTGGGAATTCTTCTTGATTTGATTGGTTTGTCTCTGAATTTGGAGGAGACCCATTGACACCCACAACTTGAAGCACTGATCTCACCATGTTTTTCAAAAGAGCCACTGACAAAACTGTGTTCATCACTAGCAAATGAACCAACCCTTCAGCTGGGCTTGGAAAGTTACACAGCCCCATCTTCTCTCTCACCCACAACCCACCTCCCCACAAACAAAACAAAGTTGTATATATATATATATATATTTAAGAGAAGAGAGAGAGAGAGAGAGAGAGAGAGAACAAAACAAAGTTCTATATATATATATTTATAGAGAGAGAGAGAGGGAGAGAGAGAGAGAAGAGCCACGTCTTAAGCCAATACGGTTCCACTGCTTCAGACATAGCAGCAGCCTGGGGTTTGTTTGGTGATATATATATATATATTTGGGATATTGGGGATTTCTTAACCATGAATCAACTGACCATGGTTAGGGAGTTCTTAACCATGGTGGGGACCGTGGGTGCATCGTGGTAACACGTGTAAGCTTTGTTTAGTTTTAGTGTCACACTTCTCATTGGCTATGAAGAGAGAGTAAATTTTACGCTGCCACGTACCCAAGGCGACGCGTGGTTGCGTGGAATCCTCTCATTAGTCTCTTTTGTTGCCTTTTGTAACGGAAGAGATGTACGGTAAAATGATTCAACAGTTCGGATCTGACTATTTAAAAAAAAAAAATTTAATTGTTAGATCTGAATCGTTAAATTATCTTAAGATATATTCTACCGTTGCAAGGAAGGAGGAAGAGACCAAAGAGAGAATCTCAACTCGTTTTTCATAGACCATTTATGTATAGTGTTGTTTCTGTTAAAAACAAGAATTAGCTTGTTTGGTTTTAGTTTTTAAAATTTTTAATTTTTAATTTTTGGTATTTTTTTATTTTCAATGAATTTTTTTAATATTTTAATTTTTAGACACGCTTAAAATTTTTTAAAATTTTTAGACACACTTAACATAAATACACTTAAAAAGTATAATATTTGTGAAAAAAATATTTTAAAAAAATCATTAAATACAAAAAATATGAAAATTCAGCATATTTCTTATATTTTTGTGTGTTTATTAATTTTTAAAAATATTTTACTATTTAGATACATCCAAGTATTGTGCATCTTAAAAAGTAAAAAAATTACTTACAATTTTAATTCACTGAAACCAAAAAAAAAACGAAAAAAGAACTCAATTTCTAGAAAATTGAATTCAGAAAATTGAAAATTAAAACACAACGAATATTTTTTTTAATTACAATTTTAAAATTAATGTATTAATAGTTGTAATAGTGATGATGATGGACTGATAATAATGATAACAGTAACAGTGGTTGATAGCAACAAATTAATAAAATTATATATGGATGTGACATTAATAAAATTATAATTTTATTTTTTAAAAATGAAAAAAAAAAAACTGTCTAAATAAGTAACGTTTTCCTTAATTTATAATGTTTGTTGTAATAAATATTTTAAAAAAAAAAACACTATAAATACCAAATAAAGTGTTATTCTTTCTTTATAAAGATTATGTACCATATAAGTGTATAATCATTTAAAATTTTATTAATCAAAGCATTTAGAAGAAACCCAATATTTATTTATTTCAAAAAAGTATAAAAATTCCTAAATCATCATTCTTAAATTTATTTATAATATGAATTGTTACATGTCTATTATTAATTAGTTTAAGAATCAATCAATTAAGAGTCTCTAATATTACTCTAAGTCACCAAAAAATTGGCCCACAAATAAATGCAAATGCATACAAACCGATATACTCAGGCCTCGTTTGGCAAGTGGCTATTTTAGTCAAAAAGTCACTAAAAAAATCAAAAAACTAAAAACTCATACCAAAAAGTTAAAGATTCCCTTTTCTCTCTACTTTTTGCACATCTTTTCGTAAAAAGTCAAAAAATCCTTCCAAATATACTAATTTTTTTTGCATCACATTTTAACTAAAAGTCAAAAAGTTACTAAAAAAAGTCTGTTCCCAAATTTCGCAGTATTTCACTTGTGGAGTAGGATACAAATAAACACATGCGTGGTAACAAAACATAGATCACAGACGTGTAGCCTATCCTCCCCGATCGAAGTGTTCAATTCCAATTAAACAGAGTAGAAGATTGCCAACTCTGTTTACCATTATATTCATATTTCACAACTAAAAATTCAATCCCGTTCAAAAAAACAAAAATTCAACTAAATTCAATAACGATTTTACTTCAAACTATTCAGAACTAAATCATAAATCGAAAAAGGTAACACCTCTGTGCCTCCCCTCTGCAAGAAATAGATGGAAGTTGTCTTGGCTCTCTGTGTTACACCTGTGACCCTACAATCTGGGAATTCTATTTTTGATTACTACCTTAAAAATGGTAAGCATTGGTATATATCGCTATGATTATAGTAAGTAGAGAAACTGTTAGGGTGGTTATTATATCTGATCAGCTACTGTTGACATTGTCCCCTAGCGAGCCGTAGAATTTAGAGGATCGATTCCCATTGACGTGTAATAAGCTTTTTCTGCATTTGCCACTCGATTTTGGAACATTGTCCACTCTCTTCTACACCGCTCCCTCACCTGGCAATAAAGATGGAGCAATACATTTTTTTATTTTTTATTTTTATGAACAAATTACTGAGATCATCATAAACCGCAGACTACATCTGAGACAAACTTGTATAAGAAAAATCATGCAAATAGAAACACAGAAACACGACTATTATGCCTGAATGTACGTGCCACAAAGAGAGAGTATTAAAGTACTTGTGCGCTTAAAAATGAAGAATGTAATGATAAAATCAAAAAAATGACAAGAAATTATGTTGACAGCATTTCATACCCCTTGCCAAGGCACCTTCCCGTTCTCTGCTTCGCCCTACCAAACAAGAAAAAGGTAATTCAGTATTATGTTCATCACATCTATTCTATTTATATAAAATGTACTACTCATTTGGTGTGAACATTTTCTCAAGCTTCATCAAACTTTTTCTTGTTTTCCAAGAATACCCATAAATTTGCAAACTGCTCACACATTGTTTCAAAAGTATAATTCTGTTAATTTAAAACTCCACATCAAGTAAAATAACTGCTAAAACAGTTTTCAAATTCAATCATCTTCTTCATTCAGTGCCCCAAGTGCTTACCTGGTTCCCAAGTGAAGGAACAGTTTGATGAACTATCCACTGAGCATCTATAACTCCAATTTTCTCATGAGCAGGCTAGTTTGAACAGGAAAGAGAGACGTACTCATTAATGCCTTGTATGTTATTTGCTTCAAAACCAACAAATAGGTGAATATTAAAGAAGATAAAATTCAAGTGAGTAAAAAAGATGGCCACTAACCTCAACACATTTTTGCAGGGCAAAGTCCAGACCCCATCCGTGGACCAAGTCATTCTACAACACCCAAGATAAGGTATTTAATATACAGAGTGAAGAGCGGGGAGGGAAGAGCGGGGAGGAATCATCAGAGGACTTGGGTGGAGTTTGACAATTGTTTTTTTCACAACTTTTCTATTGGCATTTTTCTGTCTTTAGTGATTTTTTTTTTTTCCTTCAAAATGTTTTACTTTTAAGTTCTACTAGAGTAGACGGATCTTAAAAAAATTAAAAAAAAGTCCAATAAAGACAGCAAACAAACAAACAAACAAAATCTTAAAAAATCGAGTTTTTTTGACTTTGGTTTTAGTGAACTTTCTTATGGATTTTTTAATTTTTTTTAACTTTTTGGATCCTTCTAGACTAGATGAACTTGAAATAATAAAAAAAAAATGACACAAATCTTAATTAAAAAAAAAATCATTAAAGACAATTTTAAAATATATATATATATATATATATGATACTGCTCCGAACCTGAATCAAATGCCACCACAGCGCCATGCATCTCTAGAAAACACAGGAGCCATGATCTCAACAAATCTACAAAATAAAAGGAAGTGGAAAGAATTATCAGACCCTGTTAGAAGATCCTGCTGGAATAGAAGTGATTAATTAATGATAATAATAACTATTCATACGCTGCACAAGGAGGCGAATTTGAGTCGGCGCACCAGCTTGGTTTCTCCTCTGGTTCTCTGGTTAGAAAATGTGGGGTGGGGGGGGGGGGGGAATTAAGTCATTTCATCAAATAATTTATCCGAAGGCAAATAAGGTTTGCAGTGAATAATAATCCCATCATTACTTGTGAGCTTCGCGATCACCTCTTCTCTTTGTCATCTGCCATGTTAACCCCCAGTCAGGCTCCAAACCGGGCTGGGAAATTTCCAACCCATGCTTCCGCACAAGCTTTATGTATCTGGGTCAGCCAAATAAAAGAGGAATTTTGAGTGAAATTATTCAAAACTTTCATTAACACGACATTTTGCATTTAACACTTACTCTTCGGCGTTGAAATGCTCAACCCCGAGGTCTTCATCCCAGATAAATATGTAATCATATGGCGCCACAATATCAGGATACAGAAATCGTTTGGCGTACCACCTTCAAGATTTAAAGTATTTAATGTATAGGCATTAAAGGAGTAGATCAACTATATGCATTATCGGAACTACCAGCAATGAGATGAAGTACTTATTTCATACCATTTTGTCTGCTTTAGAGCACTGACATGAATAGCTCGTTTTGACCACTCAAACTCGTTCCATTCAGTTGTCCGACCATCATAATGAAACAGAAGTATGGTAAAGTTTTCTGAGAACTGCAGCAAAACGTGGCCATTAGTGTGCATGTGCACAAAGCACACAAACACACACAGAGAGAGAGAGAGAGAGAGAGAGAGAGAGACACCTTTTTGACTGCTGCATCAATATTATGTCTCTGATCATAACCGACTGTGAAGGTTACAAGATACTTCTGTTTGATAGTTAGGTCCTGCAAATGCCCACTTTATCAAACACCAAGTATCACATCCAACTAACTATTTAAACATCAGACGGTCAATGTTTCTTTATAAATGCTATCAATCCATAATTTTCTTTGTGAGCAATAATTTCCCATTAATAAGAAAATCTAGAAGATAACTGTCATCATTCTCATCGCATCCCAAGGCAACATAACACATTTACCACATTAGAATACTTCCATTTTCACCCCCCTAATCTTAGTGATTATTTTTAGCATCTATGTTGTAAACCAGAAGACGCAAGTGCTACAAAAACTGTTCCAAACAATTCCACCTTACAATTTAAGCTGTGTGAAAATTTCTAGTCCTAAATAAAAAGACTTGTATATGCGACAGAAAACAGATACCTCACTGGGTAAGCCCCACAATCTGCGGAGATAGAAGTCTGACTCAGCTGCAACAATGGCTGGGGGTAATATTTCTGCACCTCGTGGATTAGATGGGACCCAAATCTGCATTAGAATCATGAGCCCGCTGGAATGTCAAAGATGGATATAACTGTTGATCTCCCCAAGATATTAATGTAAGAACATCATTTCTAATTCTTTCTCCATTAAATGGTTTGCTAAAAGATAAAGAAGGAAATAATTTTTGAACTTTCAAATCCATACTCTTTTTTCCTGATAAACAATCAAATTTGAAATATTTTGTTCCAGTAAATTCTTTACTATGTACGAATAATTTGCACCTTTCATCTCATATTAAGAACAAGGAAACAGATATACCTTTGATGTGTTGTTCAATTTTTTAGCTTCAGTTGAGGTGTTTCTGTTACCCTTCGGAGCAGACAAAGCATTCAAAAATGTTGAATTTTTGTCCTCATTATAGGAAAGATTAATTGAAGGAAGAAGGCTGGAAGGGACATTCAACTGCCAAATTTGGATGCAAAAAGAAAATATTCATTATGTAATCTGAATAAAATTAACAAGAAGCAAAGAGGAATTATAGACAGAGACAGGAAAGAGAATACTTTGTGCACCTTTGCTAATGGAAGTGTTGGAAATGATGCTCCTATCAAGAAGCCAAAAACAACTCCAATAAAAGTCGTTACAATAAGCCTCACAGACTCATTTGGCTTTGTAACAATTGCACTGCAGACAACAATATAGTTGCT
The DNA here is from genome assembly GCA_030407325.1 of Camellia japonica. NCBI lineage: Eukaryota > Viridiplantae > Streptophyta > Magnoliopsida > Ericales > Theaceae > Camellia > Camellia japonica. The sequence goes on along the minus strand of JAPPVO010000019.1, from coordinate 9,156,640 downwards.
ATTACAAATAACATCATTAAATTGAGCTCAATACAGCAATAAAATCAACCGAAGTCACAAACCTGCGTCCAAGGATCCCCATTTTATTCTATATCCATAAAAAAAGAAGCTCGAAGGTTTTACATTGCTCGGCAAATTGCGGAAGGCCAATCCTTCAGAAAAGGAGAAAGATCCTTGTGGCAGGAAGATGAGACCTGAGAACAGGATGCATTGTTAACAGGGAAAGTGTTAGATGAAAAAAAATAAAGAAATTATTGGAACTATATGTAAATTTCATGTAAATATACAATAAAGAATGTCTCTAATGAAATACCCAATAAAAAAATTAATACTATAGCAGTTTTATAATGAAATATCAACCATAAAATGTAGCAAAAATGAAAAAATCTTTCGGAGTGAATCATGCTAGTTTACGTCACAACCCAAAGTTGCTCCCAATTTTGATTGCGTCGTAAAGCTAATATCATTAAGTAAATTGCAGGATTCTGCATGGAGACAAGATGATGAAACCTACCCGAAGACTTCACATAAAAAGAATTCAGTCACCGGGAATTAGCCGAATATTTTCCAAAATTCCGAATCCCTCAAATTCCCTTTTCTCCTCTTCTTAATTAGTCTTAAAAACAAGATCAAAAGTGTAAAAGTCAAAAGCACAAAGTAATTCCTTAATCAACTCCTATACTCAAACCCAGAAAGTGGCAACCCTTTAGAACTCAATAGATTAATATATTGGTTACACACCCAACACACCACAAGTGACTCCATAGTCAAGCAAGCAACAACCCATGTGCTCCATTTGACTATTGCACTTCTCTAGCACATACAGAGCATAGAACTAAGCACATTCAATTCAATTCCTCAACTAGGTAGCCCCAAAAACAAGCCACCGTGAATACTTTTTGACCCTTCACAGATATGCATCCAAATCCCCAGTATTATAATAGATAATACCAACTGTATAACTTACATTCAAAGCTATTCCACATAACTTGCAAAAACATTTATCTAAACATGAAGGTAGAGCATTACTAAAATTTTCAATAGCATTCGTTGTAATACATGTAAACTAACGCAGATTACAGATACCCATTTTACTCAAACATATACATATATTTACACACACACACACACACACACAGACACACAGACACACACACACACACAACCTGAAAAGCTGGGAATCACAATAAAGCTACTTTAATGTGGGTTGAATCTGGTGCTCCTACCCTACAAAAGCTTCGTGATCGACTTTTTCTGATTGTATTTTATGTATATGCGTGTATAAGTGCAAAAGAGAATATTATAAACTGAAGAAGAGAGAATTTTTCAAGAAGAGAATGCTTTTTTTCAAGATTTTCAAGATGAGAACTTTAAACCCTGTGATGGGTTTTGTCTCTCTTTCAAAAACCCCTTAATTGACTTTGATGTGCTCTCATTGAGTTCATTGGCTACAGTTCAAGGATCAATAACAGTCCTAATGAGTAACTACTTTACCAACTTTAGTGTTTAGTTCAGTGGCAACTACTCAGATTTTCCCACTCAACGTTTGGGTTTAGATTAAATTTATTTTTCAGTATCCAGAGTATATGGTTCGATGGAATTAAACCTGCTCTTCAACATCCAGAACATATGTGATGAGACTTTTAGTTTCAACCTTGTTGTAGGATCAATGTTGGGAGACAATGCCCTTAACAAACATGTAAAATAACCTATCTGCATATTTCATATATTCAAGCAAAAAATAAATAAATAATGAATAACAACTTCATTATTAAAATGAAAAAGAATCTTAAATTAAAATTGAAACAAGAAAAACCATGAAGGGACCAACACATGGGTTATACTTTCCTACTGAATATTGGGCTTTTACCATATTAGTGAGTATTGCTGATGCATCATTTGAATTATAGAAACCACTACCTTAAAATCAAACTTCATACATTTTAAAATTTATTAAATTTTTAAATCAAACTTAAACAATTTATTACTTGACGAACTTCATACATTTTAAAATTTATTAAATTTTTAAATCAAACTTAAAAATTTATTACTTGACAAGTCGACTCAATTATATGCACCATAAGAAACCAAAATACTCGAGATTAACTCATCATCGGCTAAATTAAAACTCCTTCAAGATCTACTCAAAAAGCAAACAAGCAAACTTAAACATATTTTGAAAACTTCATATAGTTTTAAACTAAATTTGAACAACTTATTATTTGACTCAACTCATTCACAGCCCTTCATTTGAATGAATTCATAAAAGTGGTCAAATAACTTTACAGAGATCACAAATATGCCGTTTTGAATCAATCTAAAAAATGATCCAGAACAACAGCCACTCAAGTTCTTAGTATCATATTTCTCCTGTAAATTGCATCCACATATAATTGATAAAATTGCAAACATTTCACCAAAATAGTCGCACCATCTTCATATATACAATTTTTTTGCCGAAATATGCATCAGTAAGAATTATACAATCTGTACATAACGAAGTAGAGAACAGGTGAGGAGAGTAACCTTTTCTCTATCAAATTATACAAAGAAATCGCAACCAAAGAGGCAAGGCAGTTGCCAAATTCCAACTTATTGTTAGCATAAAATCTGAAGTTGGACACAAGTTCATTTAACTGTTCAACAATAGTGTAGTTTCGCTTGCTTACTACACCTCCTGAGCCGGGCCGTCTAGATCAGATGCATCAGAAGAAGAGGGAAGCCAAAGTTCAACACGGGTTCCACCTACTCCAAGTGAAGCGTCTGTTCTCCATGGTGATATAACACGAACAACACATCCATAACTTTCCAGTATCTCTCGAGCAACAGTCAGCCCTGCAACAAAGTTCCATGTCATGTTGTCTTCAGCCATATCTTCGGAAAGGAGATCTGCTCCAAATGGTGTGAGCGAATGCATCTGTGTCTGCAGGGAAATGAACTGAGAAACAGTTCATATCTAACCAATTACATGTACTACAATTGAAGTAAAATGGCAATAAAGGCAAAACAGTTTTTGGTAATTCAATAAACACAACTTGCTAAGAGCTTCTATTTTCACACATCAAAAATCTCAGTTCACACACTTGAGTACAACTTTTTTTAAATATAATTTTACCCCTTAAACAAATTACCTTTTTGGACAAAACCAACATTCTCAGTACACGCTGCCCTCCAACACCACCACTACTAACCAGCCATGGCCACTGCTGCTAACCACACCACCACGATCCACCGAATGCCATGAAACCCTCCATCACCACGATCTCTCCCACCACTGTGATCCACCGACTGCCAAATGAACCCCTCCAGGGCCACAATCCCTCCCGCCACTGTGAACCCCTCTCTGCGAGCCCCCCTCTGGAACCACCAAACACCCCCCCCGGCAAAAAAAAAAAAAAAAAATCCCTGTGAAGCTCCCCCTCCACAATACCCCCCCCCCTCTCTCTCTCTCCTCTCTCTCTCTCTCTCTCTTGTGGTCATGGTCATGTCATGCCCCCAAAAAAAAAATCCCTGTGAAGCTCCCCCTCCACAATATCTCTCTCTCTCTCTCATGGTCATGGTCATGGTCAGTGGTGTTGTCAGGGGAAGGTGGGGTTGGAGTAGTCGTGGACAGTGGGGAGGGGGGCTGGGGTGTCGGCAGAAAGTGGGGGAGAGGGTGACAGCAACAGGGGATAGTGAGGGAGGGGTTGGGGTGGTGGATGATGGCCAGTGGTGGTAAGGTTTAGTGTTAGGGTTTTTAGGTTGAAGGTAAGGGTATTTTTAATATAAATATGCGTGTATGAGAAAAATTAATATAAATCCCAAATTAATAACTTATGCACTGTTTAGTCCTAAAAGTTTTCTTGTAGACTGAAAGGTCCCATTACAATGTTAATAACATCAGATACAATGTTAATAACATCAGAGTCATGTTACAAACATTAGATTTCAAACATCTAATGTTCATCAAATTTCAATAATGTTTGAAAATATAGGATGAAAAATATCTAATGTTCATCAGATTTCAATAAATTTTGAAATTATAGAATGAAACATCAGATCATTTACATCATTTACATCATGCTGATGTAAAAATGGGACTAAATGGAGCATAAGAAAACTTTTAGGACTAAATGGTTCAACGTTTCAAAAACTAGGACTTATGAGTAAATTTTCCTTGAATTTTTAGTTATGTTTACTGAAAAAAGATGTGGACTGAGAGTGAGTATTGGATGTGTGGAAATAAGCTCCTAAACTTTCTCTCTTTTTCTTATTGCTTTTCCTTTCACAACCGTGTGTCCCCCATCAGTACATTACTATTTGCCCATCCTAGGGAAGATAGACTTCACACTCTTAGCACCTACATCCTCAAAGAATGAAACTTCTTCAGTCAATCTCTGTACAAATCTTGGGTACAGCACATCGAGGAGGCTAGGGGGTCAATCTCTATGCGTGTATGCAAGTGACACATGGAGGCTAACAGGGGATTTACAATAGCTAAATTAGTAGTAGTGAGGAAATTAGACAGTTCAATTTTTACCATGTAGTGCATATCCAATCCATCATCATCGATTATCACAAGAACACCTCCGGCTGGTGCTCCAGTAGACACAATTTCAACCTTCCCTCCAACGTGTGTGCGCAGTAAAGCCCCCTCAATTAGATTGCTCAAAGCCTGGCGCAAAGCAGGTTCTTCTACAGCAACTTGCAAGGAATGTGAAAGTCCACATAGTTCAACCATGCGTTGTTGCTTATGAGCCAGAGGTTTTACAGCCCCAACCAAATCTTCTAGTACACCAGAAACGTTGCATGGTCTTCTGAAATAAACGAGCATAAGAGACATACATTTTCAGAATGCACACGGACCAATGAATCTACAACTCTCTTGTGAGCACATGGATAAATGAAACATAATGAAAAATATTCAAATGAGTTGATGTCAAAAACATAACAATATTCAACATCAGATGTAGCTCATGCTAGATACTAAGAATGGTAAACCAACAATACAATCATAGATTAGTGACAGTCTGCAATAATATAAAGAGCCCCACAAGGAGATGGAGGTGCTTAATTTCATATAAATTCAGTGAATAAAGCACAAGGATTCTTCAGGGCACAATAAAGCCCTCACCCATATTTGTCCAAAGGCAATACTAAATAATGTACACAAAAACGTGACAATCTACTGTTCAACAGAACACAGGGTTTTAAATCACAAGGCAACTTCAGAAGAAAGGAAACTTTACAGACAAATCCTGGAAGGAAATGCTTTAGAACCCTCATATCATATGTCATAGGAGAAGATTTCCAATACACTTGATAAATGGATTGTTTGCTAATACTTACTAGATACCCTGCATAACTCATTAAACATTCCTGGGAATTTCTAATTAGATTCCAAGGCATTCATACTTAAAAAATAAAAATAAAATAAAAACTTCTCCTAGAATTTTTGGGCTGCATTTTCCCTTTTTCCACCTATGATATTTCCATTTCCATTTCCCATTATCATAATTTTGGTCCTTCCACAACAATACAATGTAGTTGCAAAATGCAAAAAATAATAATAAATTAAATATATACTAATGCTGGTCGGCTTCCAACCATCTAATCATGAATGGGACAACTTCAAGAAAATTCGAGAAGTTGGAGTGCACTAACATAATCACGATTGATAACTAAAAATAATTTCCTTGAAAATTGAAGAACATAAACAGGACGAAAGCCTACCTGATGCCTTCTTGTTGTAGCGGTGCAAGAGCAAGAGGCGGCATGGGTATTTCTAAATCCTTGGATGTAGAAGTGAGAGAAAATGGTCCATCCGTATCTGTGGAAATGTTGGTGGACAATTGAGATGGCACTGGCTCGGGATGGACGTAAGATGAGTGATGCATTTTCTTCAATGTTTCTTCATTATACCGGATTATGTTAGCCTGGAAATACCCACACAATAAAATAATCAGATATTATTATAACTGGTTATCTTTTAAAAGATTATCATAAGTCTAGAGAGAGAGAGAGAGAGAACCTTTGTCACGTAAACAGCATCCTGAAGTTGTTGAAGGGTGTCTCTGATACAATCACCTTGCACTAAAATGTCTTCAACAATATCATAAGAGATCTGAATGAAAATATTCATGCTGTAATATCTATAACACGAATAAAAAATTGAAAAATATGTAATGTGAGGTTCAGTAAATAAATCCCATGTCATGGAAACACACACCTCACTTCTCTTCATGTGAAGAGATAACATTTTACTTAAAGTTCGAATGCTCGATAGAGGACCACGAATCTGCAAAACTGAATTGATAAGGATATCATGATAAATTTTCTAAAGCCATTTTAAAATCAAGTACAACAGCAAAGAACATCTTACTTGCTCAACCAAACTATTCATCCTGATGTTATTTTGCCACGACGATTGCTGGAGCAATATGGCTTTCTGTAGAGAAATATAAAAAAGAAAACATTATCCATAATTCCAAACAATGAAAGGCCATAATGTACACAGAAAATATCTAAGCCTCTAGTATGCTGTGCATACATTACCACTAACCTATAATATAAATGGAGTACATACTACATGGGGTAGATCCAACATGACCTACCTTAGAGAGGATTCTCGTTTTTTAAAATAAATAAATAAAAAGGAAATTTTGGTTATGTATGTGTAATCTAGAGAAGGATCACAAATACAAATGCATAATTTACCCACACACAAAAAAAAAAGTATAAATCCATAATCTCGAAATGGGATAAGGATTATAGATATTTGTGAGGCAGTACTAATTTTATTATCTATCAGTTACGAGTTGAGCATGATATAGAATTCTGTGTATGTAAAAATAAAAATTTTAAAAAAAATAAAAAAATAAAGAGAGGAAAAACAAAACAGAACTCCCAAAAAAAAAAAAAAAATTAGAAGTGCTGAAAAGGAACTGTAATCCACCTGATCCATAACATATGCCATTGCAAGAGACCGAGAAATGTTTATAGCATTTAATCTCTGCTCAGCAGTGAACCTGTACATTTCCAATTGGTTATCCTTGAATGCTTGAACTTCCCATGATTTCATATCCATATATGGAGGCAAAGCATAAGATTCCTCGGGCAAAGGGCAGTGTTTTATATCATGCTCTTCCCTTTCAAATTCCATCTTAGGGAGTTCAGCAACCAAAAAACCCACCACAAATGGATGTTTCACCATAGGAAAAACCACGGCTCTGCACTCGGGAATAAATTCTGCCTACAATTCAAATCAACATCGACCCTAAATTTAAATTAATGAAGAGTGATCAGAAACAACAAAGAATGGAGGTTCAACTTAAATAGGCAGAGAGTCAGAAAAATATCATACTTGTTGATTTGAAATGGCAGCTTCTGCCACTCTTAACCCTGTTGGAACACTAAAATTACTGATTAATATCACAATATCAGCTGCATTAACTTGTGGATAGACAGTAACTCGACGCAGCTCCAATTGGTCCATTACATAACTTCCAGCCGGTCTTACAAAGACCTGCACATGCATACTTCATATTCCTAAATCAAATATTTGAAAAAAGAAATATGCAACAAAACAAAAACAATATTGAACACATAAAATAAATTATCTTGATCTCTCATCTAGGTAAGAAAAGAAAAGAAAAGAAACGATTATATTTTCTCACAATCATAGTTAGATGAGTAAGAAAGCAAAGCTTATGACGTAGGGATATGGGTGAAATTTCTTTTTCTTACTTTGCATTTTGATGACAATCTCAGTATTATAGAAAAAAAAAAACAAAACCAAATAGAGCTTGCTTTTCACCACTTATGGTGAGAAATGAAACTTTTATACAATAAGAGAGTTCTCTTTCCCTCAATTTTTCTTCATTTCTCAAAATTTCTCACCTACCTTAAAAACCAAACATGAAAAGAACAGAACATATCTCTTTGTCTTCATTTCTTATCCTTTCTGGCCAAATCACTTGATCCAAACGGGATAATTAAGTAGGAGGTAACACTACAAGTGCCTGGGGCGCTATATTAGCTGCTATTGAAGGCGATTCCAAGGTTGTACCATATCACACTTGTACATTGCCATTCAATTAAATCAACAACGAAAGCTTCCTCAGCTAATGACTAGTAATGAATGCGAGATGATTCAATTGATAAAAGCGTGATTAGTTAGAAGAAGAGAAAAGAGACAGACCGAGAGAAGAGCATCGGGATGGACGATACGGCGAAAGAGATCCAACTGTTCAAGGGAGAGTATCTGAAAGTCAGGACTCGGCAGTGTCAATCCTTTCTTCTTCCCATCCTTGTCAATCCTCTGCACGAATTCAACAGGTGAGGTCGACGCCTTGCGTATAACCGACGCCACTGCCGACGCCGAAGACACCATGGCCTCTCCTCCTCCTCCTCCGCCTTCTTCCGATTCATCGAGGCACACGTGACGCAGAGGGCTAGGGTTAGGGTTGTGGTTGTGGAGGGAGTGGTGCTCGGAGCTGCCGTTTGCGAGGGAAGAGGAGGAGGAGGCGTTGGTGGTGAGGAGAGAGAGTGGAGTGTGCCGGAGAGTGGAGGTGGAAGTTGTCGTGGTCGTGGTGGGAGTGAGGTTGTTGTTGGGGCAGAGAAGGAGGTTACAGTTGCTACAGTTGGAGTTGCAGAGAGGGATTGTAACCGCAGAGAGTAGCAGCATTGTATTGGATTAATCAATTGGGCTTAAAGATTTGGATGGACTGAATGAAATGAGAAATGGGTGAGTCAGGTGGAGTCGGCGAGTCGCGTATATTTTGCTCGTTGAGTGAAGAAGACGTGGACCGACCGAAGCCAAACACATTGAAACGACGTCGTTACCACTTTTTTTGTGTTTTCCTTCTTTTTCAAATAATAATTGTACGGGGAATAAATATTCTTCGTTTCTGTACTTCTTTCGTCCAAGCCTTGCATTACTCCAAATGACGTTGTTCAGCCTGAAAGCACAACGACTGTGAGCTACCCAGCGGATGTGTTGTCGAAAAACCCTCCAATAATCAAGTTAGCACCCTTCGAGAAAAAAAAAGACAAAAGCAAAGATAGCTCTGAGTAAAGAGAAAATTTCAGACCTCTTGCATGAAGGCAGGCCTTTTATAGGTTGTATGCGCACTATCTCTACCGTTCTTTTTTGGACGAGCGACAGTATTGTCCTCTTTCTTCTTTACATGTGTGCTCGTTAGTACTACCAAACAGTATTGGCCAAACTGTCAAATGGTATTAACACGTATTTCAAGCGGATTCCTTGCCATAATTCATTGGGCCACATGGAATGCTCTAGCCGAGGAGTCACTTTTGTTATCCTCAAGCATACTAGCTCTAGTAATCCTCTTGCTGAGCTAACTTAAGTCGGCCACTCCAACTGACTTCCCTGCACGGCTGTAATAACCTTCACCACTGATTACTGATAACCTTACTGATTACTGTTAAACTGAGACTGATTATGATAAGTAATTGAATCAACTGAAATACTGAACAGACTGACTGAAATCTGGAACTGAATTGACTGAGTATATCTATTTAATTGTATATCTATCTGTTGCCTGTTTGATTATCTGTTTGTATTTTATGTTTAAACTGCGAATTGAAGGCCTTATCGGCGGCCGAATCTGAAATTGATTAATGATATGTGTTAATCATAATTTATATGATTTTATGGTATACTCATTTAAGATGTGATTTGGTATGGTTAAATAAGATTAAAATAAGCTTAATATCAAGAGTTGACCTAATTACCATTTTGCCACATGAGTGGCCCACTACCTAAACATATTTGAGCCTTCCTACATTCAAAACAAAACATTTGCTCTGTCCATTTGAGAGACAAACCGACTGAGAAAGAGAGAGAGTTAGGAGATTGAATTGTTCTTGAGGGTTTGCTTGGAAACTTGAGGAAATTGTAGAAGACTTGCAACTTTGAGCCTCCATACCTTTGATTCAAGACTTAGGTAAGGAAATCTAACCTCTTAATTGTGTCTTTAAGTTGGTTCTTGCATGGTTCATGCCATATTGAAGAGCTAAGTCATGAATTGGTCCTAAAATGTTGAATTGTAACATATATCATGCATGCATGTTTACATTGTTGCATTTTGAGGTTGATTACATGGAATTTGGTACATGCATGCTCATATTATTGTTAGAATCCATGTTTTCATCTTGGTTTTAGAAAGAATTGGCTCATTTGAGCTAGCATTTGAAGCTTTGAAGTGTTTAAATCCATACATGTTCCATGTTCATCATGTTCATGAAATTGGGTTTGAATTTAGATTTAATTAAACTACCTTTGGGCCTTGATTTTACAAATTGAGCCTTGAATCATGTTATTCTATGTATTTACAAGTGTTTTCCAAGAAATGGGCCCAAAGGAATTGATTTTGATACATTGGAACTTGGTTTTGAGCTTGAGGTTCAAATTGGAATTTCCAGATTTTGGACCCACGGTCGAGCGAGGAACTCCACGCTCGAGCGTACACTCTGTGATCATGCCTTCCGCTCGAGCGAGTAAAGTGACGCTCGAGCGTGAAATGCGTGCATCCAGTACTTTGCATGAGCTTACAGTCCGCTCGAGCGAGAGAATTCACGCTCGAGCGAGGACTTGTGTCTCACGCTCGAGCGAGGGTCGAGCGCCCGTCGAGCGTGAATTTTGAGCATCCAGTATTTTCACTGTAACTTGCAGTTCGCTCGAGCGACGAAAGTCACGCTCGAGTGGAGATCCTTTGTCTGCATGTCCGCTCGAGCGTAGAAAGCCACGCTCGAGCGAGACCCCTGTTTTCTGAGAATTTTGAAAAGTGTTTCTAACTGCAACTTTGCACCCTCTTTCCATCCTAGGCATTCCTAGGGCATGTTTAAGGCATTTTAATGAGGGTATTGATTTAGAACTACACCAAGGCAAATTAGGGATTAAGTTATTATTTCCCAACTGTATAACTTAGTGTGTGTTCATCTTGTAAACTGTGTAGGGTTGGCATCTGGGGACACGCTCTAGCCTAATTGTAGCCCAGAACTCTGTGAGTAACAATTGTGTAAAGATATGTTCAACTGTGAATATTTCTGACTGTTTAACTGAACTATTTTCTGAACTGATACTGTTAATCGAATGAATGTATGTCCTATATTCTGAACTGTATTGTGGCATCCTTAGCAACTACTGTTTACTGTTACTGTTACAGAGATCTCTGTCGGTTCCCTTGTTGGAACCACTACTGTTTACTGATCGATGGCCATCATTTACTGTTCGGTCTTTTAAGACCTACTGTTTACTGTACTGCTATGCTAATGGATGTACCTCATATGACTGTTATAACTGAACGACTGTTATACTGAATCAATGAAGTTTTCATTACTGTAAGGACATTCATTCTAAACCTCTTTACGCCTTATGTTATTCACTGGGCTTTAGCTCACTGTTTATATATATATGTAGGTGTTCAGGCACCGGACCGGAGCTAAGAGCGTGGGTTAGACTCCCCTTTTTGTTAAGCCAACCACTGTGCCTCACTGCGAGGTTCCGAGCCTGCCAAGCTATGGCTTAGGGGTGTTTTAATTTCTCCTGTCTGTCTCTGTATCCGTTTTGAGTTATTGTATAGACTGATAGCACTATTACCGTACTGTTTTAATAGGGACTAAGTCCCTGTCCTGAACGATTGTAAATGTTGTATATACTGTTTTGCACTGATTGTACATATGTATGGAAAGTCTTTTTGCATACAGATTGTCACAGCTCATTGGACACAGTTTATTTACTGTTTTGGCTTCCGCCATGCCCCTGTACTCTGTATTACTGTCTTACTGTTAAGCAGGCCTTCGGTAATCACGGATTACTGGCCGGTTACGGTGCTAAACCCTTAGGGGCGGGTTTGGGTCGTGACAGAGTGGTATCAGAGCGATACTTAACCACGAGTTGTACCGCACACACGTGTCCAAATGAGCTATAGGGTGTCCTAGAAAAGCAATTAGGGCATCGCATGAGCATGAAAAGTGTGTGTGGACATGACATGAATATGTGTTAATGTGTTTAAGCCTATAACTGCTTATGCTTAAATGTTTAAAGTATGCAACTTCCCATGTTTATTATTACTGTTGCATATATAGTGAAATGGATAATGCAAGCACTGTTAATGAAACTGAATCATCCGAAGCCAGAATGGCAAGACTTGAGAGAACTGTAGAACTGCTAACTGAAGCCTTAAGGCAACAGCAACAACAGAACCAATAGCCCTCACCTCCTCCTCCGGTACAGCCGGAACAGAATGTTAATGATGGGGATATAATTGCTCTCACCCAGAAGTTCAGCAAGATGAAACCGTCATCCTTTCAGGGAGGCCTTGAACCACTAAAGGGTGAAGCTTGGGTTCTTGAAACAGAGAAATTATTTGAAGTGTTTCCGTGCTCTGAAGCACATAAAGTACTGTTAGCTACCTTCACCTCACAAGAAGAAGCTAAAAGGTGGTGGATGCTAGTCCGTGACACCGACACCGTTATGACTTGGGCTCAATTCAAAGGAGCCTTCTTCGAAAAGTATTTCCCTCAGTGTGTCAGGGACAGAAAAGTGACTGAATTTGAACAGCTGAGACAAGGCACCATGTCGGTAGCCGAGTATGAAACAAAGTTCACCGAACTTGCTAGATATGCACCACACATGGTGGACACTGACTACAAGAAGGCCAGAAAGTTTGAAGGCGACCTTAATGTTGCAATACTGGACCGAATAAATGTCTTGAAACTACCGAACTATGTAAATGTTCTCGACCGAGCATTAATGGCTCAGTCGAACATTGAGGCACTGAAACAGACTGAACCACCAGCGTCTGAATGACGTGGTAAAAGGCAGGGTTTTAAGTTCAAGAAGGGCAAAAATAATCCATTGAACAAAAAGCAAAATACAGGGTCAACGACTACTTCTAGTCAAGGGAACCGGTCTATACCGCCCTGCTCCGAATGTGGTAAGAATTATAAAGGAGTTTGTTATAAAATCTCTGGTGCTTGTTACTGGTGTGGCAAGGTGGGCCACATGGTCAAAGATTGCCCTTCCACTGCTCCGGCAATAGTAAAGCTGCACCAAGCGTAGCAGCATCAACTGTAAGCCCAAAACCTAACCCCAAAGCTACCGGGAAAGAGCCTATGAGGCAGGGCCGAGTGTTCGCCCTAGTACCGGGAGATGTACAAAATAACTGAGACCGTTGTTGTCAGGTAATCTTCTCTATTTGTAACTCAAACTGCATATGTACTGATTGATTCGGGGTCTACACATTCATATATATCGCAATGCTTTTCCGCGAAAATTGAATAGACCCTTAGAACCCAGAATTATCTGTTAGCTGTATCATCACCCATTGGGGGATCTATGACTTTGCATATATGTACCTGGTTGTGAAATTATTGTTGGAGATGCACATTTGTATATTGATTTACTACCTCTGAATATTGATCATTTTGATGTAATATTGGGAATGGACAGGTTAACGAAATATCATGCTACCATAGACTGTGTAACAAAGCAAGTTGTTTTCCGTCCACCGGGTTTACCTGAATTTGTGTTTAATGGAAATGGAGTAGTACCTCCTCCGTATTTGATTACATCTGTGAAAGCTGTTAAATTGATTAGAAAGGGGTGTAAAGGATATCTGTGTTCTGTGTTAACTGTGTCTACTAATGTTAAAACTGATGTGAACTGTATTTCTATAGTCAGAGAATTCCCAGATGTTTTTCCAGATGATCTGCCAGGGGATTTGATTGATAGGGAGATTGAGTTCATCGTTGATGTGATTCCGGGTACACAGCCAATATCTAAAGTTCCTTACCGAATGGCTCCGACTGAACTGAAAGAATTGAAAGAGCAGCTGCAAGAACTGTTAGACAAGAAGTTCATCAGGCCTAATACTTCGCCATGGGGTTGTAATAACCCTCGTTACTGATCACTGATTTATACCGATTACTGCTAAATGAAGACCGATTATGGAAAGTAAATGAACTGATTGAATTACTGAACTGACTAACTGGAAACTGGAACTGAATTGACTGAGTATATATGTGTTATTTTGCATTCTATCTGTTTGACTATTTGATTATCTGTTCAGTTTGTTTCGTTTAAACTGCTAATTGAAGGCCTTATCGGCGGCCGAATCCAAAATTGATTGATGTTCTGTTAATTAGAATTTAATGTAATTTTATGGTGTAATTATCTGAAAACTGATTAGGTATGATTAAATTAGAGTAAATGTTGGTAAGTTACATGATTTGAGTTTATTTACGATTAGACTACTTAGTGGCCACTATCTACACACCTTTGAGACTCTATCTTGCATTACACAACACATTTCATCAGCCGTATTTTGCTACTCACCACCGAATTTAGAGAGAGAGGAAGTGAGAGACTTGAATTCATTTGAAGATTGGCTTGATTAAGAGGATTGAAGTATAGATTTCATCTTTAGGCTTCTACACTTGAATTACAAGACCTAGGAAAGGTAATTGAACCTCTTATTGTTGTATTTAAGATTGTTCTATCATGATTCATGTCAAATTGTAAAGCTAAGTCATGAATTGATTCTAGCATGTTGAATTGAAGCTTAATTGTTGCATGCATGTGCATATTAGTAAGTTTTGAGGTTGTAATTCATCATTCCTCACATGCATGTTCATAATGATGCAATGGTCCATGTTTTCAACTTGTTTTTGGAACAATTGGCTCACTAGAGCATCAAATTGAAGCTTTGAAATGATTTGAATTCATGCATGTTTGCATGTTCTTCATGTTCATGAAAATGGGTTTGAATTTGGAGTTATTTGACTCACCCTTGGGCTTTAAATTCACAAATTGAGCTTTGAAACTTGTTGTATATTGAGTTTGGTTGTGTTTTCTAGAATTTGGGCCCAAGAGATTGAGTTTTGAGCTAAGGAATGCTTGGTTTGAGCTTGGGAGGCAAATCTGGAAATTCCAGAATTTGGCTTCTACACTCGAGCGAAGGATTCTACGCTCGAGCGACCACTGTTTACTCTGAGCTACGCTCGAGCGACGGAATGGTAGCTCGAGCGTAAATTGCAAGCTCTCAGAATCTTGGTGCGCGCAGGCGTACGCTCGAGCGGAGGGACCTACGCTCGAGCGAAGAGCTATGTCTCACGCTCGAGCGAGCATCGAGTGTAAATTCTGAGCATCCAGTACAGGGTTAGCATTCCGAGGAGACGCTCTAGTTCACTGTAGCCCAGAACTCTTGTAACAAACTGTGTAAAGATATGTTCAAATGATTATTTTCTGAACACTGAACTGTACTGTTTTCTGAACTGTTTACTGTTTACTGAATGAACGTATGTCCTATTATCTGAACTATACTGTGGCATCCTTAGCACCTACTGTTTACTGTTACTGTTACAGAGATCTCTGCCGGTTCCCTCGTGGAACCACTACTGTTTACTGATTGATGGCCATCATCACTGTTCGGTCTTTCAAGACCTACTGTTACTATTATGCTAATGGATGTACCACATATGACTGATTGACTGAAAGACTGAAATACTGATTTAATGAACTGTTTTCATTACTGTACTGTAAGGACATTCATTCTAAACCTCTTTACGCATTGTGTTATTCACTGGGCTTTAGCTCACTGCTCATATATATATGTAGGTGTACAGGCACCGGATCAAAGCTAGAAGCGTCGGGGTAAACTCTAGTTTTGTCAAGCCAACCAATGTGCCTCACTGCGAGGTTCCGAGCCTGCCAAGCTAAGGCTTAGGGGTGTTTTCATTTCCCCGTTTGTCCCTGCACTGTTTGTAATACTGTATAGACCGCACTGTACTGGTTATTAGGGACTTGATCTCTGTCCTGAATGTTTGTAAAATGTTTTGCATACTGTGCTATACCGTATATATATATATGTGAATGTATGAAATCTTTTTTTGGCATACAGACTGTCACAGCTCATTGGACATTGTTTATTTACTGTATTGGCTTCCGCCATGCCCCTGTACTCTGTTATAACTGTCTTACTGTTAGCAGGCCTTCGGTAATCTCGGTTACTGGCCGGTTACGGTGCTAAACCCTAGGGGCGGGTTTGGGTCGTGACAGGGGCGCTCCTGTTTTATTTGTGAAGAAGAAGACGGCCCATTGAGACTTTGTATTGACTACCGTGAACTGAATAAGGTAACTGTGAAAAATAATACCCATTGCCTCGTATTGATGACCTATTTGATCAGTTACAGGGTGCTCAAGTTTTTCTCTAAGATTGATCTCGATCCGGATATCATCAGTTAAAGTTAACCAGAGGACATTGACAAACTGCTTTTCGAACGAGGTATGATGACATTACGAATTCTTAGTTATGCCTTTCGGAGTTACCAATGCACCTGCTGCATTTTATGGACCTCATGAACAGAATCTTTAAACCATTCCTCGATGACTTTATTTTTGTATTCATAGATGACATTCTGATTTATTCCAAAAGTATAGAAGAACATGAACATCATCTGAGACTTGCCCTACAGACCCTAAGAGAACAAAAAGTCTATGCTAAACTGTCTAAATGTGAATTTTGGCTTGATCATGTTATGTTTTTGGGACATGTCATTAGCGAGGATGAATTTCAGTTGATCCATAGAAAATTAAAGCAGTAGTGAACTGGCCTAGACTAACAACTGTTACAGAAATCCGAAGTTTTTGGGATTAGCTGGGTATTACAGAAGATTTGTCAAAATTTCCTCCAAATGCCTTTAACCATTGAACTCAATTAACTCAGAAGGGGATATCATTTGACTGGACTGACCAAAGAGAATCAGCTTTCCAAGAGTTGAAAACTCGACTAGTGACTGCACCGGTCTTACCCTACCTTCAGGTACGGATGGATTTACCATTTTTAGTAATGCTTCTCATAAGGGTTAGGGTGTGTTTTAATGCAGAATGGGAGAGTAATTACCTGTGCTTCCCGACACTGAGACCGCATGAAAAGAACTACCCGACCCATGATGGAACTTGCTTGTGCAGTAGTCTTTGCTTTAAAATATGGCGTCACTACCTTTATGGGGCGACATGTGAAATGTATACCGACCACAAGAGTTTGAAATATTCTTCACACAGAAAGAATTGAACATGAGACAGCGGAGATGGCTAGAGTTGATTAAAGACTACGACCTACAGATTTTGTACATCCGGGAAAAGCCAACACCGTTGCCGATGCATTCATTGAGTCAGAAATCGATTGGGAACTAGCTTGGTTACTCACCGGACAAAAGAGTTGCTTTGACCTTGAAAATCTGAAATTGAAATTGAAATTGAAATTGCTTTGTGACCTTGAAAAATCTGAAATTGACCTTGAAGAATGGAAAGAATGATGGAACTGTTAATTGCAAGATTAGAGCAACAACAGAACCAACAGCCCCCACCTCCTCCTCCGGTACAGCGGACCAGAATGTGAATGTACAGAATGTGAATGCTAATGAGGGGACATAATTGCTCTCACCCAGAAGTTCAGCAAACTGAAACCGTATCCTTTCAGGGAGGCCTAGAACCGTTGAAGGCTGAAGCTTGGGTACTCGAGACTGAAAAGTTATTTGAGGTGTTTCCGTGCTCGGAGGAAAATAAAGTATTGTTAGCTACCTTCACCTTGCAAGAAGAGGCTAGAAGGTGGTGGATGCTGGTCCGTGACACTAACACTGTAGTGACTTGGGCTCAGTTTAAGGAGTCCTTCCTTGAAAAGTATTTCCCCCAGTGCGTCAGGGACAGGAAAGTGACTGAGTTTGAACAACTGAGGCAGGGCACCATGTCCGTTGCCGAATACGAAACAAAGTTTACCGGACTTGCTAGATATGCACCACATATGGTGGATACTGATTACAAGAAGGCCAGAAGGTTTGAAGGCGGCCTGAATGTTGCAATACTGGAAAGGATAAATGTTTTAAAGCTACCGACTTATGTAGGTGTTCTTGACCGAGCATTGATGGCCGAGTCGAACATCGAAGCTGTGAAACAATCTGAAACACCGGCGTCTGAGTGGCGTGGTAAAAGACAGAATTTTAAGTTCAAGAAAGGCAAGAACAACCCGCTGAACAAAAAGCAAAATACAGGGTCAACGACTACTTCTAGTCAAGGAAACCGTCCATTTCCGCCCTGTTCCGAATGTGGTAAGAACCATAAGGGAGTTTGTTATAAAATTTCTGGTGCTTGTTACAGGTGTGGCAAGGTGGGCCACATGGTGAAAGATTGCCCTTCCACTACTCCGGGCAATAGTAAAGCTGCAGGCAGCGCCGCAGCATCGACTGTAGCACCAAAGCCTAACCCCAAAGCTACCGGGAAAGAGCCTATGAGGCAGGGTCGAGTGTTTGCCCTAGTACCGGGAGACGTGCAAAATACTGAAACCGTTGTGTCAGGTATCCTCTCTATTTGTGCACAAAATGCATATGTACTGATTGACTCGGGGTCTACACATTCATATGTATCACATGCTTTTTCACGGAAATTGAATAGACCCTTAGAACCCATGAACTATCTGTTAGCTGTATCTTCACCTATTGGGGGATCCATGACATGTGCTTATATGTACCCTGCATGTGAAATCATTGTTGGGGATATGCATCTTCATTGATTTACTGCCATTGAACATTGATCATTTGATGTAATATTGGGGATGGACAGGTTACAAAAATATCATGCCACCATTGACTGTGTGACCAAGCAAGTTGTTTTCCGTCCACCTGGTCTACCCGAATTTGTGTTTAATGGGGTTGGAGTAGTACCTCCTCCGTATTTGATTTCTTCTGTGAAAGCCGTTAAATTGATTAGAAAGGTGTGTAAAGGATATCTGTGTCCTGTACTGACTATATCTACTGATGATAATGTTAAAATTGATGTGAACTGTATTCCTATAGTCAGAGAATTCCCAGATGTTTTTCCAGATGATCTACCAGGGGATTTGATTGACAGGGAGATTGAATTCACCGTTGATGTGATTCCGGGAACACAGCCTGTATCGAAAGCTCCTTACAGAATGGCTCCAACTGAATTGAAAGAATTGAAAGTGCAATTGCAAGAACTGCTAGACAAGAAGTTTATCAGGCCTAGTACTTCACCGTGGGGTGCACCGGTTTTGTTTGTGAAAAAGAAAGACGGCTCATTGAGACTGTGCATTGACTACCGTGAACTGAACAAGGTAACTGTGAAAAACAAATATCCATTACCGCGTATTGATGACTTATTTGATCAGTTACAGGGTGCTCAAGTGTTTTCCAAGATTGATCTCAGATCGGGGTACCATCAACTGAAAGTTAAACCAGGAGACATTGATAAAACTGCTTTTAGAACGAGGTATGGACATTATGAATTTTTAGTTATGCCTTTTGGAGTTACCAATGCACCTGCAGCATTTATGGACCTCATGAATAGAATCTTTAAACCGTACCTTGATGACTTTATTGTGGTATTTATTGATGACATATTGATTTACTCCAAAAGTATAGAACAACATGAACATCATCTGAGACTTGCCCTGCAGACCCTAAGAGAACAGAAACTGTATGCTAAACTGTCTAAATGTGAGTTTTGGCTTGATCATGTTATGTTTTTGGGGCATGTTGTTAGCAAAGATGGAATTTCTGTTGATCCGCAGAAAATTGAAGCTGTAGTGAACTGGCCTAGACCAACAAATGTGACAGAAGTCCGAAGCTTTTTGGGATTGGCTGGATATTACAGAAGATTTGTCAAAGATTTCTAAAATGCCTTACCATTGACTCAACTGACACAGAAGGGGATATCATTTGACTGGACTGACCAAAGGGAATCAGCGTTCCAAGAGTTGAAAACTCGATTGGTGACTGCACCGGTTCTTACCTTACCTTCAGGTACGGATGGTTATACTGTATTTAGTGATGCTTCTATAAGGTTTGGGGTGTGTTTTAATGCAGAATGGGAGAGTAATTGCCTATGCTTCTCGACAACTGAGACCTCATGAAAAGAACTACCCGACCCATGATCTGGAACTTGCAGCAGTGGTGTTTGCACTGAAAATCTGGCGTCACTATCTGTATGGGGCAACATGTGAAGTATATACCGACCATAAGAGTCTGAAATATTTCTTCACTCAGAAAGAACTGAACATGAGACAGCGGAGATGGCTAGAACTGATTAAAGATTATGACCTACAGATTCTGTATCACCCGGGAAAAGCCAATACCGTTGCCGATGCACTGAGCCGGAAGTCAATTGCAAATTTAGCTTGTTTGCTCACTGGACAGAAAGAGTTGCTTTGTGACCTTGAAAAATCTGAGATTGAAGTTGTTTTGAGAGAACAAGGTGGAACAATAGCTGCTATTTCTGCTCAACCGGCACTAGTTGAAGAAATTAAGGAGAAACAGCAACAGGATGACTTCTTGAAAAAGATCATCGAAGAAAGGGAAACTAAACCGAGACCGGGATTCAAATTTGAAAACAATGTACTGAAATTTCGAGAAAGACTGTGTGTACCAAATGACACTGAACTGAAAAGAAGAGTTCTGCAAGAGGGCCACAATTCAAAGTTTTCTATCCACCCAGGGAACACGAAAATGTACCAAGATCTGAAACAGAACTTTTGGTGGCCAGGAATGAAGAAAGAAATTGCCGACTTTGTGTCAAAATGTCTTCATTGCCAACAAGTCAAAGCGGAACATCAGCGACCCGCAGGCTTACTGCAACCCTTACCCATACCGGAGTGGAAATGGGAGCATATCACGATGGATTTTATCGTTGGATTGCCTCGCTCCAGAAAAGGTATGGATTCAATTTGGGTTATTGTTGATAGACTGACCAAATCTGCTCACTTCTTACCTGTCAAGACAATTTATAATGCCGACAAGTTGGCTGTAATTTATATTGATGAAATTGTTAGACTGCATGGAGTGCCTGTATCCATTGTTTCTGACAGGGATTCGAAGTTTACATCGAGGTTTTGGCAAAGCCTACAGACTGCATTGGGTACCGAATTGAGACTAAGTAGTGCCTATCATCCTCAGACAGATGGACAATCAGAAAGGACCATCCAGACTCTGGAGGATTTATTGAGAATGTGTGTCCTTGATTTTCAGGGAAATTGGGAAAGCCATTTGCCCTTAGCTGAATTCGCCTACAACAACAGTTACCATTCAAGTATCGGTATGGCGCCTTTCGAGGCATTGTATGGCAGAAAATGTAGATCTCCGATTTGCTGGGCAGAAGTTGGAGATGGGCCTTTGCTTGGGCCCGAGATTGTTTATGAGACAACTGAGAAAGTGAAATTGATACAACAGAGACTGAAAACTGCACAGAGCAGACAGAAAAGTTACGCAGATGTCAGAAGACGAGACAGAGAGTATGAAGTGGGTGATCACGTCTTTGTGAAAGTGACACCAATGAAAGGCCAGACTCGTTTTGGAGTCAAAGGCAAGTTAGCGCCAAGGTATGTCAGACCGTATGAGATTATTGAGAAAATCAATCCGGTGGCGTATCAAGTTGCGCTTCCTCCTGAAATGGAGCATATGCACAACGTCTTCCACATCTCTATGTTGAGAGATTATCTCCGGGATCCTTTCCATGTGATTGAGCCTACTCGGGTAGTGTTGAGTGATGACTACACTTACGAGGAACGGCCTATACAGATTGTAAACAGACGGATTAAGAAATTGAGGAACAAAGAGATCCGTTAGTGAAAGTTGACTGGCAAAACCATGGTGGTGTATGCACTTGGGAAAGGGAAGATGACATGGCTAAAGATATCCTGATTTGTTCCCGCTGAACCCTGTTTTCTTCCAGAATGAAGGTAACTCGAGTTTAGAGGACTAAACTCTTTATAAGGAGGGGAGACTGTAATAACCCTCGTTACTGATCACTGATTTATACCGATTACTGCTAAATTAAGACCGATTATGGAAAGTAAATGAACTGATTGAATTACTGAACTGACTGACTGGAAACTGGAAACTGAATTGACTGAGTATATAGTGTTATTTTGCATTCTATCTGTTTGACTATTTGATTATCTGTTCAGTTTGTTTCGTTTAAACTGCTAATTGAAGGCCTTATCGGCGGCCGAATCCAAAATTGATTGATGTTCTGTGTTAATTAGAATTTATGTAATTTTATGGTGTAATTATCTGAAAATTGATTAGGTATGATTAAATTAGAGTAAATGTTGGTAAGTTACATGATTTGAGTTTATTTACGATTAGACCACTTAGTGCCCATTATCTACACACCTTTGAGACTCTATCTTGCATTACACAACACATTTCATCAGCCACATTTTGCTACTCACCACCGAATTTAGAGAGAGAGGAAGTGAGAGACTTGAATTCATTTGAAGATTGGCTTGATTGAGAGGATTGAAGTATAGATTTCATCTTTAGGCTTCTACACTTGAATTACAAGACCTAGGAAAGGTAATTGAACCTCTCATTGTTGTATTTAAGATTGTTCTATCATGATTCATGTCAAATTGTAGAGCTAAGTCATGAATTGATTCTAGCATGTTGAATTGAAGCTTAATTGTTGCATGCATGTGCATATTAGCAAGTTTTGAGGTTATAATTCATCATTCCTCACATGCATGTTCATAATGATGCAATGGTCCATGTTTTCAACTTGTTTTTGGAACAATTGGCTCACTAGAGATCAAATTGAAGCTTTGAAATGATTTGAATCATGCATGTTTGCATGTTCTTCATGTTCATGAAAATGAGTTGAATTTGGATTTATTTGACTCACCATTGGGCTTTAAATTCACAAATTGAGCTTTGAAACTTGTTGTATATTGAGTTTGGTTGTGTTTTCTAGAATTTGGCTCGAGCGTAAATTGCAAGCTCTCAGAATCTTGGTGTGCGCAGGCGTACGCTCGAGCGAAGAGCTGTGTCTTACGCCTCGAGCGAGCATCGAGCGTAAATTCTGAGCATCCAGTATTTTTACTGTAAGCAC
Organism: Camellia japonica; assembly: GCA_030407325.1. Taxonomy (NCBI): domain Eukaryota; kingdom Viridiplantae; phylum Streptophyta; class Magnoliopsida; order Ericales; family Theaceae; genus Camellia; species Camellia japonica. The sequence continues at coordinate 9,133,734 of JAPPVO010000019.1, read as the reverse complement.
ACAGTCCGCTCGAGCGACGGAAGCCACGCTCGAGCGGAGCTCTTTTGTCGCATGTCCGCTCGAGCGAAGGAATCCTCGCTCAAGCGAGACCCTGTTTCAGCAAATTTTGTAAGTGTTCAAAAGTGCATCTTTGCATCCTCTTTCCATCCTAGGCATTCCTAGGGCATATTTAAGGCATCCTAAAGAGGATATAGATGTAGAACACACCGAGGCAAATTAGGGATTAAGTTATTATCCTTCCCCAACTGTGAAACTTAGTGTGTGTTCAATCTGTTAACTGTATAGGGTTGGCATTCCGAGGAGACGCTCTAGTTCACTGTAGCCCAGAACTCTGTGAGTAACAACTGTGTAAAGATATGTTCAAATGATTATTTTCTGAACACTGAACTGTACTGTTTTCTGAACTGTTTACTGTTTACTGAATGAACGTATGTCCTATATTCTGAACTATACTGTGGCATCCTTAGCACCTACTGTTTACTGTTACTGTTACAGAGATCTCTGTCGGTTCCCTCGTGGAACCACTACTGTTTACTGATTGATGGCCATCATCACTGTTCGGTCTTTCAAGACCTACTGTTACTATTATGCTAATGGATGTACCACATATGACTGATTGACTGAAAGACTGAAATACTGATTTAATGAACTGTTTCATACTGTACTGTAAGGACATTCATTCTAAACCTCTTTACGCATTGTGTTATTCACTGGGCTTTAGCTCACTGCTCATATATATATGTAGGTGTACAGGCACCGGATCAAAGCTAGAAGCGTCGGGGTAAACTCCAGTTTTGTCAAGCCAACCAATGTGCCTCACTGCGAGGTTCCGAGCCTGCCAAGCTAAGGCTTAAGGGTGTTTTCATTTCCCCGTTTGTCCCTGCACTGTTTGTAATACTGTATAGACCGCACTGTACTGGTTATTAGGGACTTGATCTCTGTCCTGAATGTTTGTAAAATGTTTTGCATACTGTGCTATACCGTATATATATATATGTGAATGTATGAAAAATCTTTTTTTGGCATACAGACTGTCACAGCTCATTGGACATTGTTTATTTACTGTATTGGCTTCCGCCATGCCCCTGTACTTTGTTATACTGTCTTACTGTTAAGCAGGCCTTCGGTAATCTCGGGTTACTGGCCGGTTACGGTGCTAAACCCATAGGGGCGGGTTTGGGTCGTGACAGGGGCGCTCCTGTTTTATTTGTGAAGAAGAAAGACGGCTCATTGAGACTTTGTATTGACTACCGTGAACTGAATAAGGTAACTGTGAAAAATAAATACCCGTTGCCTCGTATTGATGACCTATTTGATCAGTTACAGGGTGCTCAAGTTTTCTCTAAGATTGATCTCAGATCCGGATATCATCAGTTGAAAGTTAAACCAGAGGACATTGACAAAACTGCTTTTCGAACGAGGTATGGACATTACGAATTCTTAGTTATGCCTTTCGGAGTTACCAATGCACCTGCTGCATTTATAGACCTCATGAACAGAATCTTTAAACCATTCCTCGATGACTTTATTTTTGTATTCATAGATGACATTCTGATTTATTCCAAAAGTATAAAAGAACATGAACATCATCTGAGACTTGCCCTACAGACCCTAAGAGAACAGAAACTCTATGCTAAACTGTCTAAATGTGAATTTTGGCTTGATCATGTTATGTTTTTGGGACATGTCATTAGCAAGGATGGAATTTCAGTTGATCCACAGAAAATTGAAGCAGTAGTGAACTGGCCTAGACTAACAACTGTTACAGAAATCCGAAGCTTTTTGGGATTAGCTGGGTATTACAGAAGATTTGTCAAAGATTTCTCCAAAATTGCCTTATCGTTGACTCAATTAACTCAGAAGGGGATATCATTTGACTGGATTGACCAAAGAGAATCAGCTTTCCAAGAGTTGAAAACTCGACTAGTGAATGCACCGGTTCTTACCCTACCTTCAGGTACGGATGGATTTACCATTTTTAGTGATGCTTCTCATAAGGGTTTGGGGTGTGTTTTAATGCAGAATGGGAGAGTAATTACCTGTGCTTCCCGACAACTGAGACCGCATGAAAAGAACTACCCGACCCATGACTTGGAACTTGCTGTAGTAGTCTTTGCTTTAAAAATCTGGCGTCACTACCTTTATGGGGCGACATGTGAAATGTATACCGACCACAAGAGTTTGAAATATTTCTTTCCACAGAAAGAATTGAACATGAGACAGCGGAGATGGCTAGAGTTGATTAAAGACTACGACCTACAGATTTTGTACCATCCGGGAAAAGCCAACACCGTTGCCGATGCATTGAGTCAGAAATCGATTGGAAACTTAGCTTGTTTACTCACCGGACAGAAAGAGTTGCTTTGTGACCTTGAAAAATCTGAAATTGAAATTGTTTTGCGAGAACAAGGCGAAACAATAGCTGATATTTCTGCTCAACCAGCACTGATTGAAGAAATTAAAGAGAAACAACAACAGGATGACTTCTTGAAGAAGATCATCGATGAGCGAGAATCTAAACTGAGACCGAATTTCAAATTTGAGAATAACGCACTGAAATTTCAGGGAAGACTGTGTGTACCGAATGATTCTGAATTAAAAAGAAGGGTTCTGCAAGAGGGCCACAATTCAAAATTTTCTATCCATCGGGGGAATACGAAAATGTACCAAGACCTGAAAATGAATTTCTGGTGGCCGAGAATGAAGAAAGAAATTACTGATTTTGTATCAAAATGTCTTCATTGCCAACAAGTCAAAGCCGAACATCAACGACCCGCAGGCTTATTGTAGCCCTTACTGATACCGGAATGGAAATGAGAATATATTACTATGGATTTTATCGTTGGATTGTCTCGCTCCAGTAAAGGTATGGACTCAATCTGGGTTATTGTTGATAAACTGACTAAATCTGCTCACTTTTTACCTATCAAAACAATCTATAATGTGGACAAATTGGCCATACTCTATTTTGATGAAATTGTTAGACTGCACGGAGTGCCTGTGTCCATTGTTTCTGATAGGGACTCGAAATTTACATCGAGATTTTGGCAAAGCTTACAGACTGCATTGGGTACTGAACTGAGACTGAGTAGTGCCTATCATCCTCAGACAGATGGTCAGTCAGAAAGGACCATCCAGACTCTGAAGGATTTACTAAGAATGTGTGTCCTTGATTTTCAGGAGAACTGGGAAAGCCATTTGCTTTTAGCTGAATTTGCCTACAACAACAGTTATCATTCAAGTATTGGTATGGCGCCTTTCGAGGCATTGTGTGGCAAAAAATGTAGATTTCTGATTTGCTGGGCAGAAGTTGGAGATGGGCCTTTGCTTGGGCCCGAGATTGTATATGAAACAACTGAAAAAGTGAAATTGATACAACAGAGACTGAAAACTGCACAGAGCCGACAGAAAAGTTATGCGGACGTCAGAAGACGAGACAGAGAGTATGAAGTAGGTGATCACGTTTTTGTGAAAGTGACACCGATGAAGGGCCAGACTCGTTTTGGAGTCAAAGGCAAGTTAGCGCCAAGATATGTCGGACCATATGAGATTATTGAGAAAATCAATCCGGTGGCGTATCAAGTTGCGCATCCTCCTGAAATGGAGCATATGCATAATGTGTTCCATATCTCTATGTTGAGGGACTACCTCCGGGATCCTTTTCATGTGATAGAGCCGACCCGTGTAGTGCTAAGTGATGACTACACTTATGAAGAACGGCCTATCCAGATTGTGAACAGACGGATCAAGAAGTTGAGAAACAAAGAAATTCCGTTAGTGAAAGTTGACTGGCAAAACCATGGTGGCGTGTATGCCACTTGGGAAAGGGAAGACGACATGGCCAAGAGATATCTTGAATTGTTCTCACTGGATCCTGTTTTCTTCTTGTCACGACCCAAACCCGCCCCTATAGGTTTAGCGCCGCAACCGGCCAGTAATCCTTAGATTACCAAAGGCCTCTAGACAGATAAGCATATGATAAGGGGCTAGCGGAAGCAATTACATAAATATAATAGTCCAATGAGCTGTGTTGACTTACATGAAACAGAATAATTTAAAACTTTATTTACATAGCCATAAGTCAACCATACATTATATTATACCACACACGTTACAGTAATTTCCGTACAGACAACATGATTAAAATAAAGTCCCATGCATAAACAGAATTAATCAACCCTTCAACCCAAGACACTTCGGGAACCTCCACGTGAGGCACAAAGGCTGGCTGACAACAGAAACACAGTCCCCCACAAAACCTTCGGGCTTGCACTCCAGAATGCTCACCTATAATATATTATACAAACGTGAGCTAAAGCCCAATTAATAACATTAAGGTAAAGGGGTTAGTGAACGAAATCCGAACATTTTATACGTACAAAACAGATCATAGCATAATCATAGTCATCTCATATCAGAACATAATAATGGCATATCCCATAGAACATATCACATATCACATAACGTCTTCCGACTAGAGTAACCGGTCCCGGACACCGATTAAACAAACACCACAATGAAGTGGCTAGCGAGATCTCGTAACTGTCATGGACCCGCATTTTCATGCCGTCCCCCATGACTTGGGACTATCTATGGATGCCATAATAGATTTCAAACATGGATCTTCGTTCGCAGAAACATATATCATTTCAGAAATCATAGCTTGATATATCACATTTGGAACATAATTTCATATGAACGTATCTTTACGATAACGTTACTCACAGTGGTTCCGTAGATGGTCAATCACTTCTCGGACGTTGACCTACAATCACAAAATGCATAGCACCAACGAATCTTATCATTACTTATTCATGTGGCCACTAGGCTTAGTTTACATCACGTTGGTTCATGTTTATTCTTATCACATGGCTTAGAACACACACACCCGTGCAATCTCTTAGTGTGATTCATACTTATTTCAATGCTCAACTCACACACACACTTGTCATTCAATAACTCGTTACATTCTTTTCTTAGTGTGTGTTTCTAGCCCATAACCTCATTACTATAGCTTAATTAAGGCTTAGGAATGCCTAAGATGCAATGAGGTTGTCAAAACATGCCTTGGAACACTTAGGCAAAATTTCAGAATTTTAAGTCCTCGCTCGAGCGAAGCTTTCCTCGCTCGAGCGAGCATGCAAAAATGTGACTGGTCGCTCGAGCGCACATTCCTTCGCTCGAGCGATCTGTAAATGATGCAAACTTCTGGGAGCTCGAAATTTACACTCGAGCGGACTTTTGGTCGCTCGAGCGAGGTGCACGATTTCAGAGTGGTCGCTCGAGCGAGAACCCCTTCGCTCGAGCGAGGCTGCAAAATCTGGAATTTCCAGATTGCACCTCCAACTTCAAATTCAACATTCAACCTTTCAAAACTCATCTCTTGGGCCCTAAAACTTGAGATAACCCAGAAAACTTGTAGAATATGAAAGTTTAAAGATCAATTTATAAAATCATGGCCCAAGGTTTGTCAAAACTCACATTTTCAACTTAAAACATAATGAATGCTCAAGAACACCACATGCATGGACTTTTCTTGTTTCAAACCTCTTAAAGCATAATCAAACACTATGAAATAACTGGAAACTTGCTGATTTGATGGAAAAACAAGATGAATGGCCAAAATGTAGAAGATGTTAACACATGCATGGAAGAAACCTTTGAAATCAAACCCAAAACTTGGAAATTTATGCATGCATGCATAATTTGAGCTACAATTCCTCCTTCTAAGCTCCATTACATGATTAAACTCATAATCTTCATGAATTCAACAATTAAACATAACATTTACAAGAATTATAGCTTAGGTTCTTACCTAGAGCCCTCAATTCCTCTTGTTCTAGCACAATATTTGTTTAATTCAAACTCTAGCCTTCAATCTCTCTTGAATTCTCCTTCCTCTCTCTCAAATCGCACACACTCTCTCTCTAAGATGGAACCTCAGATTTTTCCACTAAGGAGGTGAAACAAAATGAGCTCAAAATGAGCTTAAGGCCCTTATATCCAACTATGATGCCAAAATGCACTAATTAAAATATTTGGCTAACCAAACATGACTTAATGAATCATTTTAAATCAATTTTTAATTGAACTTGCCATAAGGTTCTAAAAATTCCAAATAACACAATGGTATAATCAATTTCGTTTTCGGATGCCGATAAGGCTTTCAAGTTTCATTTTAAAGTGGTACTTCCGGACAGATATTTTATAAGCAACAGAAAGAGGGCCAATTATGATGCAAATTACATATTAATCCTGTAATTAATCTTATCCGCTCAATTAATCTTCCTTAATTACCAGTTAGTAGCTAATTATGGGTCAGGGTTATTACAGTCTTCCCCCCTTAAAAGAGTTTGGTCCCCAAACTCGAGTTATCTTATATCAGAAAGCAAACAACTCCAACTCTTTACAAAACAGAAACATAGTCGTGCAAATTAGGCTTACAACCAAGACAGAATCACATATCATATATAGAAATTAGGGTCGTATTAATACAGAGCCTTATACACATTCAGATTTCATTCTAGAACAGATTCAGATACATGCTCATTTTCATATTCTTGTCCAGATCATACATGGATGGCACATTTCTTGCTCAAGCATACATGGTGCATTCATTAGCACTAACAGAGCAGAACAGAACGCATAAGCGTAACAGAACAGATACTGATTCATATACGTATAAATGTTCGGATTTCGCACAAGGTCAAACGTGGTACACCCATTAGCTATCAGATCAGGTAGGTCTAAAGACCACAACAGGTAGGTCCGAAGACCACAACAGGTAGGTCCGAAGACCACATACATAGCCATGGTATTGTTACCCCCAGGCAAGGGCCATCGGCTACGGTATTCTTACCCCCGAGCAAGGGCCATAAGAGCTAAGGGTGCCACAAAACTTTTCAGAGAATTGAACAGTCATGCAGTATGCAACATATAACATTTCAGAAAGCAAAACTTATTTCATGACATAGACATAAATATAGTTGCACACAACTTTACTGCATTACACACACACATACTCACATCAACACTTATCGGGGTTATAATTGGTACTAATCTCATTTTCATAAGTAATTTTCCCCCGTTAAGTTACAGAAATTCGATTTATTAATTTCTGAGTCAATCATTCGGTCTTGTTCAATTTGGTTCTCAGTTCGGTATTCCATCACAGTCAGTCCAAGTCATTCTGAAGTTATCCGGAGTACAAGGTAATTTCGTACAAGTTATCAGTAAACGGAATTCCGAAGTAACCATTCATATACTTTCCCCCAGTCTCAGTTTTCACAGATTCAATCATACTATGTGTCGATACAGAAACAGTCATATTGCTTACATATACCCCCGATAGTCAAAGTTTATAATCAAACCAGCTGTTGTCAACAATTCCATCAGTTCTGAAATAGTAACACCAAAGAGTCATTCTCTAGTCAAACAGGTTCATGGTCAAACGGTAATACCAGGTAATTAATCACATGTCATATATATACAGTATTCCCATATCTCCCAAGCATAAGGTACCAGATTTCATAGTCACATAGTCTGCTACTGACGGTTCACATTCTTCCTAAGTGTTCAGGACCAATTCACATTTTCGTTTGGTTAATTCCCTTAGCAACACAGTCCTGTCATTCAGTCATAAGTAATTTACAATCCCCCATAATGTAATCAAATCATAAGCTTCAATAAGGGTCTCCTCAGATCAAATCAATAAAGTTCTACCGGTCATTCAGATGAAGTTCTACCCAGTCATATCAAATAACAGTTCAAGCGTAAGTCATCAAACAGAAGTTCTATCAGTCAAACAAAGGTTTCATCAAACCACAGTTCTATCAGATTAAATCAGGTAACGGTTCTTCCCTTATCACTCCCCGACGAGGTACATCAATTCTATAGTTCATACTCCATTCGCTTAGGTATATAGTCAGCAATTTTACAGTTGTTCTAAGTTCCTCGGTTCTCAAATCACAGCAGAGTTATGTATCACAGTAGTTCATATCGAAGAGTTCAGGTCATACAATGTTACATTCTCCAAGTAAGTTCACATAGGTGCACAGGTATATGAGTTGTTCATATCAAAAGTAACATCAACAATTTCCCAACTGAGTTCATGTAAGCATAAGGTACACAATAGCAGATCGTTATACAGAAGTTTCAATTGGTCATACAGTCATTAAAGCATAGGCTCACTGGTCTAGTCAACAGTCTAGTCAATGTTCAACAATCACAGTCCACCGTTCAAAGGTCATCAACAAATAATCACATCGATCATTCTGAGCAAAGGTATAGTCATATATGTACATGTCCAGAGTCTAACAACCTTTCCAATACAGATTCACGAGTTCTATATACAGATAAACAAATAGTTTCTCCAGATATGATAATTAAGGCAACAAGTCATAAGTCTATTCAATCTAGATACAATGTAATTAACCACATTCCATGCAAAGGTATAGATATATGTGAATTCAACATGTTCCATATACAGTCAATACTAGTGTCTCCATATTTAACAGTTCAAGCACAGTTCAACAGGTCAATCACAATAGTTCATATTAGCTAGTAGGTCTCAAAATGTTCATTAATCACAATTCAATCCCATCAGTTCTAATAGTCTCACAGGCGAGGACACATATATATATAGATACGAGTCTAGGATCAATTGTCATTTAGGCATTCGTTCACGAATTCATAAGCAGAAGTTCATTCTTCCCAACTGACATAGGTTCTCAATTTCAGCAATTCTCTACGTGACTGATTCATATATACAATACGAGATCATGGGTCTAATTATTCGATGATGTCAGTCGATATATAGCGGTTCAATTCTAGTCACGGTCACACAGATTTCCCAGTTACAGTCAATCATATTGCGTTCCCACATTTAACAGTTCTAGCATGGTTCAAATGTTCACACTTAACAGTTCATATTAAATTTTTCACAGTACGGTACAAAGGTTTAACCCGACAAATTCCCACTGTTCCCAAGTTCTAATAATTTCCGAGGCACAAGTGGTTCGTTCAGTTCACAAGGTTCAATTATCATGGGTTCATAATTCTAACAATTCAAACTACCCAATTAACACGTCCACCATCTATATCATATCAACTAAGAAACATATGATTCACACACAAATTCCCATAAAACAATTACACATAGTTAGGGTAATACCTGCGTTAGTCATTTCAGTGTTCTGAGCATTTTCTGGAACTAGGGTGTAGATTAAGGCTTATTTGTTATTCGGACGAGTTCGCGGGCAAGATTTAGCCAAGTGCCCTTTCTGACCACATCTAAAACAAGCTCCTGACAGACGGCGACAATTGCCCCAATGTTGTTTCCCACATTCTCTACAGACAGGTATATCACTGTTCACATTGCTCCCCTGACCTTCTTTGTTCACAGTTATTGCCCCAAATTTCTCATTCACGTTGATCATGGAATTACTTGACATTTCAACTTTTCTATTTCTTCTGTTTCATTCTTTCTGATTCAGTTGATTTGGATATTTTCAAAGCTGCTATGTTTGCTTCGGACATTAAGGCCCTATCAAGAACATCCACGTATTTTGGTAATTTTAAGATGCCGACTCGGTCATACACCTCTAAGTCAAGCCCACCTTCAAATTTCCTAGCCTTTTTGTCATCAGTGTCTATCATATGGGGTGCATATCGGGCTAACTCAGTAAATTTGGTTTCATATTCGGCCACAGTCATTTTGCCTTGTTTCAGTTGTATAAATTCAGATACTTTCCTATCTCGGATGCATTGGGGAAAATATTTTTCGAAGAAAATTTCCTTAAATCTATCCCATGTCACACCCTCATTATCATTTCGGACTAACATCCACCATCTCCTAGCTTCTTCTTTAAGTGTAAATGTTGCCAACAAAACTTTCTGTGCCTCAGTACACGGAAATACCTCAAATATTTTCTCAGTTTCTAAAACCCAAGCCTCGGCTTTTAACGGTTCAATACCCCCCAGAAATTCAGGTGGTTTCATCTTATTGTATTTCTGTGTCAGTTCTATCATATCATAACTAGTTGGTTCAGGTACACATGTTTGCCCTTGTTGCTGTTGTTTCAGATTTTCAGTTAAGGCTTCAACCATTTCCTCTAACCGGCTAATTCTAGCGGCGGAAGATTCAGATTCGCCTACATTCCTTGTCCTTTCCATTGATCTATACAGAAACAGGGTGCTTATCAATACAAGGAAAGTTCTTATAGATTTCACATTTCATTTCATTCCAGACATGTTTACACTTCAAGTTCAATTCAGATACAGTCACATGATTCTTACTTTCATATGTTCGTGTTTATACAGATTTCACATTCGGTATTTGAAATTATCATGACATGTTATTCTTTAACTCATAGTTCATTTCTTTCATTTTCATCATGTTCATAGTTTACACATGATAATGCAATGTCCCTATTTCATTTCTAGGACATCCTATAGCTCATATGGACACGTGTGTGCGGTATAACTCGTGCTCTGATACCACTCTGTCACGACCCAAACCCGCCCCTATAGGTTTAGCATCGTAACCGGCCAGTAATCCTTAGATTACCGAAGGCCTCTGAACAGATAAGCATATAATAAGGGGCTAGCGGAAGCAAATACATAAATATAATTGTCCAATGAGCTGTGTTGACTTACATGAAACAGAATAATTTAAAACTTTATTTACATAGCCATAAGTCAACCATACATTATATTATACCACACACGTTACAGTATTTTCCGTACAGACAACATGATTAAAATAAAGTCCCATGCATAAACAGAATTAATCAACCCTTGAACCCAAGACACTTCGGGAACCTCCACGTGAGGCACAAAGGCTGGCTGACAACAGAAACACAGTCCCCCACAAAACCTTCGGGCTTGCACTCCAGAATGCTCACCTATAATATATATATACAAACAGTGAGCTAAAGCCCAGTGAATAACATTAAGGTAAAGGGGTTAGTGAACGAAATCCGAACATTTTATACGTACAAAACAGATCATAGCATAATCATAGTCATCTCATATCAGAACATAATAATGGCATATCCCATAGAACATATCACATATCACATAACGTCTTCCGACTAGAGTAACCGGTCCCGGACACCGATTAAACAAACACCACAATGAAGTGGCTAGCGAGATCTCGTAACTGTCATGGACCCGCATTTTCATGCCGTCCCCCATGACTTGGGACTATCTATGGATGCCATAATAGATTTCAAACATGGATCTTCGTTCACAGAAACATATATCATTTCAGAAATCATAGCTTGATATATCACATTTGGAACATAATTTCATATGAACGTATCTTTACGATAACGTTACTCACAGTGGTTCCGTAGATGGTCAATCACTTCTCGGACGTTGACCTACAATCACAAAATACATAACACCAACGAATCTTATCATTACTTATTCATATGGCCATTAGGGCTTAGCTTACATCACGTTGGTTCATGTTCATTCTTATCACATGGCTTAGAACACACACACCCTTGCATCTCTTAATGTGATTCATACTTATTACAATGCTCAACTCACACATACACTTGTCATTCAATAACTTGTTACATTCTTTTCTTAGTGTGTGTTTCTAGCCCATAACCTCATTACTATAGCTTAATTAAGGCTTAGGAATGCCTAAGATGCAATGAGGATGTCAAAACATGCCTTGGAACACTTAGGCAAAATTTCAGAATTTTAAGTCCTCGCTCGAGCGAAGCTTTCCTCGCTCGAGCGAGCATGCAAAAATGTGACTGGTCGCTCGAGCGCACATTCCTTCGCTCGAGCGATCTGTAAATGATGCAAACTTCTGGGAGCTCGAAATTTACGCTCGAGCGGACTTTTGGTCGCTCGAGCGAGGTGCACGATTTCAGAGTGGTCGCTCGAGCGAGGCTGCAAAATCTGGAATTTCCAGATTGCACCTCCAACTTCAAATCGAATTAACCTCCAAAACTCATCTCTTGGGCCCCAAAACTTGAGATAACCCAGAAAACTTGTAGAATATGAAAGTTTAAAGATCAATTTATAAAATCATGGCCCAAGGTTTGTCAAAACTCACATTTTCAACTTAAAACATGATGAATGCTCAAGAACACCACATGCATGGACTTTTCTTGTTTCAAACCTCTTAAAGCATAATCAAACACTATGAAATAACTGGAAACTTGCTGATTTGATGGAAAAACAAGATGAATGGCCAAAATGTAGAAGATGTTAACACATGCATGGAAGAAACCTTTGAAATCAAACCCAAAACTTAGAAATTTATGCATGCATGCATAATTTGAGCTACAATTCCTCCTTCTAAGCTCCATTGCATGATTAAACTCATAATCTTCATGAATTCAACAATTAAACATAACATTTACAAGAATTATAGCTTAGGTTCTTACCTAGAGCCCTCAATTCCTCTTGTTCTAGCACAATATTTGTTTAATTCAAACTCTAGCCTTCAATCTCTCTTGAATTCTCCTTCCTCTCTCTCAAATCGCACACACTCTCTCTTTAAGATGGAACCTCAGATTTTTCCACTAAGGAGGTGAAACAAAATGAGCTCAAAATGAGCTTAAGGCCCTTATATCCAACTATGATGCCAAAATGCACTAATTAAAATATTTGGCTAACCAAACATGACTTAATGAATCATTTTAAATCAATTTTTAATTGAACTTGCCATAAGGTTCTAAAAATTCCAAATAACACAATGGTATAATCAATTTCGTTTTCGGATGCCGATAAGGCTTTCAAGTTTCATTTTAAAGTGGTACTTCCAGACAGATATTTTATAAGCAACAGAAAGAGGGCCAATTATGATGCAAATTACATATTAATCCCGTAATTAATCTTATCCGCTCAATTATCTTCCTTAATTACCAGTTAGTAGCTAATTATGGGTCAGGGTTATTACACTTCCAGAACGAAGGTAATTCGAGCTTGGAGGACCAAACTCTTTATAAGGAGGGGAGACTATAATAACCCTCACCACTGATTACTGATAACCTTACTGATTACTGTTAAACTGTCACGACCCAAACCCGCCCCTATGGGTTTAGCACCATAACCGGCCAGTAATCCGAGATTACCGAAGGCCTACTTAACAGTAATACAGTATAACAGAGTACAGGAGCATGACGGAAGCCAATACAGTAAATAAACAATGTCCAATGAGCTGTGACAGTCTGTATGCCAAAAAATTTTTTCATACATTTATATAGAACAGTACGAAACAGTATGCATATCATATACAACCAGTCAGAAACAGGGACTTGATCCCCGATAGCAGTACAGTACAAACGTTCAGTCTATATAGTAAGTAAAACAGTACAGTAAGGGGGAAAATACTAAAACACCCTATAGCCTAAGCTTGGCAGGCTCGGAACCTCGCAGTGAGGCACATTGGTTGGCTTGACAAAACTGGATCTAACCCCGACGCCTCTAGCATTGATCCAGTGCCTATACACCTACATATATATATGAGCAGTGAGCTAAAGCCCAGTGAATAACATAAAGCGTAAAGGGGTTTAGAATGAATGTCCTTACAGTAATGAAAACAGTTCAATTCAATTAGTATATCAGTTGTTCAGTACAGTAAACAGTCATATGTGGTACATCCATTAGCATAACAGTAACAGTAGGTCTTAAAAGACCGAACAGTAATGATGGCCATCAGTCAGTAAACAGTAGTGGTTCCACGAGGAAACCGACAGAGATCTCTGTAACAGTAACAGTAAACAGTAGTTGCTAAGGATGCCACAGTACAGTTCAGAAATAAAGGACATACATTCATTCAGTAATCAATATCAGTTCAGTAAGTAGTTCAGTTCAGTATTCAAAAGATAATCATTTTGAACATATCTTTACACAATTGTTACTCACAGAGTTCTGGGCTACAGTAAGCTAGAGCGTCTCCTCGAAATGCCAACCCTATACAGTTAACAGATTAAACACACTCTAAGTTTCACAGTTGGGAAAGATAATTATTAACTCTCTATTGTGCCTCGGTGTGTTCTACATCTATATCCTCATTAAGATGTCTTAAACTAGGCCTAAGAATGCCTAGAATGGGATAAGGATGCAAAGATGTACATGGAGAACAGTTTCAAAAATTTCGGTGAAAATAAAGCCCCGCTCGAGCGCAGGTTTCCCCACTCGAGCGGACATGCAAACAAAGGGACCTGCTCGAGCGTGTCACCCAATACTCCGCTCGAGCGTACATTCCTCCGTTCGAGCGAACTGGTGAACAGTGCAAAGTACTGGATGCTCGATTTCTACGCTCGAGCGTGCATCACTCCGCTCGAGCGGACTGTAAAACAGGTCAAAGTACTGGGAGCTTGATTTCCCCGCTCGAGCGCTACTTTCCCCGCTTGAGCGGGAGACAAAAATCTGGAAAATCCAGGTTTATGTTCTAAGTTCAAAACTCAAGGTTCAACCCAAAATCGATCCTCTTGGGCCCATTTTCTGGAAAACCTTTGTAAACACATAGAATCACATGATTTAAAGCTCAATTTGTAAAATCAAAGCCCAAGGGTGTTTCAAACAAACCCAATTTCAAACCCATTTTCCATGAACATGCATGAACATGCTACAAAGTGACATGCATGAGATTAAATCAAATCAAAGCTTCCAATACATGCTCAAAAGAGTCTATTACTCCAAAACATGGTGAATTCATGGCTCATGGTAGAAATATGAACATGCATGTACATTCTCATGAAGGATAACCTCAAATCACAAACATATGCCATGCATGCAAGGATTAAGCTCCAACATTTGCTCAAATGAGCTCATTCTTGCAAAGCCAAGATAAATTCATGAATTGAGACCAAAAATGGACATGCATGTGAGAAATCATGGACTATAACCTCAAAACTACCAAATGTATACATGCATGCAACAATTAAGCCTCAATACAACATTACAAGCCATAAATTGGCTCTAGACCTCCACTTAACTCTAAATCATGCAAGAGTCTAACAAAATTACAAACAAAGGGTAGTTGCTCTACCTTAGGTCTAGATTTAGAGGTGTAGGAGTTCAAATATGCAATTACTCTTCCAAATCTCCAAGTCTCCAAGCAAAACAAGAAGAAAACACAATTCTCTCACTTTCTCTCTCTCTAAATTCGGTGGAAACAAGGAAATGAAGCTGATGAATGTTTTGATTCAATGTATACAAGCCTCTAGATGTGTCTAGGATAGTGGCCCACTAAGGGCTAGTTTGGTAAATAAAGCCAACTTTGCATTTTAACAATATTTAATCTAATTTAATCATACCTAATCAATTTTTCAATAAATATACCATAAAATCACATAAATTCTACTAATCATGGAACATCAATCAATTTTGGACTCGGCCGCCGCTAAGGCCTTCAATTAACAGTTTAAACATAAAAACATGAACAGATAGTGAAACCGTCAAACAGATAAAACGCAATTCAAACACATATATATATATATATATATTCAATCGATTCAGTTCAGATTCCAGTCAGTCAGTAGTTCATCAGTTCATTTACTTTCCATAACCGGTCTTAACTTAGCAAGTAATCGGTATTAATCAGTGACAGTAACGAGGGTCATTACATAAACTGAGACTGATTATGATAAGTAATTGAATCAACTGAAATAGTGAACAGATTGACTGAAATCTGGAACTGAATTGACTGAGTATATCTATTTAATTGTATATCTATCTGTTTGCCTGTTTGATTATCTTTTGTGTTTTATGTTTAAACTGCGAATTGAAGGCCTTATCGGCAGCCGAATCTGAAATTGATTAATGATATGTTTGTTAATCATAATTTATATTTTTTATGGTATACTCATTTAAGATGTGATTTGGTATGATTAAATTAGATTAAAATAAACTTATATCAGAGTTGGTACCTAATTACCATTTGCCACATGAGTGGCCCACTACCTAAACATATTTGAGCCTTCCTACATTCAAACAAAACATTTGCTCTGTCCATTTGAGAGACAAACCGACTGAGAGAGAGAGTTAGGAATTGAATTGTTCTTGAGGGTTTGCTTGGAAACTTGAGGAATTGTAGAAGACATGCAACTTTGAGCCTCCATACCTTTGATTCAAGCTTAGGTAAGGAAATTTAACCTCTTAATTGTGTCTTTAAGTTGGTTCTTGCATGGTTCGTGCCATATTGAAGAGCTAAGTCATGAATTGGTCCTAAAATGTTAAATTGTACTATATCATGCATGCATGTCTACATTGTTGCATTTTGGGTTGATTACATGGAATTTGGTACATGCATGCTCATATTATTGTTAGAATCCATGTTTTCATCTTGGTTTTAGAAAGAATTGGCTCATTTGAGCTAGCATTTGAAGCTTTGAAGTGTTTAAATCCATGTATGTTCCATGTTCATCATGTTCATGAAATTGGGTTTTGAATTTGGATTTAATTAACTACCTTTGGGCCTTGATTTTACAATTTGAGCCTTGAATCATGTTATTCTATGTATTTACAAGTGTTTTCCAAGAAATGGCCCAAAGGAATTGATTTTGATACATTGGAACTTGGTTTTGAGCTTGAGGTTCAAATTTGGAATTTCCAGATTTTGGACCCATGCTCGAGTGAGGAACTCCACGCTCGAGCGTACACTCTGTGATCATGCCTTTCGCTCGAGCGAGTAAAGTGATGCTCGAGCGTGAAATGCGTGCATCCAGTACTTTGCATGAGCTTACAGTCCGCTCGAGCTAGAGAATTCATGCTCGAGCGAGGACTTGTGTCTCACGCTCGAGCGAGGGTCGAGCGCCCGTCGAGCGTGAATTTTGAGCATCCAGTATTTTCACTGTAGCTTGCAGTCCGCTCGAGCGACGAAAGTCACGCTCGAGCGGAGATCCTTTGTCTGCATGTCCGCTCGAGCATAGAAAGCCACGCTCGAGCGAGACCCCTGTTTTCTGAAAATTTTGAAAAGTGTTTCTAACTGCAACTTTGCACCCTCTTTCCATCCTAGGCATTCCTAGGACATGTTTAAGGCATCTTAATGAGGGTATTGATTTAGAACCACACCGAGGCAAATTAGGGATTAAGTTATTATTTCCCAACTGTATAACTTAGTGTGTGTTCATCCTGTAAACTGTGTAGGGTTGACATCTGGGGACCACTCTAGCCTAATTGTAGGCCCAGAACTCTGTGAGTAACAATTGTGTAAAGATATGTTCAACTGTGAATATTTCTGACTGTTTAACTGAACTATTTTCTGAACTGATACTGTTAATCGAATGAATGTATGTCCTATATTCTGAACTGTATTGTGGCATCCTTAGCAACTACTGTTTACTGTTACTGTTACAAAGATCTCTTCGGTCCCTTGTTGGAAACCACTACTGTTTACTGATCGATGGCCATCATTTACTGTTCAGTCTTTTAAGACCTATTGTTTACTGTACTGCTATGCTAATGGATGTACCACATATGACTGTTATAACTGAACGACTGTTATACTGAATCAATGAACTGTTTTCATTACTGTAAGGACATTCATTCTAAACCTCTTTACGCCTTATGTTATTCACTGGGCTTTAGCTCACTGTTTATATATATGTGTAGGTGTTCAGGCACCGAACCGGAGCTAGGAGCGTGGGTTAGACTCCCCTTTTTGTCAAGCCAACCACTGTGCGTCACTGCGAGATTCCGAGCCTGCCAAGCTATGGCTTAGGGGTGTTTTAATTTCCCCTGTCTGTCTCTGTATCCGTTTTGGGTTATTGTATAGACTGATAGCACTATTACCGAGTACTGTTTTAATAGGGACTAAGTCCTGTCCTGAACAATTGTAATGTTGTATATACTGTTTTTCACTGATTGTACATATGTATGGAAAGTCTTTTTGCATACAGATTGTCACAGCTCATTGGACACAGTTATTTACTGTTTTGGCTTCCGCCATGCCCCTGTACTCTGTATTACTGTCTTAAATGTTAAGCAGGCCTTCGGTAATCACGGATTACTGGCCGGTTACGGTGCTAAACCCTTAGGGGCGGGTTTGGGTCGTGACAACGGCTGAAACCATCATAGTACTGATCTTTAGTTCGATTGAAGATCTTCAGCTTGGTCATATATGGCGGGCTCGTTCATAACTTGACCTGGCTCATGACCAAGACCAAGGCACAGTTCAAAGTATCGCTTGGTCCACACGTAACTCGATCCGCGCCTAAGGCTAAAACCCATCCTAGCTCAGCCAAACTTCGTGCAATCCTACATGATTTAATCCGGTCTATCACTGAAGCGCTACTTAGCTCGGCTACGATCCTTGCTCCAATCAAGGATAGCGTTCTCATTCCACCTAGCCCCGCCTACGACTCAAGCCCATCACTTAGCTTGGTCCCAACATCTGAGATACGTGTAGCTCGGTAACTAGGTCAAGAGCAAGGCTCACATTAGATTTTGCTCGGCTCATTTGTTTGTCACAAACCTTTCTCTCAATAATAATAATTATACAAACTTGGCTCCGTTTGATTTAGTTTTAGAATTATGATTTGAATGTAGAGTTGTTAATAAAGTTTTGAAAAGAGAAAATTTGTTTGATTATGGGTCTTGAAAAGTTTTTGAAAAGAGATTTCGAATTTTGAATTTTGAAAAGAGTTTTGAATTGTATTTTGAGTTTTGAATTTTGAATTTTGAGTACTATTTTGAAAATTTTTAGATTCATTTTCTTAAAATATTTAAAATGTTTAAGAAAATTTTATTTATTTATTTTAAATATATAAAATTTTTAAAATTTTTATTTTAAATATTTATTTTATTTTGTAAATATTTTAATTTTTTTAATATTTTAAATTCAAAACATAACTCCACACTCAAATCGTAACTAAGCACATAATTCAAAATTCAATTCAAAAACTATTTTCATAACTCATAATCAAACACAACTCAAAATTTCACATTACTTTCAAAAACTCAACACTCAAATCATTATCAAACCACATAACTATAAAATTAAAATATTTAAAATATATTTATAAAATAAATATAAAAAAATATTTAAAATAAAAATTATATGTTGAAAATAAAAAATAATTTTTTTAAATTTTTTTAATATTTAAAAAAATACAGCACACAAATGTATAAAATACAGTGCATATTAAAATATAAAATATTTACTCTAAAAAATAAAATTAAGAAAATTATTAAATATTTATTTAAAAAATTAAATTCAAAAAATTTTAAAATACAACTCAAAATTCTTTTCAAAATTTATAACCAAACAAATTTTCTCTTTTAAAACTCAACTCAAAACATAACACCACATTCAAATCATGATTTTAAAAAATAAAATAAATTTTTTTTGAAAGTAAAGTTTTAAAAAGAGTTTAGTTTTGAATTTTGAAAAGAGTTTTAAGTTGTTCGTTTGATTATGAGTTTTGAAGGTAGTTTTTGAATTGAGTTTGATATGTTTTTGAATTGTGTGTTTGACTATAAGTTTTGAAAAGAATTTTAAATTTTTTTAATTGAAATCACAATTTTAAAACAAAACCAAACGCAACCCTTGTTTTTAACATGGCAAAAATTATAGATTGTACTGTCAAACTTTTTCTCTTTCTTTCGTTTTATTTTATTGATAATATATCATTTAAGACGTTGGTATTCAACACAACAACTGGCTATTTTTGTTATTGACAAAAAAAAAAAATTAATAATTTATTAATTTATTTGAACCAAATCACCTTAAATCAAATCATAAAAGATCTCATATTAAGTGACAATTTCGCAAGGGTCAAACCCGACGCACACCCGAATGAACAAATTTAGCTTTCAAAAAGACAGATAACCTTATTAGTAAGGCACATATCCATCATGAGATGAATACAAAGCTATTTCATTATTTTTTTTTTTTTAATTTTGAAAAAAAGTAAAGACATTATTAATTCAACACAACGGCAAAATATTACATGGGATTTTTATAAGAGTTAAACCCACCACATAGTCTAGCAGACTTGTCTATCTTTATGCAAATGGATAATTTTGAAGTTCATCTTCTAATGTTGACTAAACATCAAAATGATCGGATGGAAGTAATTATTGACAATTTTTTAATTATGAAATTATATAGGAATTTAAAAAAAGGAAAGAAAAAAACATGTAAAGATGTATGAAATATAGTAAGGTTGCAAATGAACCGAGCCGAATCAAATTTTGTTGAGCTCGAGCTCATCTCGACTCGTTAATATTAATAAAATTCAAACTCAACTCGATAAGATTTTTTAAATATTATTTATATTATTTAATATATAAATAATATATTTATTATATAATTTAAATAAAGATAAATGAGACGAGCTTATTTGAGTTCGAACTCGACTCGTTACTAACGAACTGAGCCAAGTCAAGCTTGTTCGTAAACAATTCGGTTCATTTGCAATCCTAAAATATAGCTAAATTTCAATGACATTTTCAATTTTTTTTTTTTCTAAATTTCTGTTCAAATTCATTAATGAAATACAACTTAACACCTAGTTATGCCTGAAATTGGAATAGAATGACGAAACTGCCGTTTAAAGTCTATTAATAAATTAATTACGAAAATAGTTCACAACAATGAGTCAGACTCTGTGGCCCAATGGATAAGGCGCTGGTCTACGGAACCAGAGATTCTGGGTTCGATCCCCAGCAGAGTCGCTCCCTACGGAAATTGTTTTTTTGTTTCTTTCAATTTTGCTCTGTTTTGTTTGATTTTTCAAAATCCCATTAATAGGTTTTTTTTTTTTTTTTTCTCCATATTTTTGTCAATTTTTTTTTGTACTTTTTAAATGTACCTGATTAGATGCATGTAAAAAATAAAACAAATTGACTAAATATTTTTAAAAATCACTAAAAACAAACAAAAAATAATTTGTTTGGATTTTCGTTTTTTCAGTGAAGTAGTTATATTTTAGTTAATTTTTTTTATAATTTTAGATGCAATTAATATTGATCTATCTAAAAAGTAAAAAAATAGTAAAAATAAGGGTAAATTACGCTTACACCTCCTGAGGTTTGGGTTAATACATATCATCCCTGACGTTTGGGAAATTACACTAACCCCCCTGTCATTGTAATTATTTAGATGGAATGAAGACATTGAACTCATGCACTCTCTCTCTTTTAATTTGCTTTGCTTTACTTTTCTCTTTTTTCCCCATTTCCTTTACTTTTTTTTTTAATGTAATTTCTTTTATTTTTCTATTATGAGTTACTTTTTATATAAGCAAGGAGTTTGTGAATGAGACTATCAACCACAGGAGTGAGAATGTAATTTTTAAACATCAAGGGGTGAGTAATAATTGGACCAAATCTCAAGAAGTGTCAATGTAATTTACCCTAAAAATAAACAACAATCCGTTTAAAAATAATTTTTATAAAATTGAATCAACATATATTGAGGGCCAAGAACGAAGAATATATTCATATATATATAATATTTTTGTTTGGTCTATCATATATGTGTTCATCCTAAATGTTAAGGTGTTAGCAAATTAAAATAATTAAGGGTTGCGCTTGTCTTTAGCCTTTATGGGTAAATTATCAATAGATCTTAATAGTTGAACTTAATTCTCATCAAGTCCTATTGAAAATAAGTCTTAGTAAAATTGTTGTTAAAAATAATTTTTTTGTAACAATTTTTTATATATGTCGCTAAAAATTAATAATTAGTGAATTTTTTTTTGCCATGATTTTTATAAATTGTCGTTAAAACTTATAATTAATAATCTTTTTTTATGACGAACTTTTTCCATAGGACCTATTAGACAATAAGTCAATTTATTAGGACTTACATGTAAGTACTCCTTAGTTTATTCAAGTCTTCATGTATTTTTATTATTTATTTTTTAAGAAAATTTGACCATAAATCTCTCCTAATTTCCTTTTCTGATTAAAAGAATAATAAAAAATTAATAACATAGAAGTCCTATTTACAAATGTTATGGTAATTTAGATCCTATTTAAGATTTTTTGAACCAATAAGTCCTATTTAGTAAAACTGATAATATTATCAATTTTTTTCAATTTTTAAAACTAAGAACATTATCAATTTTACATAGTAATGTTCCAGATAATTATTTTACTAACTAATGAAAAAAAAACAGAGTATGAGATTAAACATTTTTACCCTTCTATTTATTGGTTTGATTCAATTATCTAACAAAATCGAGAACATTATCAATTTTTTCCAATTTTAAACTGAGAATATTATTAGTTTTTTCATTTTTTTTTTCCAATTTTGCACATCAATGTTTTATCTCATGCTTCTTTACAGACACAAAATTTTTAATTTTGCACAAAAAAATAATTCAAATTTTTTATTTTTTATTTTTAAAAAAACCATTTTTTTTTTCACATAATTTTCTTTTTAGTTTTTTTCAATTTGAAAGTTGATATTTTAAAGTTTTGAAAATCAAAATAAATGTCAAATTATCATATTTCTTTATAGATAATCATAAATGATGAACAATCATTGTTTGAAGGGCAATTCCGACTATTAAAATTTTAATGGGATTTGAAGGTCTAAAAAATCTTAATTAGAACTTAATGGAGTATAAGTTCATAAATTAAGACTTGTATGTAAATGTCCCAAAAAAAATTAGTACTTTTAAAACACTCTCATAATTATAAAACCTTGTATAAATGACATAATTTTTATTTGAATATTTTATTTGACCATTATACAATCTATTTTTTCTCTTTCTTTGACAGTACTCTCTCTTTCTCTCTTCACCAACTCGATGGTTGTTCATTGCCTTCATTATCTTCATTGTCTACTATCGTCGCTTATTCTCACCGTTAGCCCGCGACTACCATTTTTACTGTCAAACCACTACCATCTCAGATTTGATACCTACAAACTCATATTTGAGATCAGCAACTTTATATCTGAGATAAATGAACTTAAATTTGATAGAAAAATGAGAAATAGAGAGATTGCAATTAAAAATCAAGAAGCTTTTGTTTGTTTGTTCATAGATCTAAAAGTAAAATTTGACCATGGTTCGTTCATTTAGTATGTACTCTATTTTTGTAACAGTCAAATTTTATTATGGTTAATGTAACGGCCCTAAAATGCGTGTCACGATGATTGTTATGAAATTATGAATTAATATGATTTAATTTGGAAATATCTATCTAAATTGGGAAAAATATTTGTTGGGGCTACGACTTTGGAACTGAAATTGAGCACATAGATAGACTAATGGGAATTTTTAGAATCATTTGGGAAGTTTAATTGAAAATTGATTTCGTCTGATTCGCTAAGTCATGTGTAGACACCTCATTTTGATCGGCCCTAAGACTTGGGCGTTTTCTTTTGATTACCCGATGATGACAATTAAAATGTGTTTCTTACAAAATCCTCAGTAAGAGAGATGGAATTTGAACTTTAATCCCAACCTTCACCATTATGGCCAAATTATTTTAAAATATTAAATATTTCATTAGTTTAGTATTTTTGTAATTTTACATAATTTTATGTGTTTATTCATATTTTTGGTGTTTTTATATAAATTGGTATAAAATATATTCTATATATAAAAGAAAATAATAATAAAAATTATAATATTAAAATATGTGTTTAATATTATTATATTATATGTTTAGTATTTTATATAAATTATATTTTAGATATTTTATATATTATATTATATTATATAATAAAAGAAATAATAAAAAAATATATTGATGTCGGTCAACCCTCGGCTACCGACATCAACCCAGCAAACATATATAAATATATATATAATCTTTATAACTTTATATTATTATATTATATATAGATATGTATTATATAAATTTATATTATTATATTATCTATTTGTTGCCTATATAAAGCAACCAAATGGAGAGATTTCAGGAGGGGGGAATAAAAAACAAATTTGATTGAAGAGAGAGTTAGAAAGAGTCAGAGAGAAACCATTAACCATTTCAATCTTGAGCCAAAATACTTCCAAGCTTCCATAACTACTGAAATTCATCATTTTCATACACCAAAACCAATTCAAAAATTCTCATATAGCCAAAGATCAATTGTCTTGATCATAAAGAAGAGTGTTTATTTGAAAGTGAGAAAAACTAGAGAGTTAGCCACTTTTCATACCATAAACTCCATAATTTCGAATTGAGGATTTGAGAATACACGTCCTACATTTGAGAGTGATCAAAAGGAAGTTTGAGAACTAAGAAGTTCATCATTTTCTTGGAAGGTAAATTTCACAAACCTTTCATTTTCTTGCATTTCTTATCTATTTTGCTCTTTTGCTTTGATTATTGTTATATTTTATACTGTCGTAATCTAATTGAAAGTGGTGAATTGAAGTCCCATATATGTTGTTTTTAGCACGAGAAAGAAACCTTCCATTCTGAATGGTTTAATCTCTTTGGAGGTTCATTACTAGAGCATTACCTCTCTCTCATGCCAAGCACAACTCCTTGTTTGGCTTCTCTTATTTTAGTGGACATAACTCTCATTTTGGGACTAAAATAACTAAGAATGACAGGTAATTAAAAAGGCTAATCAAATTGGACTAAAAGAGGCAAAGATAACAAAATTGAGTTGGTTCAATCAGACGTCATATTGAACCCATTGTCTTTTTATTTCAACTTATTTTGCTCTTTTGCTTTGATTTCTTGTCATATTACATATTGTTGTAATCTAACTGAAAGTGGTGAGTTGAGACTCCCATAGATATTATTGTTGAAATCTAAGAAAATAGAATTTGGCCGAGCCTATCGAGCTACCCAACCCGTTAGTTGGCAGGGTAGCCACCTAAAAATACACCATCGCGCCTGCAACCTTCATGACCATGCCTACAACCTCTAGGCAAAATCGGGCAGCCTTCCGACAACCTCCGATGGTCTTTGAGGCGCTTGAAGCTGGTAGTTTATCATGTTTATTTCATTTAGAGTGTTTGTGAGGAATTTTTTTTTATGTTAGGTTGTAATATTTATTCATCTCCCTCGGATTTGAAATATTTAAAATATTGTAATAATTCCCCCGCCCCGCTTCTTTCTATCCCGTTCTTTTACTTGCTTTCTTTATTTGTGAATACGCATCATATTTTGTTCTTCATTATGTCCATGCTTTGCATTCATATTTCATCCATCTTTATTCGGCTAAGTTTGCATTGGTGGATTTAATCAATTCTTATATGATTATGTGCGCTACCTCATGTTTTGAGATGATTCACATGTCATATCTTAGAAGCCGAATCTTTAGTTGCATCTCATGAGTGAATTGCATTAGGATTTTGTATATAAGATCATGCATGTTTATTAACTTTGTTTTGTAGCTGTTCGAGGGACGTCGATAAATATGTAAGTTTTTATGCTTTAGCATCTCGTTTGTGTGCGTTTTTCTTATTATGTTTAAGCATCCTACCATGTGGCTACTTGCTTACTTGTTTTCAATTTCATGAATGCCAATGGATAGAGGTTGTGTCGCCTAATTTGGAATAGTGTTGATTTTCATGCTTGTAAACTCAATTTATTTGGGTTGTACATCTCCAAAACTCTTTCAAAACTACATGAAATCAAATTATTCCAAAATAAATGACATAGTCTATACTTATATGCTTCACATAATAAATTTTAGGATTTATTAAATAATTGAAATATGAACATATAAAGTAAATAAAATTCATAGCATGGTTTAGTAGAAGCCGATCTTTGATCGGGTGAGCGAGGGTGCTCATTATTGACCTTCCTCTCTCATACCTAAGGTTCGAGCCAAGCATCTTTGGTTACGACGAACAGTAGCCTTGGCACGAGTCATGGGTTTCTTAATTTTCCAAAATAAATATTAGGTGGTGACTTGAGATCTGATGACGCAGTCCATTTCTGACAAAAGGTTTTGCAATAAAATAGATTTTCTAAAAGTTGCAAAATCTGGACTTTCATCTATGTTTCACATTGCAATCATGAGACTAGATCAAAAAGATCGGGAGTCCGAACTGTTTAACGCACGCGGGGTACCTCCGGGTATGTTACATCATGTTTGACTCATCATATTATATATAGATAGATATATATGAGCCTAAGTGTTAGACTCAACATAAAATAAAAATTTGAGAGGAAGACTTCTAGAGACTAAGAGAAAGAAGAAGATAGGAAGAGGAAGAAGAAGATCCAAGAGGGGATTAAGCCAAATCTTCACCAAATCAAGCATCTAAGGTGAGAATCCATCCATAATATCTTGAAGCTAAGTGGAATTAAAGAGTTAAGTAGTGTAAATTTTGGTTAGAACTCACATGAGTTTAAAGAGAGGAATTGTAATCATCCATGGCATTTTTATGTTTAATCACTTGTTTTCTTGCATCAATTTTCAAATGGAAAGGAAACTCCATAAGAGTTGATGTTTTGCAACTCAAGAATGCAAGGTTTGAAAATTTACATTTCAATTCAAGTGTTTGCTTTGTTCTATATGGAAATTAGTTTGATTCGAAACTATGATTTTGTTTGAAGCTAGAAATTGATCATTTACCATGTTTTCATGAGTTTTGAGTCTTGATTTTCATGAACTTGAAGTTGATTTTGCAAAAGCTTGAGTTCTCTTTCAAAGTAGATTTTCGGACTGGAATTGCACCCAGACCGCTCGAGCGGCCTGGGCCACCGCTCGAGCGGGCAATCCCTTTTTGGCCAAACTTGCATTCTGAAGTTCCACCGCTCGTACAGCTAAGGCCACCGCACGAGCGGCCAGGCCACCGTACGTGCAACCAAACAGGGTAATTTTGCGATTTTGTTTCCTTTCCGTTTTCTGACTATCGGGCCTTTATTTACACGGTTTTTACGTGTCATATACATCCATATGCTTTGCATGAGCATAAAAGCAATTAAGAAAGAATAGAAACGCTTTATCGAATATGCAACGAATGAACCAATTGAACGAATTAAAGAAAATGTGTTTTATTGTGCTTGGTTATATTTCTGCAGGTTGAACCGTTAAGGTGGATCATCGAAAGCACTATGAGTAACAATGTTGTAAAGTTATATTTATTCTTTCTGTCTGTCATTGTTAAGGACAGCTTCGATATGATTTATTGAGTAAATGAACTCATGCAATATGTTCGCGTGGCCCTTACCCGGGGTAATAATACCGTGATATATGTTCACGTGGCCCTTACTCGGGGGTAATAATACTGTGGAATATGTTCACGTGGCCCTTACTCGGGGGTGACAATACCGTGGTATATATTCATGTGGCCTTTACCCGAGGGTGACAATACTGTGATATATGTTCATGTGACCCTTACCTAGGGGTAATAATACCACGAAATATGTTCACATGGCCCTCGCCTGGGGGTAATAATACCATGGCTTTATGTACATAAGATATTGATTTATATAATCATTTGTACCAACTATGATCTTAAAGACCACTACATGTACACGTGACCCTTATGACTGTTATGCTTGCTTTTAACGAATATGCTGCTGCTATGTGAACAGACTTGCTACAGTAACTGATTGATTTTAATGTCTTCATCCATAACTTCTTCACGCATTTATTATTCACTAGGCTTTAGCTCACTATTTTTATGTATATGTATAAGTGAGCGTTCTGAAGGACAAGCCTATAAGGGGTCTTCAGCCGAGCCACCATTTTGAAGCTTACTGGGTTTTGGTGCCTCCGGGTTGAGGCTAGGCCGTGATGACCGTTAGCAAGTGTTGGTCCCGGTTTCTTCATGTATGTGTTTTTCATAAGATGTTATAAGATATGCATATGTATGTGGGCAAATTAACGTTTATGTATGTACATGTTTGTTCATATAGATGCACAACTCATTAGACTATTAGTATTGTTGTATATTACTTCCACTAGCCTCGTTTATTTTTGATCTGTACAAGAAGGCCTTTGGTAATCTCGGATTACTGGACGGTTATAATGTCAAACTTTTAGGGGCAGGTTTGGGTCGTGACAGAATGGTATCAGAGCATGAGTTAATTTACCCACACACGTGTCCATATGAGTCATAGGGTGTTCTAGAAAAGAATTAGGGACATTGCATTGGCCTTTGCGAGTGTGTGAACTATTTTGAACATGACTGACAAGGAAATGAAGATGAATTATGTGAACTTTGGTGAATACATCTGAAAATGAAATGAAATGAACTCATGTGAATTGAAAGGAATATATCGAAATTGAATTGGAATCTATGGAAAATAATTACTTATGGTTATGAGTGCTAGAAAGAACAAGGAACAAATCTAACATGAATTGAACAATGTGAGAACTGTAAGAGTGTTGCCTATGTTTCTTAGTGTTCTGTTTACATATAGGGAATAAAAGAAAGAACGGTCAATGGAAAGGCAAAATGATGTGGACTGTGTGAATATGTTTGAAATGAAATGAGAACGACAACTATGAGAACTATTGCATGTGCTTATGATGGTCTCTACCTAGATAAAACTGAATCATTAGAGGTTAGAAGTGAGTAGTTAGAAAGAAGGGTAGAAGTTTTAATTAAACTAATGAGACAACTGACACAGATTATGTGCAAAATATTTAAGTGGAATTGGGAATTGTACACTTTTAACTGAAGATGTATATATTGTGAACATGCACTTTGATTTTGAATGCTCCTAAGTATTAACCTACGGAATAGATGTGAGTGAAATGGCTTGTCATCATAGTCTGTTTCTTAGAATATGAATTTCGGATGGGTACTGGTAATGAATGACTAACAATTGCCTATAGGAATCTGTAATAATGTGAACGTGTTTGTTATCATCTGTTTATATGAACTAATTACACTGCATGACCTACTCACATGTGTGGCATCCGTAGCTTGTGTAATTACTGACTGATTTTTCTCACCTAATGTATTCTAAACCATGTGTGAAAGAACCGAATGGCGGATAATCTGTGACTCTATTGTGCTACATTACCAAATCGTGGCTGAATTTTATTATATCTAGAAGAATTATGCAAGCATTGATGACACGCTTCAGTATGTATCCAAATCTTAAATTTTGAGAATGTGCTGGGTTGGTCCTTTACTCCGCACTTAGACAATTGAATATGAATTATTATAAGTGACATTTTGAACTCTGCTGAAAATGGATAGACATAGGAACATACTATAATTGACTGCGTTATGAAAATACTGCATATGTTTTGAACCATGACCTCCTTGAAATATTATGATGACGTAATGATGAATTCATGACATATGCTCCAATTTGTTTGTGAAATATTTCCTACCATTTGCTTATATTGTGACACCCGAATTTTCTTTTTTTAAAAAAATTCAAAATTTGCAATAAAAGAACTCAAAATAAAATTAAAATAAAATAAAATAAAATAATAATAATATAATAATAAAATAATATAAATAAATAAAAAATAATAATAATAATAATAAATAAATGCATAGTTTAGGAAATTGGGAATTTATCGATTAAATTGTTAAGGAAGTAGATTGTGAGACACCACACGTTAAATATTTTAGAAAGTGGTAAGTGATATTTTATAGTTTAATAGTGAGGTTTTTAGACACAAACCTAGCCTATAATCATATGAAATTTTTGAGATCATTGTGGATTACCAAAGAGGGCGACATCTCTTAGAATTATAAGGAGCCAATCCTAATCTTCTAGAAACATTGACTTAGATGACGCCAACCCTAAAGCCATTGAATTAGATAAGGCCAATACTAATCCCTAGATGACCTTTGGTTAATTGGTAAGAGTCAAGGGCCAGGTGGCGCTTCTTGAAGACATGAAATTAACTTAAGCTTCAAGAATGGATGCATATAAATAGGGCATGATAGTAGGAGTAAGGAAGGCAATGAATGAAACGAGAAGAAAACGAAATAACACGGGAGGTTCGGTAGCACGGGAAGAATAGGGATAAGTTTATATTAGAGGTGAGTTTTATTATATCTTGAGTTACTATTATATGTTTTCTATATGTCTTGAGTTACCATAATATATTTTATGAATGTTTTGAGTTACCACAATTCATTTTATATAACTTATGTTTATGGTTAGGTTAATGTTTCAATTACGTGGATTATTTTCTGAACTCTATTTGCGTAAATTAAAACCCATGGGCATGTTTGTTTATATTTTAAAGAATATTTGACTATAACCTTATAAATAATTATTTTCTATAAGTACCACCACGAGAGTCCCATGCCTTGGGGGACTTAAATAACCATTGGCCCCTGTTTGACCACCTTGTGGTCCCCTGTTTGTCATGGATCCACTGACCCTTATTCTGATTGTCACTCTAGTGACCCATGTTCTGTTCTATTCTGTACCGTGGTTATAATTATTTATTTCAATTTCTGCCACTTAATTAATTTATGTATTCAACTCAAATTATGTTAATGTTTTACCCTAAATAACTATCCATGGCTATGTTGATGCCCCTATACTCACAGAATAATATTTCTCACTCTGCTATGTGCTTATAGCTGTTATCCCTTTCAGGTGACGAAGTTTAGCGGAATCAAGATGGGGAATGAATCGCTGTGTTGTTTTTTATTTACTTTTAAGATTTCTATCTGTTTTTTTTTTCCCAGACTCTTGTAATACAATAAAGCTCAATTGACTATGTTTGTTTCATTTTATTAAACATTCGGTACCCAAATATTTTATTTTATTTTATTTAACCGCTTGCACTACGACCACGAAATTATTTGAATTATTTTATGTTTATCGTGTTACGACACCATGCCTTTGGGTACTGGGTTTGGGGTCGTGACATATATGGAATGATGAAACTATAAGAACACATGCTTTTGAGATATGCTATAGACCGATAAGAACTATTTAAAATGTAAAGTAAGGTTGAGAATTTGTTTGCTACAATATGGAATTGACTAGCTTGCCG
Source organism: Camellia japonica (assembly GCA_030407325.1). Classification (NCBI taxonomy): domain Eukaryota; kingdom Viridiplantae; phylum Streptophyta; class Magnoliopsida; order Ericales; family Theaceae; genus Camellia; species Camellia japonica. Next base: position 9,102,896 of record JAPPVO010000019.1, on the reverse strand, counting down.
AGATATTCTTTGTCATACCACCAAAAACCTCTTGGAATTATGGAATCCATATGTATATTATTAGGGTTGATTAACATTCACCTAATGGAAATTATGATACTATGAATGAAATTATTGTGATCTACTTATGCTAAATGACCGAACTACATGAATGATTTGCGTGTATGATATTCGGGACTTATATGAAATTATGTTAAAATGTACCACCTCGTGATATTAAAATTTTGGGAAAGATCGAGAAACTTCGCTTATTTCTTTGCCAGCTTATTGTGATCGTGGGTGTTGAATATGGGAAATTTTGGTCAACCTTGTGTATTACAATAGAAAGGGAAAAATTAGTTGAGCAACGGAAGTGCTATGATAAAAGAAAATGTTAATCAAGGGAAAATATGTGCACTCCCCTAGGAAACACGCAGAACATCAGGACCAATATTTCAGGTGTCCTTACAATGTGACTGACTAACTATGTGTTAGTTACTTCTGGACTGATATAAATGGACCTTTGCTTGGAATGATTATTATCCTACTTGTTTCTAGTTATCGAGACCAGACCATGATTTTGTGATTGTGTGATCTATTTGTATACCCCGACAAGTGAATTGTATAACATGCATAACTGTGAATCTATACGTGTAATAACCCTCATCACTGATAACTGATTAATTATCGATTACTGCTAAACTGAGAATGATTATGATTGGTAATTGAACTGACTGGATTACTGAACTGACTGACTGAAATCTGAACTAAATCGATTGAATATTTATATCTGTTTGAATTGCATTCTATCTGTTTGACTATTTGATTATCTATTCATGTTTTTATGTTTAAAACTGTTAATTGAAGGCCCTATCGACGACCGAACCCGAAATCGATTAGTATTTTGTGATCATCATAATTTATGTGAATTTATGGTGTAATTATCTGAAAATTTATTTAGTACAATTAAATTAGATTAAAATAAGTTAAATTGCACTGTTGGACTTATTTGCGAAAATGCCATTGTGAGTGGGCCCTTATTATAACATTTTTGAGCCTTATATACTCAAACAAAACAAATCCTTCAGCCATTTCATTGAGCTCAACCGACCATAGAGAGAGAGAAACTTGAGGAGTTGATTTCATTTCAAATTGTGCTTGTAAATTGCTTGATAATTGAAGGAATTGGAACATAGGTTGCAAATTAAGCTTCCTCACCTTGTAATTGAAGCTCTAGGTAAGGAATTTAACCTCTCATTGTTGTGTTTAAGCTTGTTCATGCCTAGCTCTTGTATCCTTAGTGATTTGAGCCTTGAATTGGTCCATATATGTTAAATTGGAGTCTAGCTCATGCATGCATGCCTTTAATTTGAAGTTTGAAGTTGTCCTTCATGAATGGTACATGCATGTTCATAATTTTGCAATGATCCATGTTTTCAACTTTTTTTTGGAACAATTGGCTCACTAGATCATCAAATTGAGGCTTTGAAATGATTTGAATTCATGCATGTTTGCATGTTCATCATATTCATGTGTTTGGGTTGAAATTGAGTTTGAATTGACTCACCCTTGGGCTTTAAATTCACAAATTGAGCTTTGAAACTTATTGTATATTGAGTTTAGATGTGTTTTCCAGAATTTGGGCCCAAGAGGTCGAGTTTTGAGCTTAGGAATGCTTGGTTTGAGCTTGGGAGGCAAATCTGGAAATTCCAGAATTTGGCTTCTACGCTCGAGCGAAGGATTCTACGCTCGAGCAACCACCACTTACTCTGAGCTACGCTCGAGCGAAGGAATGATGGCTCGAGCGTAAATTGCAAGCTCTTAGAATCTTGGTGCGCGCAGGCGTACGCTCGAGCGAAGGGACTTACGCTCGAGCGAAGAGCTGTGTCTCACGCTCGAGCAAGCATCGAGCGTAAATTTCGAGCATCCAGTATTTTTACTGTAGCACACAGTCCGCTCGAGCGACGGAATTCACGCTCGAGCGGAGCTCCTTTGTCTGCATGTCCGCTCGAGCGAATAATCCTCGCTCGAGCGAGACCCCTGTTTTCAGCAAATTTTGTAAAGTGTTTTCTAAGTGCATCTCTGCATCCTCATTTCATCCTAGGCATTCTTAGGCCTAGTTTAAGGCATCTTAATGAGGATATAGATGTAGAACACACCAAGGCAAGTTAGGGATTAAGTTATTATCTTTCCCAACTATGTAGCTTAGTGTGTTAAATCTGTGAACTGTGTAGGGTTGGCTTTCCGAGGAGACGCTCTAGTTCATTGTAGCCCAGAACTCTGTGAGTAACAATTGTGTAAAGATATGTTCAAAATGATTATCTTCTGAATGCTGAACTGAACTGTTTACTGAACTGATATTCTTTACTGAATGAATGTATGTCCTATATTCTGAACTGTACTGTGGCATCCTTAGCACCTACTGTTTACTGTTACTGTTACAGAGATCTCTGTCGGTTCCCTCGTGGAATCACTACTGTTTACTGACTGATGGCCATCATTACTGTTCGGTCTTTAAGACCTACTGCTTACTGTACTATTATGCTAATGGATGTACCACATATGACTGATTGACTGAAAGACTGAAATACTGATTTAATGAACTGTTTTCATTACTGTAAGGACATCCATTCTAAACCTCTTTACGCATTATGTTATTCACTGGGCTTTAGCTCACTGCTCATATATATATGTAGGTGTACAGGCACCGGATCAAAGCTAGAAGCGTCGGGGTAAACTCCAGTTTTGTCAAGCCAACCAATGTGCCTCACTGCGAGGTTCCGAGCCTGCCAAGCTAAGGCTTAGGGGCGTTTAGTTTTCCCCCCCTCCTGTACTGTTTTGTTTACTGTATAGACTGCACTGTACTGGTTAATAGGGACTTGATCCCTGTTCTGAATGTTTGTAAACGTTTTGTATACTGTTCTGTATAAATGTATGAAAAATCTTTTTGGCACACAGACTGTCACAGCTCATTGGACATTGATTATTTACTGTTTTGGCTTCCGCCAAGCCCCTGTACTCTGTATTACTGTATTACTGTTTAGTAGGCCTTCGGTAATCTCAGATTACTGGCCGGTTACGGTGCTAAACCCATAGGGGCGGGTTTGGGTCGTGACAATACGCCTACATATGAGCCTTATATGAGAACTACTATATTGAATGTGATGTGATCCCTATTGATACGACTTTAACATGACTTGAGATGATATGAACCATTATGACATGACTTTAACATGACTTGTGAAACTGCTGACTGTCTATTTAAGCAAATTGATTGTGACCTTTGAAATGAAACTAGGGTCAAGATTGATAGGGTAGAACCTCCATATAATTGATCTAATAGAACCACTATTTGATTGAATGTGATTCAGCCTCTATCTAACTTGATTTGATTTATAACCAATGACCAGATTGTGTAGCAAAGAGAGATTGAATTGCCTGCATGTTTACCTTATGTTAAAAAAATGGGATGCGGACTGCTAGCAACAGAAGGGCCTAATCATGAATCCTATTGAGAACCAATCATCAACTAGGGGAGATAAGTATGATATGGATGAATTGAATGACTGTTTCTGTATTACCACGATTTAGATTTGATGCAATGAAAATTAGTAACTCTGAATTATTTTGGTTATGGACATTACTTTAAAAAAAAACCAAAAAAACAAAAAAAAACAAAAAAACTTTGAACATCTGAAATTATATGAAATGAGCACGTTTTGTGATAGATTGTCTCGATGATACATTTATTGTTATTGGAATAATCTATGGATTTCTGGATGTTCGTAATGACTACCGGCGAATGTTGACAAGCTGTGATGGAACATGGAGTTGACTATTGACGTAAATTGTAAACTGCTGAATGTATATTTAATGAATTGCTTGTGATCTTTGGAGCGACACTGTGTTTGCAATGGAATCTTTATTCAATTTGATTTTGCTCATGAGGACTATGAATTGTTATTGAACGAATGACTAGGTTATCTTTGCTAAGGGAGGGGTAAACCGAAAACTTGATTACCTTCAATCTTTGACTGATTGGGAGCACATGCCTTATGATAAAGGTTGAATGCCTCAGTATTACCTTCCTATTGATTGTTCATGGACTAGTTGCATGTATGTTACTAAATTTGAATTCAATGTTATAAGACTTGTTAACAGCGGACTTAGGGTTAAAAGCCCATCCACTTGGAATGTAGGAAATGTGAAATATATGTACATTATGTGCTTGACTGCTACAGTACTGCCTTGAATTGCATGACCGAATCGAATTGTGAATTGTCGTGTAACGGAATTGAACAATGACATGAGACCAAGATTTCTAATCTTGTCACAGCAGGGTAAGAAAAGTTTGGAGGACCAAACTTCTTAAGGTGGGGAGATTGTAACGGCCCTAAAATGTGTGTCATGATGATTGTTATGAAATTATAAATTAATATGATTTAATTTGGAAATATCTATCTGAATTGGGAAAAATATTTGTTGGGACTACAACTTTGGAACTGAAATTGACGACCTTGATGGGTTTGGAAACTGAAATTGAGCACATAAATAGACTAATGGAAATTTTTAGAGTCATTTAGAAAGTTTAATTGAAAATTGATTTCGTCTGATTCGCTAAGCCATGTTAGGCTCATCATATTATATATAGATAGATATATATGAGCCTTAGTGTTAGACTTAACATAAAATAAAAATCCAAGAGGGAGACTTCTAGAGACTAAGAGAAAAAAGAAGACAGGAAGAGGAAAAAGAAGATCCAAGAGGGGATTAAGCTAAATCTTCACCAAATCAAGCATCTAAGGTGAGAATCCATCCATAATCTCTTGAAGCTAAGTGGAATTAAAGAGTTGAGTAGTGTAAATTTTGGTTAGAACTCACATGAGTTTAAAGAGAGGAATTGTAATCATCCATGGCATTTTCATATTTAATCACTTGTTTTCTTGCATCAATTTTCAAATGGAAAGGAAACTCCACAAGAGTTGATGTTTTGCAACTCAAGAATGCAAGGTTTAAAGATTTACATTTCAATTCAAGTGTTTGCTTTGTTCTATATGGAAATTAGTTTGATTCGAAACTATGATTTTGTTTGAAGCTAGAAATTGATCATTACCATGTTTTCATGAGTTTTGGGTCTTGATTTTCATGAACTTGAAGTTGATTTGGCAAAAGATTGAGTTCTCTTTCAAAGTAGATTTTCAGACTGGAATTGCACCTAGACCGCTCGAGCGGCCTGGGCCACCGCTCGAGCGAGCAATCCCTTTTTGGCCAAACTTGCATTCTGAAGTTCCACCGCTCGTGTGGCCAAGGCCACTACACGTGTGGCCAAACAGGGTGGTAATTTTTAGATTTTGTTTCCTTTTCGTTTTCTGACTATCGGGCCTTTATTTACACGATTTTTATGTGTCATATACATCCATATGCTTTGCATGAGCATAAAAGAAATTATGAAAGAATAGAGACGCTTTATTGGATATGTAACGAATGAGCCGATTGAACGAATTAAAGAAAATGTGTTTTGTTGTGCTTGGTTATATTTCTGCGGGTTGAACCGTTAAGGTAGATCATCCGACCAAGCACTGTGAGTAACAATGTTGTAAAGTTATATTTATTTCTTTATGTCTGCCATTGTTAAGGACTGCTTCGATATGATTTATTAAGTAAATAAACTCGTGCAATATGTTCACGTGGCCCTTACCCGGGAGTAATAATACCATAGTATATGTTCCCGTGGCCCTTACTTGGGGGTAATACTACCATGATATATGTTCACGTGGCCCTTACTCGGGGGTAATAATACCGTGATATATGTTCACGTGGCCCTTACTCAAGGGTGACAATACCTTGGTATATATTCATGTGGCCCTTACCCGAGAATGACAATACCGTGATTTATGTTCATGTGACCCTTACTCAGGGGTAATAATACCGCAGAATATGTTCATGTGGCCCTCGCCTGGGGGTAATAATACAATGGCTTTATGTATATAAGATATTGATTTATATAATCGTCTGTACCAACTATGATCTTAAAGACCGCTACATGTACACGTGACCCTTATGAATGCTATGCTTGCTTTTAGCGAATATGCTATTGCTGTGTGAACGGGCTTGCTACAGTAACTGATTGATTTTAATGTCTTCATCCATAATTTCTTCACGCTTTTGTTATTTACTGGGTTTTAGCTCACTATTTTTATGTATATGTATAAGTGAGCGTTCTGAAGGACAAGCCTAGGAGGGGTCTTTAGCCGAGCCACCGTTTTGAAGCTTACTGGGTTTTGGTGACTCCTGGTTGAGGCTAGGCCGTGATGACCGTTAGCAAGTGTTGGTCTCGGTTTCTTCTTGTATGTGTTTTACATAAGATGTTATAAGATATGTATATGTATGTGGGTAAATTAACGTTTATGTATGTACATGTTTGTTCATATAGATGCACAGCTCATTGGACTATTTGTATTGTTGTATATTATTTCCGCTAGCCCTGTTTATTTTTGATCTGTACAGGAAGGCAGGGGCGGAGACACTCAAGGGCCAGGGGGGTCACGTGCCCCCCTGGGTTTTTGGAATTTTTTTTTTTTTTTTCAAACTTAAAGAAAATATTTAATAAAAAATTTATAAAAATATTATTTAAAGTGAATGTCAATGACATTTTTAAAATTATGAGAACATAATGGTTATTTTGATTGAAAGTAAAGAGATTATGATAATTATATTATTATTTATAAAAATTTCAATATAATGGTGATGTCTATAATTATTGACATGCAAACATAATTAACCTCAATGAAAATATATGAAATTTATTGGATTGTTACGTATATTTGACATGCAGAGTTTGTCCTCCATATGTTTTTTTCCATTCATAATTAAAATGACCACTATATAAATTATAATCAAGTAACACATCTTCAATTATAAAAAAAATAAAAAATTACAATAGGCCATAACTAATATCAAAATGAGTCATAACTAACTATTCCTTAATATATAGTAATAGCCAAAATAACAACCACAAGAAGTTATAACTAAATTATATCTAACATTATAATGTGTCATAACTAAAGACCACAAAGATCATAATTACAACATATGATAGACACTTTTTTTTATGGTGTGTTTTATAGAATTTCTCTACTCAAATATATTATTTCTATCTCAACTTATCTTCTTTTTTAATTTTCCAATCTACCTATAAATAGTTACTCCCCAATATTTATATAAAATTTAATCTCAAATCCTATAATTTAAAATTCACATTTATCCAAATGGACTCTTAATATTTAAGTTTAGTAATATCTCATTGTTGTTTATTAAAAAAAAAAAATTGCTTGGTTAGAGTTTTCCAAAAATACTTTTCAGAAAATTATACTTTCTTGTTTTTCGGTTTTTTTTTTTTAATGAATTTTTTTAATATTTTAAGCAATTTTTTTAATTTTTAGACATGTCTAACATAAATATACTTAAAAAGTAAAAAATTTGTGAAAAAACCTTTTAAAAATTCACTAATACCAAAAATATAAAAAAAATATATGAAAATTCTTTTCATTATTTGTATTTTTATGTATTTATTAATTTTTTAAAATATTTTTTCACAAATTTTTTACTTTTTAAATACATCTAAGTAAAGTGCATCTAAAAAAGAAAAAAAATATTTAAAATTTTAAAAATATTCACTAACAACAAAAAAAAAAAAACACGAAAACTAAAAAACTCAATTCTCAAAAAACTTAATCCAAAAAACTCAAACTAAACAGACTGATATTATTATTAATTTGTGCCCCCTCTCCATCAAATTTCTGGCTACGCCACTGCAGGAAGGCCTTTGGTAATCTCGGATTACTGGCCAGTTACGATGCCGAACTTTTAGGGGCAGGTTTGGATCGTGACAGTTAACGTCATGCTGATCAGCTTAACGACAATCAAATTTTACTTTAAATTATAATAAATTTTACTCTAAATCCGAATAAAGTTTACTATGATTCAAAGTAAAATTTTATTCTAAAACACGCTACGAAAAGAAAGAGATAAGGAGACAAAATTTGAAAATAGTATGTGGAGAAAAAGAAGAAGAAGAAGAAGAAGAGAGATAGATAGATAGAAAGAGAGAGAGAGGGAGAGCATAAATAGTGGGTGACACACACACACAGAGCATGAATCATCTGAACTAAAGACAGACAGAGAGTGTGTAAAGGATCTCAAATCTAAGGTTCGCGAACCGTCACAAATGGTCTTTTTTTTTTTTTACGACGACTATAAATAATCGCAGATCTAAGGCCACCGATGAGACGAGCGATGGTGGCAATGAAGACAGTATAGAAAGAGTTCCATGGAGAGCAGCGATGGCGCCAATGGAGAGCAACGGTGGTAAGAGAGCGAGACAAAGAGAAGAGAGATTGAGATACGATAGAGTGTTTGATTGCGATTTGATATACATATACATATATATATATATATATGAGGGTATTATAGTAAAAAAAATAAGTTTTAAAATATTAGAAGATTTTGAAATGATCCATATAATTCTTATCTTTTTTAAGAATAAGTTAGATAATGAGGAGTCTATTACCAAATCCTCCTATTTTTTAAGCTTATGAATAGATCATTCATGTGAAAAATCATATTGCTATGATGATTGTAATATTATGATTTTATTGTATTTGTCTTAAAAATATCTACACGATAAAAATAAGGGTAAACTACCAATAGGTCCTACTTGGGAGACTTATTACCCAATAGGTCCTACTTTGAGACTTATTACCCATTAAGTCCTATTTGATATAATTTATTAAGTGATAAAGACAAATTTTATCAGTCTTTTTTTTTTGTGAATAATTTTATAGTGATAAATTTATCAGTCTCTTTTTTTATGAATAATTTTTAGTGATAAATTTATCACTCTCTTATTTTTATAGTGTTAAATTTATTAGTTAGGACCTGTAGGTAAATAAGTCTAGTGAATAGGACTAATTGGTAAGTACCCCTAAAAATAATTTAAAAACTGAACCATCTATTTTCTTACCAATAAACATAATAAAATTATATGTCTACAATTATTAAATCAATCTTATTTTTACTCTTAAATCTTTTTTACAAAATCACAATGACCCTCACATCAATCTTATTTTTACCTCGTAAGCTATAATTAAAAGTTACATCAAATATGCTTACATAAATTCTTAATATGTATATATATATATAACAACTCAATAAGTTTCACCATTGTGACACGAGCATACTGCTAAACAAATTACAAAATATATAAATGTCATTACTAAACGAGTAATGCAGTACTACACTTATTACTTTTACATTGTGTTTAAATCATAAATAATAAAATAAACAGCACTAATATATCACCTAATGTATCAGTATAATATTGATATAATGAGTCTAATCACTCTTACCTATCTCCACTGCAAATCTGCAATGCTTACTATAAGATAATATAAATAAGTGGCAAGTGTAAAATGCTAACGTAACATTTTGCCATTCTTCAAATTCCCAAGCGACATACGCTTTGGATCGTACAACCTGAAGTTGCATATGTTAATGTCCTGTATGCATATGCATATGCATATGGCTTGCCTGTGCTGCATGTGCCATATGCGTATCGTGTGCGTGCGCCGCATGTGCCATATGCATATGGTTTGCGTGTGCTGCATGTGCCATATGCGAATGGTGTGCGTGCGCATGGTGGTTCTGTTGATTTCGACCAGAATTGACAGGATCATCAAGACAGGCGAAGAGAATCATTGATACGATGGAGAGTGAAACCACAACAGCACACAACAAGAACAAGCCGCCGGAGACTGGAATAACACCGCCACCACTATTGCCGCTGCCGCCAATGAGAGCATTCAAGATTCTAGCCATTTTGGTCACTTATGTCATGCCTTGGCCAATACTGTCTATATATATAGGTTTATAAGCCTATCTTGAACTTTATACCCTGTTTGATTAGAATGATTGATAGTAGAGAATTAAAAAGTTTAGAGGTCAACGCAAGATTGTGAATATAATACTCTCTCATTATTGAATATTCTACATTTTTATGAAATTAGATGTTCACTAATGAAACTTATAATTAAATTTGAAATATAAATCCCAAAAATTATAATCTCAATCTTATATTTAATTTGACTAATCAAAAGTGCCTTATATGAACTTTCTTGTGCTTTTTCTAGAGTTCTGACCTTTTCATTCATTTTATCAATTGAATTTGAAAAGTCCAATTTATATTACGTGCAAGTTTGATATACATACTATTCCTATGGAATTGCCTTGTTCCTTCTTCATCAAGTATTAGTTTGACAAGCAAGATCATAAAACGAGTGCGAAAAATTGAACGTATTCATTTACATTTTCATATTTAAAAAATCATTAAATACAAAATATATATATAAAAATTCAATATTTTTTAAAGAAAATTTACATATAAAATTCCTCATTATGGTGATCCGTTTGTCTCAAGGATTATTTTATAGACCAATTAGTCACATTAATTTTAGAAAGGTAGTTTTAATATATTATTTGAAAATTAAATTTACGGTTATACTCTTATTTTTATTTATGTTTCCTTCTTTTTTTTGTCTTTTTTTTTTTTTTTTTCTTCTTTTGTCCTAGAAAGGTAAAATATACAATTTATGGGAATCAAATTTGGGATAAATTTTTATTGAGAATCTTTTTTATTTTGAAAACATTTTAAAAAGAGTACAAAAATGACTAGAAATATAAAATTCTTCAAACATTTCAAAAGGATGTGGGATTTTTCGAACATTTCAAAATGAGTACAAAAATTCCTTAACAAGTTTTGAGCAAATATATAATTTCAAACTGTAACACTTTAAAAAAAAAGCTCCTTATTGTATTTTTTTCTAAATATAACACTCTAATATAACACTTTAAAAAAATTCCTTAGTATAACACTCCAATGTAACACATAAAAAACTTTTAGTGTATTTTTCTCAAATGTAACACTCTAATGCCATGCTTCAAAAACAAGATGTGTGATTCTATAAAAAAATTCTAAAAGAATGTGGGATTCTTCAAACTATTCCAAAAAGAATACAAAAATTCCTTAGTAAGTTTTGGACAAATGTATAATTTCAAACTATCAGTATTACGTTTGAAAAAAGTACACTTCGAGTTTTTTAGTGTTATTAGAGTGTTAAATTTAGGAAATGTACACTAAGAAGTATATTACATTAGAGTGTTGCATTTGAAAAATATACATGAAAGAGTTTTTTTGGAGTCTACGTTCTTATATTTGAAAAAAGTATATTACAATTATTTTTTAGTGTATTACATTAGAGTGTTATGTTTGTTCGTAATGTATGATTTGTTCCAAAAGAAGGGAAAAATCAAAATCTCTATAATATGGGTTGCCAAATGTGTAATTTTATATTTGGGAAAACCCTCAGGCCCGACCCTAAGATTTCCGGGGTCCAAAACCAATAATCAACTAATAAATATTACTAGATCATTTGGGGCCCTTTACATATTTTTTTTTTCATTCAACGAAATTTTTTTTGAAGGTAAAGGACAAAAGGTTTGTGTCAAAATCACAAAAAAATATTTAGTATTATATTACAACAATTAATAAGTATCAATTGATCCTCACTTTTCTTACATTTTTAGAAGCAAATAAATCAATCATACTTGCTCTGAATTTTTTAGAAATTCGTTAGTATTTTGTTGTGCCGCTTCTCTCAAATTTTTGAAAAAATTGAATGAAGAGTTAGGCTTAGGAATTAGATAAAGAGAGAGAATGTGCCCTTTTAATTTTGAATGGGCCTTTTAATTTTTTAATGGATCAATTTATTTGAAGTTAGTTTGGGCCTTCTTTTTTTTTTTTGAACTTAAAACATACCTAATATATTACACTAAACTACAATAGGAGGGGCCTCTTTTTTGGGTCTATTTTGAGGGGCCCTTAGCCATAGCCTAGTGGGCCTATGCCTAGGGCCAACCTTGAACCCACTTTTATTCCTCAAAAATTAAACCCAAACGTGCAACTGACTACTTTTGTGTAATTTCCACTTTAATGGGACTTTTGGGTTCATAAGAAAAAAAAAAAAAAAAAACTAAACAGTTTACAAGATCACATTTTAAGATTTATTAGTATTTCACCCATTTTTTTATATGTTTTTGTATTTATTAAATTCTTTTATTTATATTTCCTCACAAATATTTTTATTTTTTAAGTGTATCGTCCATTTAAAAAGTTTTTTAAAAAAATCCTTAAAATATTAAAAAAATTCATTACACAAATAGAAGGTAAATTACAATGACCTCTCTTGAGGTTTGAAGAAAATAAAATAAGCTATACAAGTTTGGTATAATTATATTAGGCTCCCTTAGAGTTAAAATTCATATAACATTTGTCTCTCTTTTCATCAGAAATTCATCAGTTGTATAAATGAAAAAATGATATTATTATCTCTATTATATTGAAACATACATTTTACATTGTACATAGTTATGTTCTTATACCATTTGCAATAATTTTGTCTCTTTAATCTTACTAAAAGAGAAGTTTGAGTAATTATATCAAAATTATAGAGTTTGTTGTATTTTTTCCAAATCTCAAGAGAGGACAGTGCAATTTATCTAAAAAAAAAATTAAAACAAAAATTAAAATTAAAATTAAAATTAAAAAACTCAAAAAAACCGCTTTTGAAAACTCAAAACCAAACAGAATGGATCGGGAATGAGAACACACAACACAAATTCCATAGCCAATTAGTTATTTTCTTATTCCATTGTTTGCAAAACTTGACTTAGATGATTGAGCTAATTACTGTGAATGAACAGAGTTATTAGGACATGTTTGGGTGATTGGAATCTGAGGATCAGAGAAAGAACCATCAAGAATGTGGTTGGCTACCCACTGGTTTGCAGCTTCAGTGTAATGAACGCTATCCCAGCTGATGTATTCAGAGGGATTACTGCAAGCAGATCCATACAATGGAGTCCCATTCACCACTGCTATTTCCCCACATTTAACACTGTAATCCCCATGATGTCCACAGCAATACTTAAAAGGATTAACAAAGCCTGCATCCCAAACAGAGAGGTTAAATATGCAAAGATAATAATGTGTGATCCAGATTCATCTTAGGCGCTGGGCGTATCATGTAAGAGTTAAATTTAGACTACAAATTATGTGAGGGTTTATAAGATCTAAGTTCAGTCCACACATTATTTTCTAGGTAAGTTTACCTACATTTACTCATGCAAAAATAGCACAGTAAAACTTATAAAGCTTCAACAAGGATGAAACTAGACCACATATTATTTTTTTTGAATAAATTTTCACAACTAGGGTACCCAACTTCATTGAAGCAAAAATAGCTATGTTTTTAAGACCTTAACAGAGAAGTCACTTAAATGTTTTGTTTCTCATTAAAATTAGTGAGGTTTGGTAAAATAAAAAAAAAAATTATATTTAAAATTAAATACAAAGTAAGAAAGAAAAATAAAAAGGCATGTGTCCTCTTATATTTCTTGTTTCTCCAAACAAAACAATAAAAAATCATCATTATAATATTTTTTTTCCTTTTCTCGCCTAGTCTATCAAACTTTAGACTGTGTGTTTGGATCATGAATTTGAGTAGAGATTTAGAAAGAGAAAAAATCATTAACTAATTAAACTTACCATACTCTTTAGCTTCACTGATGAGAGAATATTTGGCAGAGTAGATATCAACATAGACCAGTAATGCATCTTCAAATTTGGTCCTTAGTTGGGACACCTTGTCCTTAAGTTGTTTGTTAAACTCTTGAGCCACCTCATTATGAGACTTGAAACAACCATTTTGGTCAGCATTGCTAGGCTTTAGTTGATAATTCACAATAAAGGTGGGCATGCAGCCTATTGGACCTGTGTTGTGTATCCAAAAATATTTTGCTCCTTGTCTATAGAGGATCTGAAACATTACTAAAAAATTAAACAGTTGAGTGTACTAGACTCTCGTCACAACGAAGTGTGAAGACAGTTAGATATATGCAATTGTGGAGAGACCGCTAACAAAACAAAACAGTCTTTCAAATTTATTTAATCTTTATCCCACTTTAACCAAACAATCTCAAGTCTTATCCCCTAATTCAGTCCTCAAACAAACGTGGCCAGGGGCTGTCCAGATCTAAAAATTTGTTGAATTTAAGACTTTCTTTGTTTCATTAACTGTGTTTGGGCAAGATTTTACCTCTATGCCCAAAGAGAATTCATCGATTAAACCAGGAATAGATGTCAGAACTTGATCCTCTGTCGTGTTTGTTAACCCGGCAAAAAGATCATTCTGTCCAGTATCCAATATATAAAGAGCTTTTGTCAAATCCTCGGATGTTGGGAGGCTGGTTTTGGCACATGAACTCTTCTTAGCTGAAATACCATGAAATCACAAGGCATATGAAGTGATTTTCTTCAAAATTAAAGCACATTGTTATATAGTACTTGAAGCCAGAACAAATTACAGTAAATATATGCCAAACCTTGGTTGTATAGCTCAATCGTGCGTGCTTTGAATTGATCAAACTGAGCAAGCTGTATGGTGAGATGGAGAAGAGACCCTGGCTTTATGGTTGATCCAGCTGCTGCAAAATTCGCTCCATGTTTGAAATTTGATCCGATTGAATCCAGGTATGGACTCAAGTATGGCACTCCCAACTTCTCAGCTGCACAAAATTCATAACCAAAGTCAGTGAAGAACACACACACACACAGAGAGATTGAGTTGCTCCTAAGATTTAGCTAGCAACTGGTGACAAGCTGGAAAAGGTTTTGTTGCCAATGTTGTTAACGGTGTGTTGGGTTTGTGGAGCCTAATTAGTATTGTACATATGGTCATGCATTGGCAAATTATACTATGGCACTTCTAAATTTAATACTTGTATTGTAATTTTCTCTTATTTCAGTATAATAGAACTGGTATGAGCCATAGACATAGGCAATCTTGATGAAAGTAATTTTGTATCGTGTTTTTCTTGTTTGTGATTGATTCTTCTTGCCATTGTGGGTGTGGGGTTTATTCTGTTGCATCTTATTTTAAGTTCAAAGCTACTATAATTTGACAGCCATTATGGTACACCACTGGAGATCATTTTTTTCCCACAAAGAGCTAGAGATGGCCTAAGATGTAAGCAAACATTATTGTGAGATTTATAGAGGAGAAAAGAGAGAGAGAGACTGAAATGAAATGTTGTATTATTGTTATATCAGATAGGTTACAAGAATGCTTACATTATAGCTGAGGAAATGAAATGTAATGATAAAGAGTGTGTGAGTGGGTGCAACTAACACCAAAAAGAAGAGCATACAAACATATATTAATCTAAAGTAGCCGAAAGGTAGCCGAAAGGAAGTGTGGTGCTGTCTACATTATTATTAACATATATATATATTAACATATATTATATATTAACAGCCCCCGCAAACTCAAGGAGGGTAGGCATCCACCAAGTTGAGTTTGGAAACAAGGTCACGGAAGCGGCCAGGAGGATGAGCTTTGGTGAAAATATCAGCAGGTTGATCGGCAGAGGCAATAGGGAGAAGATGAACAGTGCCCCGGGTAACATGCTGTCGAATGAAATGACAATCAATCTCAATATGCTTTGTGCGATCATGAAAAACATCATTGTGAGCAATCTGAATGGCACTCTGATTGTCACAATAGAGAGAGGTAGCCCAGCAGAGGAAACACCCAGATCAGTAAGAAGCCAGCGAAGCCATAGAAGCTCCTGAGTAGTATCGGCGAGAGCCCGGTATTCAGCTTCGGTACTAGAACGGGCAGTGAGAGATTGTTTCTTGCTACGCCAAGTAAGAAGAGAATCCCCTAAGAAAAAGCAGAAACCCGTGGTGGAGCGTCGGTCCGTAGGATCCCCAGCCCAATCAGCATCAGAAAAGGCACGCAGTTCAAGAGAGGAGGAAGCAGAGTAGTGAAGACCATGGAACATAGTGCCTTTGAGGTAGCGAAGGATGTGGAGAAGAGCAGTATAGTGGGGAGTGCGAGGAGCCGACATGTACTGACTAACAATGTGAACAGCATAGGCAATGTCAGGACGAGTGACTGTGAGATAGACAAGACTACCGACGAGCTGGCGATAAAGAGTAGCATCTGAGAGGAGATCTCCATCGAGAGGAGTGAGACGAAGCTGAGGATCAACCGGAGTAGAGGTAGTTTTGCAATCTGTAAGACCAGCACGAGCTAGAAGATCGGATGTATATTTGGCCTGTGACAAATAGGAACCAGTAGAATCATGAGAGACCTCAAGGCCGAGGAAGTAGTTAAGTGTACCAAGGTCCTTCATTTCAAACTGACGGTGAAGAAACCGTTTGAGGTGGAGAATACCAGCTGCATCACTACCAGTGATAATCATATCATCCACATACAGAAGGAGAAGAGTAGTACCATGAGGAGTGGTCCGGAGAAACAGAGCAGAGTCATAGGAGCTTGAAGTGAACCCGAAGTCATGAATGGTAGAACTGAACTTAGCAAACCAGGCTCGGGGCGCTTGTTTGAGACCGTAAAGAGCACGCTGTAGTTTGCAAACCTTATGAGGTGGACAAGTGGACCCAGGTGGAGGTTGCATGTAAACTTCTTCAAGGAGATTACCATTGAGGAAGGCATTTTTGACATCCATCTGAAAAAGCTCCCAGTGACGAGCAGCAGCAACAGCAAGTAAACTGCGAACAGAGGTAAGCCGAGCAACAGGGGAGAAGGTCTCCTCATAATCAATGCCATATTCCTGATTGAAGCCTTTGGCAACAAGACGAGCTTTGTAGCGTTCAATAGAGCCATCAGAATGAGTCTTGATTTTGTAAACCCATTTGCAGCCAATCGCGGTTTTGCCAGGAGGAAGATCAACAAGATCCCAAGTATGAGTTTTGTCCAAAGCCTGGAGTTCATCAGTCATAGCTTGCTGCCAAAGAGGATTAGTACAAGCCTCACGATAGGAGGTAGGTTCATAAGTAGAAAAGGCAGCAGACCCAACAATATAATCACGAAGATGGATAGGAGGTTGAGTTACCCGGCGCGGCCGACCCGTAGGAGGATCGGTAGGAGGAAGAACCGGTGGAGAAGAAGGCGGCACAGTGAGAGGTGGACCGTCAGAGAGAGCAGGCTGGACGGGATCAGGAGTGAGCAAGGGCGTCTCGATGAAGGAGGAACCTGTATCAAATTCATCAGAGAAGAGATCGATAGAAGGATTAGTAAACAGTATATTAGTGGAAAGTGTGGGTAAGTGAAAAGAGGATAGGGAGGAAAACATTTTGTGCTCCCAGAAAACGACATGGCGGGAGATACGAAGGCGTTTAGAGATAGGGTCCCAGCAGCGAAAGCCTTTGTGTTCAATCCCATACCCAAGAAAGCAACAAAGACGAGAACGAGGTTCAAGTTTGGTGTGTTCATGGGGTTGAAGTAGAACAAAGCAGGCAGAGCCAAAAACCCGAAGATTAGTGTATGGAGGGGGAGCCATGCAGACGTTCAAAGGGAGTTTGGTTATGGATGATAGGGGTAGGAGCACAATTGATGGTGTAGACAGCAGTGAGGGCAGCCTCCCCCCAAAAATTTTCAGGGCAAGAAGAAGAGAGAAGGAGAGCGCGAGTAGTGTCAAGAATATGCCTATGTTTCCGTTCAGCACGGCCATTTTGCTGAGACGTGCCAGCACATGAACGATGAGGCAGGGTACCATGACTCTGAAGAAAAGAAAGAAAATCTGAATCCCGATATTCCATAGCATTGTCAGAGCGAAAAAGTTTGATGGTTTTGGAAAATTGGGTGTGGACCATTTGAGCAAATCGATAATAAATGTGTTTAAGTTCAGAACGAGTTTTCATGAGAAAAATCCAGGTAAAGCGGGAAAAATCATCAATAAAAACAACAAAATAACGAGATCCCCCCATAGTAGTAGTAGGGGAAGGGCCCCAAATATCCGAATGTATAAGATCAAAGGTGCATGAGAAACAGAAGTACTTTTATTGAATGATAAAGCAGGTTGTTTGGCTAGTTGACAGGGTATACAATCGAAAGTAGCTGGAGGTACATGACCCAATTGTCCACTAGAAACCAAAGACTGTAAGCGATTAACAGAAATATGTCCTAAGCGACAATGCCAAAGATAAAAAGGTGAAACAGAGGAAGCAGATGCAGGAGCAGCGATCGGAGGAGAGTCAGGAACATGAAGGTGCATGAGCTCATAAAGACGTCCGTGCTTACGGCCGATCCCAATAGTCTGCCCCGTCTGAGGGTCCTGCACCAAACAATGAGTAGTAGAAAAGGTGACAGTTAGACCAAGGTCACATAGTTGACCAATAGATATAAGGTTTAAAGTGAGCGCAGGGATATGATAAACTTGAGGTAAAGATAAAGATGATGTGGAAACAGTACCAACATGACGGACAGGCATGAGAGAACCATCAGCAGTTTGAATTGAGGGAATATGAGGAGATGAAGAGATGGAAGAAAATATAGTGGAACTAGAGGTCATATGATTACAACAGGCAGAGTCAAAATACCAAGAAGAGTTACCTGGAATCACAGACAAAGCAGTAGGAGGAGGTGTACCAGAGAGAAGGCGTTGGAACATGGCCTCGACATCCGTGGGAGAAAAGAGAGGAGTAGACGGAGCAGGGGACTCAGAACTAGACGGAGCAGGGGACTCAGAGCCAGCTCAGAGGCAGCAGCAGCAGTGTGATGATGAGACTGATTCCCGAATGAGATCGATTCCCAGAACGATGAAAACTCCCCCGGGAAGAACCGCCGCGAGAGGAGTGGCGGTTGGAGGATGAGCGGGAGGGATTGCGAAAACAATCCTGTTGCAGATGACCAGGACTAAGTTTGTTGCAGTGTTGACAGGTTCTGACCGGGCAATTGATCAGGAGATGTGTGGAAGGGAGGCCCCGATTCTGACAATAGAGGCAAGCACTAGTCTGCTGGGTAAAGGATGGCCGGGACGGAGGAGTGGCAAGAACAGAGTCCACATGATGAGTTTGGAGAGTACCAAGACGAGTCTCTTCTGATAGCAGCTCAGAAATAGCTTGTTCCAAAGTGGGCAAAGGATGGCGATGAAGAAGAGAGGCACGTACGGGCTCAAAAGATGAAGTGAGAGCCATGAGAAAGTGCACCAATCTTTGCTGATTACGATAGGCAGTAAATAAGACAGCATCTTCTCGGTGAGGCCAAGGCGGCTCGGAAAGAGCAAGCTGGTCCCAAACGGAGTACATTTGAGAAAGGAAGTCATTGATGGACTGATTAGATTCTTGGCGCATTCGATGAAGTTGGCTCTGAAGCTGATATTGATGAGCAAGACCAGTGGTCTGGTATCTTTCTTTCAAAAAATCCCAGATGTCCTTTGCAGGTGTAGTGACAGAGTCAAGTTGAAAGCGACCAAACTGAAGACTGATAGAGGTAATAGAGGTATTACGAAACCAGGTAATGATTTGGTAATTCTTGCTGTCCCATTCCTCAAGTCGGTCTTCATATGTAGCAGTAGTAGTGGGAGCTTGGTCAGTAGTGTCTTTTACTGGTTGGGTCACATCTCCGGTGATAATGCGCCAGAGCTTCTTTCCTTTGAGGAAGGAAGACATGGCTTGGGCCCATAGAACATAGTTGGAACCATCCAAAATAACAGAAATGGGATGAGAGGCATCATGACGATCCATTATAATAGTTTAGGAGAGCGTAATTTGATAGGAAGAGACCTGTAGGAGCAAAATTTGATAAAACAGAGTGTACCAATGAGTCCGGAAGGTCGAAAATAGCTAGGAAAGGTGGGCTGTGCAGTGATGATGTCAGCAGGAGGAAAAATGACGTCAGCGGCGCACGTTAGCAGAAGGAGCGTGCGGCGTACGTTAGCAGGAAGGGCGTGCGGCGTACAATAGCAGAACGGCGCACGCGGGTGCACAATAGCAGAACGGCGCACGCGCGGTTCACGGTAGGCAAACGGCGCACGCGGGTGCACGATAGCAGGTGCGGCGCACGATCCAGCTGAGGGGAAGGCGCGTGAAGGCGCGTGTGCGCGTGGCAACGGAAGCAGCGACGCGCCGAGCAAAGAAGCGGCGCGTGGAGGCGCGTGGAAGCGTTGCTGGTGACGGGCTTGGTGCCGTTGGAATCGTAAGGAGATTCCGAGCTGTTTGGTGTAGTTACGAGACTAAACACCAAAGTGAAGAATGCCAGAAGTGTAGTTCCACTGTGTACGGGACTAAACACCAAAGTTACTGCGCTCTGATACCATGTGAGATTTATAGAGAGAAAAGAGAGAGAGAGACTGAAATGAAATGTTGTATTATTGTTATATCAGATAGGTTACAAGAATGCTTACATTTATAGCTGAGGAAATGAAATGTAATGATAAAAGAGTGTGTGAGTGGGTGCAACTATACACCAAAAGAAGAGCATACAAACATATATTAATCTAAAGTAGCCGAAAGGTAGCCGAAAGGAAGTGTGGGTGCTGTCGACATTATTTATTAACATATAGTATATATTAACATATATTATATATTAACAATTATAACAAACAATCTAGAACAAATCCCAAAATATAAAAATAAATAAATTGAGGGAAAAAAAGTCATATGCAACACACACAAGTTGCAGCAAACAACACCTAAGCCAACCTTTAATTTACCTATAAAATCAATGATAAGGCGCCCGTCAGAATATCGGCCAGAAGGTTTACCGAAGAAGGTCTGCCCGTATGGAGATGGGACCCGGGGGAACGCTGCCGACATGGAGCCAGTGTCAGAATTAGAATCGCCGAAGCCAAAAATTGTTAAAGAACGACAGTTTCCTGACAGGTGGCCAAGGCCTGGTTTTCTGACCTGCATCACGGCAATGGTGAAAACAGAGAAAGCAGCAACAAAAGCTAATACAATTGCCAATGCTTCCATCCTCTTCATCTTCCTCTGGGTCCAATGAACTTTCCATCTCCTAACAATGCCACAGTTATTACAATCCATAGCATAGAGCTCTTGTTTCATCAAACAATGACTTGTTGATCTCTTGAGATTGTGAAAACACAACCATCTTAAAGGTCTGATGATCTAATGTTCCTTTTGATTTATTATCATCATGGTATGAAGTGAAATATGCCTAGATAAGAATGCATTGTCTCAAATGTTACGTGGCATAAGGTTTCAAGGTATATAAATTAATAATAAATGGTAATAATAGTAGACGTTCAGTTCTCAAATCATAAATTTAGTTCTAGCTGAATGAATGAAATAAATTTAACTTCTTTTATTATTATTTTTTTTTTAATCTTTTTACAAATTCAATATCCAAACACAACGTTTTCTTCTGTTATTTTATTTTTTTATTTTTTATAAATTCAAAATTCAAACATAGTCTCCAAAGATTATGAGCCAAGCCGCTAAAGCTCATAATCAGAAAGTAAAAACCAAAAGTATCCCCCACTCCAGCTTGTAGATAAAAAAAAAAAATTAACTTGTTTAAATTATTTCGACTTAATAAATACACCAAACAATTTAATACACACTCCCAGAATAAAAATAAAAATAGTTATGAGCAACTCAAATATGCTATACCAAACAATATATTTGGAACTTGGATTCCTGAAAGGATCCAAACATAACAATAGCATCTTCCTAAGGCTGCTTGGAAGAAAGATAAGTCTAGGATTTGTTTAAAACTTGAATTTGTCATGGACTAGGAGCATTTACTTTTCCCTTCCCGTCATTCCTCTCCGCAACATCATGAACCAAACATAAAATTAAAATTTGGCTTCCAATTTTGAATTTCTGTAAGGCCATATTTATTTGGCTTAGTGAGGGAAGATCACATAAAGGGTGTTTGGTTGTGAAAGGTTATGGTGGGATTAACATTCTAAGATTATGTTTGTTTGGACGGACTAGATAAAACGGGATTAATATCCATCAGACTATTAAACTTGGGATATATAATTCCTGGACTATTTAGTTAGACATAATGTGTATCCCATGTTTGTTTTATTATGAGATTAGATGTCCACAAATGACTATTTTTCTATTCAATCTAATATTTGATTAGAATATTATGAAGAAAGATATATGTTTAATAAACTATTTTACCATTTTTAATTGTTTACTAACTAAATTAAATAAATAAAATATCAATAAAAATTTATGTTATTTTTAAAATAAAATTTTCAATAAATTTATTTTAAAAAAATATTAAATATTAAATAATGAAATTAATAAAAAGGGTAAATTACATTGACACCCCCTGAGGTTTATGTTTATTACAGTTCTCCCCTCACCTTTTGGAAATTACATCCCCCTCCCTGAGATTTAAAGTTTCATTACAGATTGCTCCCTCCAGCAATTTAATTTTTTTAAATACTAATTTTGCCCTCACTGGGTAAATTATATTGACACCCCTCACATTTTAAAAATTACAATCCCCTCCCCAAGGTTTAAATTAGTATTATCAATTGCCTCCTCGGTTAGTATTAATTGAAAAAAAAAATTCATTGAAAAAAAAATTATTTGAAAAAAAAATTAATTGGACAAAAAAATTATTTGCAAAAATAAATTAATTGAAAAAAAATTTGTTAGTCAAATTTTTAAATTTATGTTCAAAAACCAACGTAAACTCATTTTTTGAATTTATGTTTTTTCCTCAAATTTCCAAACTGAGACAACCATTTATAAACCAAAAAAATTATCAAACAAGTTTTTATGACAGTTTTTAAAATTTTTGTAAATATAAATTGAAAACTGAAAACGAAATAGTTACCAAACAAGTCTCGGATGGTAAAAATGTCGTAAAATTAACAATAATTAAATAAGTTACTAACGTAAAAAATGACTTGTCAAAAGATTCTTAAGCTATGTATGGTATGATTTTTAGAATTTTTTTAAAAAAATTAAAAATTAATTTGGTTAAGAAATAAAAAATAAAAAACAATTATCATTTTTATATAATTTTTATCTTTCGAGTGTAATAAACATAAACCTTAAGGAGGGGATTGTAAAAATTTGACTAAAATTTTTTTTTTCAATTAATTTTTTTCCAATTATTTTTTTTTCAACTAATATTAACCGAGGGGGCATTTGGTAATGCTACTTTAAACCTTGAGAAGGGGATTGTAATTTCTAAGATGTGAGGGACGTCAATGTAATTTACCCAGTGAAGGCAAAATTAATATTAAAAAAATTAAATTGCTGGAAAGAGCAATCTGTAATGAAACTTTAAACCTCAAGGAGGGGGATGTAATTTTCGAAATGTGAGGGGAGAACTGTAATAAACTAAACCTCATGGGGTGTCAATGTAATTTATCCTAAATGAAAAAAATTAATAAAAATTAAATAATGAAATAAAATAAAATATCAATTAAATAAAATATCCACAAAAACTTAAAATTTACAATTTATTAATCACATAGAATTTCAATTCCACCATTTCTATCTCATATCCTCCTAAGACATAATGAATGGACTCTATGATAGACTGGACATGAAGTCTAATCTCTCCCTTTAAACAAAGAGCAATGCTAGTGTAGACATCCCATTTTTGACCGACCTTAAGACTCAGACGTCACCAATTGAGCGCTCGATGATGTTGCATATTTTGCTCATTCTGGAGTTTCAGAGTCTCGACTGCGAACCTTGCCTCCGGACTTTCGGACTCTTTTGTGCTTGCCTCGGTTTGCGAACCAGGTCCCGTTTTCTCCGTTTTCTCTTCCCGAAGGGAGGATAGGTCTCATAGACTATCTCTCAGTGGCCGTAGGTACGTTTCGTGGTCGTAGGCCATTTTTCCCGTTTGGAGCCCGGTTCCCGATTTCGGAGCGTCGGCCGTGTGCCTCGGTTCGGGACCGCTTAACCACCTCCGTTTGCTCCGGTTTTTGGCATACACCTTGTTTCCTCCCTTTTGAGGGACACTGTGGCCCGAGAGACCAACTTCGTGGTCAACCCACCTCCGGTGCTTAGCAGCCTATTTTCGGACCCGGACCGCGTTTTGGCCCCCGAACCCTCGTTTTGCATCGGTTTGGTTCATTTTTGGCGGAGACCTTATTTTCATTGTTAGAAAGGTTAGGAGGGTGGGAGACCAGCATTTCTTCTGAAAAACCAGCTTTTCTCTTCATTGCTCTTCGTCGCCCGTTTTTCTTGCTAGAAAGCTGGTTTTTCCCATTCCCGGGCCACTTTTTCTGACTTTTCACCACACCATTGTGTTGTACACACCTGGGAGGCCACCAATATGGGTAGGCCGGCCAGTAATTCCTGACCCTTTTGAACCTCTAAAAAGCTGGCTTTTCTCTCTCCTGAACCACTTTTTCTGGTTTTTCTCTACACAGCTGTGTTGCACTCATCTGGAAGGCCACCTTTTTGGGGTGGCCGGCCAGTAATTTTGCTTGACCTCTTTGACCCCTGGTCGGTCTGCCAGGGGAGGTGGCCGGCCGGCCATCTGACCCTTTTGCACCTGGCCGGCCATTTTTGTCCCTCTTGGTGCATTCCAGCTGTGCCAGCTGTTTTGCACCAGACCCTCTGTCCGAGGGTCTGTCCTTTTGGGGGGAGATTTGAATTGGTTTTTCCCCCCTTTTCTTTGGCTCCTCTCCCTCTATATAACCAGCACCCTACTCATTTCTAAGGGTTAGAAAATCAGCTGGGGCATTGATACATACAACCATATATCTATCTACTCCAAGCCTCCAAACACCTTGGTTCTTGCCATTTCACCCTACACCTCATAGCCTACACCTCCACACTCCATTCCAGCAACTTGGAGGCCATTTGCAGAGGTTGAAGCTCAGAATCTTGGACCAAAGGCTGTTGCTGCTGTGCTACAAGGGTGAGTCCTATTTAATCATCATGGCTTCTTTCTCCTTGCTCTTGTACTCTCTGGACTATTGACTTTACATCCAATACTGAGAACTTAATTAGAGCCAAAGACTTGGCTTCTTGGACTTCATTTCTTTGCCTACAACCAGGCATCATTGTCATCCTTAACGACAACCTCCTCATCAGCACTCTCCTGAACTAAGTGCTTCAGGTGTGTCACTTCCTCATCAGCCGTTACTTCGGCTGAGCCATCAGGTTTCCTTAGTATACTGAGTGGTGTCACTCCCTCAATATACAGTTTGGCCTCTGCAAAGTCTGCACAGGCTATGAAGGGTTGAGGATCTGCATCAATTTCCTCTGTCTCCCCATTGCCCAAGGCCATCATTATTTTCTGATGCAAAGAGGAAGGCACACATTTGTTAGTGTGGATCCAATCTCTACCAAGTAAAGCATTGTACTTAGCATTGCTGTCGATGACGAAGAATGCTGTCATGCAATCTCTGGTTCCCACACTCAGGTTGATGGGCAGAATTCCCTGAGCCATCTGCTTGTCTCCAGCGAAACCAGCAATGGTTGTGCTGGTTGGGATTAACCTGGGATTCCTTTTCCCTAGTTTCTTCAAGGAAGATTTCGGTAGTAAGTTCACCGCTGCCCCATTATCTATCAAGACTCGGTTTAATTGTATCCCATCGAAGAAAGCCTTGATATACAAAGGCTTGACATGCTGTGTCATAGAGTTTGAGGGATACTCAAAAGGATACGAAAGGTTAATGCTCACTTCTTCTTCACTCTCATATTCAGTCTCCATTCCGGAATCATCCTGCACCATACTCACTTGTGAGTCTTCACTAGAGACTGGAATTGGGTCAATTCTTGCCCTTCTTGGTTCTCATCTCCAGCTTGGAATTCATGCGGTAGTATGTGTACCATATTTACTGATACTGGAGGAAACGAGCCAAATTGGATGGCTGGCTGTGTCTGCTTCTCCTCTTGGCTACCTTGTTCAGCCACTTCAGAAGCATCCTCCATGCTGTATTCTGGCACTTCATTCCTAACAGATTCTTTCGAATGGTCTTTTCCGACTGGCTTTTCAACCAAAAATGTTTGTTCGGCCATGAAGGCTTCGAACATTTCTTCTTCAACCATTTCTTTCTTTTGGCCTAAGCCAACTTCTTTCTCTGCCTCGCTATCACTTTCCATCAATGCCTTCTCCAATCCTGCTAGACTGGATTTCTCTCTGGCTTTTAGTTCAGAATGAACTTTGGCCAACTGTTCTCTACTACAACCCATTTTGCTTTGTGGAGTTGGTTTTGGAATATGGTCTGACTTTGGATTCTTCTTTCCTTCTGTCTGGACCAATGAAGAGCTCTCTCCACTCTCTTTCAAGTCTTGCTGGTACTGAGTGTACCTGCGCTGAATTTTCCTCCTTTGTGATCTAGAAATTACAGGGACCATGTCTGGTTCCTTTGTTTTTGGGTGCTTAAGCAACACCCAATTGTTGGGAGCCACCAAAGGAGGTTTGACCATCCTGCCTTGGTTTCCAATTACCTCTCTTTGAGTAAACACTTCCCTAGGTTTGTTTTGCATCACAAACCAATCTGGGACCCCAGGTACCCACGAACTTACTGACCCAACTGTTGAACTGCTTCTTTCCTCCTTCGAAGCTACCTTCGAAGCTGTCTGTGAAGGCCACTGCTTGGCCCTGACTTCATGTTTTGGGCCTAATTCAGGCCTTCGATGAAGGTGTCCACTTTCTGTCCTGCGTGAAATTGATCTATGGGGCCAATCCCTGGCTTGATCCCATAAACTGAACCCTTCTCCAGTCTCCTTTCAGAATGACTGCTCTCCATCCTGTAATAATTAGGTGATCTGGATTCATACAAAGGCCTCTTGCCTTTAAAATGCATTCTATCGGCCGTTGGTTCAACCATCAATGGCTGCTGCCTAACACCAGATGGATATGCCCTTTTATTGTAAGCATTGGTTGGTTTAGGACGTCTTTGCACATCCTTGTAGTACTGCTTCCCATCAATTGAAAGCCCCTTCAACCACTTGTAACTTAGTCTGCACCTGGGACACATCCTTTGCATTACAGCTGCTTCTAAGGAATCGTCATCCAGTGCTTCCTTATCAGAATCTTCCCCCTGGTGTGAGAAATCTTGTCCAATAGCTGGTAGATTTCCAGTGTCTTTCTTGGTAGCTGTCTGGTTGGCCACATGCATCTGCACATTGACTTCTTCCAATTCTTTCAAAGACAGGTTCTGAAGGTCTGGCACAATGACATTGGCTGCTGCCTCCCAATTTCTGGGAATGGATTACTGTCGATTCCCATGGCCTTTTCTGCTTTGGCTGGGAATTTCAAACTTCCCTTCCGAATTTGTTCTTGGATCCTGTCTCGAAAAACAATACAGTTCTTAGTCGAGTGAGACCAAGAATTATGCCATTTACAATATACTTTTCCTTTAAGTTCATCAGGAGATGGAATTTTGACTCCTTTTGGTAACTTAAGGAAGTTGGCTGCAAGCAAATGATCAAAAATGTCATCTGCCTTAGTTAAATCGAAAGAGTATTTCCTGTGAAGGTCTTTCTTTTTAAACTGTTGGTCAATTGTTGTATCTTTATGAATTAATGCTTCACAGATTACAGGTTCTTTCCCCACAATCTCTGCTGCATCGATCTCATAATTAGGATCTCTATAATATGTCTTATACGATGCATTATTTCGATCTTGTTCTTCCTCTAATAATGCTTCGTATCTAGACACCTTATAGGTGAGTTCTACTAAGTCTCTGAACTCAGTCGAGTCAAACTTCTTTCGAAGCCTAAACTCTAGACCATTTTGAGCCAATCTCACGAATTCTGGCTCTGGTAAGATGACTCTACATTTATTTCGAGCCCTTTTAAATCTGGTAATGAACTGAGTGGCCTTCTCATCAGGCCTTTGACTTAATCTTGCCAAATCTGCCATGGAAACCTCTGGCTCTGATTGGAAGAATTGGGCATGAAATGCCTCTTCCATTTGTTGCCAAGTCTGGATAGAGCCAGGTGTAAGGTTAATATACCATATAAATGCTCCCCCAGTTAGGGAATTTGGGAATAACCTTAACTTCATATAATCATTATTAGTAAATTCGCCGCATTGAGCAGCAAACCTAGCAATATGCTCTACTGTTGATTGGTTTCCATTCCCATAAAAAAGGGCAAAGTCTGGTATCCTGAAACCTCTTGGGTATTCATGTACCCTGTCTACCCATTCTGGATACGGTTTCCTGTACACTGGAGTTGGACCCCCCGAGCCATTGGTCCACACATCTCTCTAACAATGTCAGCAATTTGGTCCCTAGGGACCATATTTTGTGCCTGCTGAACCACTACTGGAGGGGCAAACACAGGATTTGGTGGGCAAACTTGTGTTTGTGGTCCTCTTGGTCCATAAGGTGGTACATTTGGGATTGGTTGTCCCTGTGGTACAGGTTGCTGTTGGGGGTGTGGGTAACCCCTTTGAGCCTGTCCTGCGAAAGGACCTGCGAAAGGTGCTGGAACTGGTGTTGTATCTCTTCCATTTGTAGGAAAACCTTCCAACCCCCCGGTATAAATTCGAATAAGGGATTAGTGAACCCCCTTGTGCCAGGTATGGCTTCGAACATAGGATTTGGAACCATTCTTATGCCATTTTCTTGTACTGGGCCAGATCCACCAAATTGCATGGCTTCACTGTTAAGTACTGAGGCATTTTGACCTGGTATAGGCCTCGAATAGGTTCGTACCAAGACTGAGGTGATGGTCTTTCATAGTTCTGATTACTAGTTTGACCATTAGAATGTCCATTAACTTGCATAGGCTGTTTATCTCTAGCCAATCTTTGCTGAGGGACATTTGAAATTTCCTCGATGTGTCTTGCACTTGTTGGTTGGTGGTTATTCATTCGATCCAAAAAGGATGTTGCCCACCTTTCCATTGTGTTCATTAATTGCTGTCCCATAGCATCTACTAAGCCACCCCATGGATTTATTGGCTGAGTAGATGGAACAGTGGATGGTCCAATTCCTTGGTCTCGTCCAATATTATGAGCATATGGTACTTGTTCTGAAGTGCTGGTCTGTTCGACCATAGGTTCTGATAAAATAGGAGTTTCCACAGGACGTGTTATCACATTATCCTCTGATTAGGTATCTCTACCTCTCCTTCCACGCCTTCTTCCAAGCGTTCATTTTCTCCTTGTCTTCTACGTCTAGCCATTTTAAATGTAGTCCCACTGGGCGTGCCAAAAATATATGTTGGCTTTTTGGCTTTCGAAGGTTATTTTGGTAATTGCGAGCGTGCCAGCAAGGATCAATTAGTCCTCACAGAAAATTAATTGCCAACCAATTATCAGACGATTGTGTTTTAGTTCTTTCAGCCTCAATGAAGAGGACTTTTACTGGTGGCTTGACTTAGGAGAATTAAACAGATAATAATGAATTGAAGAACATTCGAAGTATTTCATTAAGATGAAAAGACTTACAATGATCCAAACTCAGCCTCGTAGAGGTTTACAGCAAATCTACTTGGAACTACTCCTATGAAACGAAGTGCAGTGCAGGAATTTAAAGTACAGTAATGTAAAGAACTAAAATGTAAGACTGTAAATGTAAAACTGGAAAGAAAATAAGTATAAAGAACTGGTTTTTTGGATCTGAGTCTGGGGGCTTTTTCTGGGGCCTTCTCTACTATTTATACTGCTCAAGGGTGACCATCGAATTGCACTTCCAACCGTCGAACTGCTCCTCCATGATCATCGATCATGTTGCCCCAATATTAGCTCCATTACGCCATTACTTGCAGTTAAGCTTCCCTCCTAAATTTGAATCTGAAATGCGAGTAACCGTTGAAGCCACGTCACTTTATATCCCTTTGTTGATCCGCTGCTACTCAGATCTTTTAATAACTAATACTAACTGCCACGTGTACGATCAGGATCGAGGACCTGAATAGTCTTCCTATATTACCCTTATTTCGCCACGCGTCGAATTGTAATTGGCTCGTACAAAAATATATGTTGGCTTTTGGCTTTCGAAGGTTATTTTGGTAATTGCGAGCGTGTCAGCAAAGATCAATTAGTCCTCACAGAAAATTAATTACCAACTAATTATCAGACGATTGTGTTTTAGTTCTTTCAGCCTCAATGAAGAGGACTTTTACTGGTGGCTTGACTTAGGAGAATTAAACAGATAATAATAAATTGAAGAACAATCGAAGTATTTCATTAAGATGAAAAGACTTACAATGATCCAAACTCAGCCTCGTAGAGGTTTACAGCAAATCTACTTGGAACTACTCCTATGAAACGAAGTGCAGTGCAGGAAATTTAAAGTACAGTAATGTAAAGAACTGTAAATGTAAGACTGTAAATGTAAAACTGGAAATGAAAATAAGTATAAAGAACTGGTTTTTTGGATCTGAGTCTGGGGGCTTTTTCTGGGGCCTTCTCTACTATTTATACTGCTCAAGGGTGACCATCGAATTGCACTTCCAACCGTCGAACTGCTCCTCCATGATCATCGATCATGTTGCCCCAATATTAGCTCCATTACGCCATTACTTGCAGTTCAGCTTCCCTCCTAAATTTGAATCTGAAATGCGAGTAACCGTTGAAGCCACGTCACTTTATATCCCTTTGTTGATCCGCTGCTACTCAGATCTTTTAATAACCAATACTAACTGCCACGTGTACGATCAGGATCGAGGACCTGAATAGTCTTCCTATATTACCCTTATTTTGCCACGCGTCAAATTGTAATTGGCTCGTACAAAATATGTAGCCAACAAAGACAAAGAGAAGAGAGATTGAGATACGATAAAGTGTTTGATTGCGATTTGATATACATATACATATATATATATATATATGAGGGTATTATAGTAAAAAAAAAAGTTTAAAATATTAGAAGATTTTGAAATGATCCATATAATTCTTATCTTTTTTAAGAATAAGTTAGATAATGAAGAGTCTATCACCAAATCTTCCTATTTTTTAAGCTTATGAGTGGATCATTCATGTGAAAAATCATATTGCTATGATGATTGTAATATTATGATTTTATTGTATTTGTCTTTAAAATATCTACACGATAAAAATAATTTAAAAACTGAACCATCTATTTTCTTACCAATAAACATAATAAAATTATATGTCTACAATTATTAATCAATCTTATTTTTACTCTTAAATCTTTTTTACAAAATCACAATGACCCTCAGATCAATCTTATTTTTACCTCGTAAGCTATAATTAAAAGTTACATCAAATATGCTTACATAAATTCTTAATATATATATATATATATATATAACAACTCAATAAGTTTCACCATTGTGACACAAGCATACTGCTAAACAAATTACAAGATATATAAATGTCATTACTAAACGAGTAATGCAGTACTACACTTATTACTTTTACATTGTGTTTAAATCGTAAATAATAAAATAAACAGCACTAATATATCACCTATGTATCAGTATAATATTGATATAATCAGTCTAACCAGTCTTACCTATCTCCACTGCAAATCTGCAATGCTTACTATAAGATAATGAGAAAAGTTAGGGATCATAAAAAAAATTTCATGAAAATGATTATGAAAGATTTATGACTCTTGGATTACTTTAATTAGTGTGTGGTGCTTCATTTTAAGTGTAATCGAAGGGTCATAAATATTTTATGATCATTTTCATAAAAAAAATTTCATGACACCTAACATTGCTGTAAGATAATATAAATAAGTGGCAAGTGTAAAATGCTAACGTAACATTTTGCCATTCTTCAAATTCCCAAGCGACATATGCTTTGGATCGTACAAGCTGAAGTTGCATATGTTAATGTCCTGTATGCATCTGCATATGCATATGGCTTGCCTGTGCTGCATGTGCCATATGCGTATCGTGTGCGTGCGCCGCATGTGCCATATGCATATGGTTTGCGTGTGCTGCATGTGCCATATGCGAATGGTGTGCGTGCGCATGGTGGTTCTGTTGATTTCGACCAGAATTGACAGGATCATCAAGACAGGCGAAGAGAATCATTGATATGATGGAGAGTGAAACCACAACAGCACACAACAAGAACAAGCCGCCGGAGACTGGAATAACACCGCCACCACTATTGCCGCTGCCGCCAATGAGAGCATTCAAGATTCTAGCCATGTTGGTCACTTATGTCATGCCTTGGCCAATAATGTCCATATATATATAGGTTTATAAGCCTATCTTGAACTTTATACCCTGTTTGATTAGAATGATTGATAGTAGGAGAATTAAAAAATTTAGAGGCCAACGCAAGATTGTGAATATAATACCTCTCTCATTATTGAATATTCTACATTTTTATGAAATTAGATGTTCACTAATGAAAAATTATAATTAAATATTGAAATATAAATCCCAAAAATTATAATCTCAATCTTATATTTTAATTTGACTAATCAAAGCAGTGCCTTATATGAACTTTCTTGTGCTTTTTCTAGAGTTCTGACCTTTTCATTCATTTTCATCAATTGAATTTGAAAAGTCCAATTTATATTACGTGCAAGTTTGATATACATACTATTCCTATGGAATTGCCTTGTTCCTTCTTCATCAAGTATTAGTTTGACAAGCAAGATCATAAAACGAGTGCGAAAAATTGAACGTATTCATTTACATTTTCATATTTAAAAAATCATTAAATACAAAATATATATATAAAAATTCAATATTTTTTAAAGAAAATTTACATATAAAATTCCTCATTATGGTGATCCGTTTGTCTCAAGGATTTTTTTATAGACCAATTAGTCACATTAATTTTAGAAAGGTAGTTTTAATATATTATTTGAAAATTAAATTTACGGTTATACTCTTATTTTTATTTATGTTTCCTTCTTTTTTTTTGTCTTTTTTTTTTTTTTTTCTTCTTTTGTCCTAGAAAGGTAAAATATACAATTTATGGGAATCAAATTTGGGATAAATTTTTATATGAGAATCTTTTTTATTTTGAAAACATTTTAAAAAGAGTACAAAAATGACTAGAAATATAAAATTCTTCAAACATTTCAAAAGGATGTGGGATTTTTCGAACATTTCAAAATGAGTACAAAAATTCCTTAACAAGTTTTGAGCAAATATATAATTTCAAACTGTAACACTTTAAAAAAAAACTCCTTATTGTATTTTTTTCTAAATATAACACTCTAATATAACATTTTAAAAAAATTCCTTAGTATAACACTCCAATGTAACACATAAAAAACTTTTAGTGTATTTTTCTCAAATGTAACACTCTAATGCAATGCTTCAAAAACAAGATGTGTGATTCTAAAAAAAAATTCTAAAGAATGTGGGATTCTTCAAACTATTCCAAAAGAAATACAAAAATTCCTTAGTAAGTTTTGAACAAATGTATAATTTCAAACTGTCAGTATTACGTTTGAAAAAAGTACACTTCGAGTTTTTTAGTGTTATATTAGAGTGTTAAATTTAGGAAATGTACACTAAGAAGTATATTACATTAGAGTGTTGCATTTGAAAAATATACACGAAAGAGTTTTTTTGGAGTCTACGTTCTTATATTTGAAAAAAGTATATTACAATTATTTTTTAGTGTATTACATTAGAGTGTTATGTTTGTTCGTAATGTATGATTTGTTCCAAAAGAAGGGAAAATTCAAAATCTCTATAATATGGGTTGCCAAATGTGTAATTTTATATTTGGGAAAACCCAGGCCCGACCCTAAGATTTCCGGGGTCCAAAACCAATAATCAACTAATAAATATTACTAGATCATTTGGGGCCCTTTACATATTTTTTTTTTCATTCAACGAAATTTTTTTTGAAGGTAAAGGACAAAAGGTTTGTGTCAAAATCACAAAAAAAATATTTAGTATTATATTACAACAATTAATAAGTATCAATTGATCCTCACTTTTCTTACATTTTTAGAAGCAAATAAATCAATCATACTTGCTTTGAATTTTTTAGAAATTCGTTAGTATTTTGTTGTGCCGCTTCTCTCAAATTTTTGAAAAAATTGAATGAAGAGTTAGGCTTAGGAATTAGATAAAGAGAGAGAATGTGCCCTTTTAATTTTGAATGGGCCTTTTAATTTTTTAATGGATCAATTTATTTGAAGTTAGTTTGGGCCTTCTTTTTTTTTTTTTGAACTTAAAACATACCTAATATATTACACTAAACTACAATAGGAGGGGCCTCTTTTTTGGGTCTATTTTGAGGGGCCCTTAGCCATAGCCTAGTGGGCCTATGCCTAGGGCCAACCTTGAACCCACTTTTATTCCTCAAAAATTAAACCCAAACGTGCAACTGACTACTTTTTGTGTAATTTCCACTTTAATGGGACTTTTGGGTTCATAAGAAAAAAAAAAAAAAAAAAACTAAACAGTTTACAAGATCACATTTTAAGATTTATTAGTATTTCACCCATTTTTTTATATGTTTTTGTATTTATTAAATTCTTTTATTTTATATTTCCTCACAAATATTTTTATTTTTTAAGTGTATCGTCCATTTAAAAAGTTTTTTAAAAAAATCCTTAAAATATTAAAAAAATTCATTACACAAATAGAAGGTAAATTACAATGACCTCTCTTGAGGTTTGAAGAAAATAAAATAAGCTATACAAGTTTGGTATAATTATATTAGACTCCCTTAGAGTTAAAATTCATATAACATTTGTCTCTCTTTTCATCATAAATTCATCAGCTGTATAAATGAAAAAATGATATCATTATCTCTATTATATTGAAACATACATTTTACATTGTACATAGTTATGTTCTTATACCATTTGCAATAATTTTGTCTCTTTAATCTTACTAAAAGAGAAGTTTGAGTAATTATATCAAAATTATAGAGTTTGTTGTATTTTTTCCAAATCTCAAGAGAGGACAGTGCAATTTATCTAAAAAAAAAATTAAAACAAAAATTAAAAATTAAAAAACTCAAAAAAAAACCGCTTTTGAAAACTCAAAACCAACCAGAATGGATCGGGAATGAGAACACACAACACAAATTCCATAGCCAATTAGTTATTTTCTTATTCCATTGTTTGCAAAACTTGACTTAGATGATTGAGCTAATTACTGTGAATGAACAGAGTTATTAGGACATGTTTGGGTGATTGGAATCTGAGGATCAGAGAAAGAACCATCAAGAATGTGGTTGGCTACCCACTGGTTTGCAGCTTCAGTGTAATGAACGCTATCCCAGCTGATGTATTCAGAGGGATTACTGCAAGCAGATCCATACAATGGAGTCCCATTCACCACTGCTATTTCCCCACATTTAACACTGTAATCCCCATGATGTCCACAGCAATACTTAAAAGGATTAACAAAGCCTGCATCCCAAACAGAGAGGTTAAATATGCAAAGATAATAATGTGTGATCCAGATTCATCTTAGGCGCTGGGCGTATCATGTAAGAGTTAAATTTAGACTACAAATTATGTGAGGGTTTATAAGATCTAAGTTCAGTCCACACATTATTTTCTAGGTAAGTTTACCTACATTTACTCATGCAAAAATAGCACAGTAAAACTTATAAAGCTTCAACAAGGATGAAACTAGACCACATATTATTTTTTTTTGAATAAATTTTCACAACTAGGGTACCTAACTTCATTGAAGCAAAAATAGCTATGTTTTTAAGACCTTAACAGAGAAGTCACTTAAATGTTTTGTTTCTCATTAAAATTAGTGAGGTTTGGTAAAAAAAAATAAAAATAAATTATATTTAAAAATACAAAGTAAGAAAGAAAAATAAAAAGGCATGTGTCCTCTTATATTTCTTGTTTCTCCAAACAAAACAATAAAAAATCATCATTATAATATTTTTTTTCCTTTTCTCGCCTAGTCTATCAAACTTTAGACTGTGTGTTTGGATCATGAATTTGAGTAGAGATTTAGAAAGAGAAAAAATCATTAACTAATTAAACTTACCATACTCTTTAGCTTCACTGATGAGAGAATATTTGGCAGAGTAGATATCAACATAGACCAGTAATGCATCTTCAAATTTGGTCCTTAGTTGGGACACCTTGTCCTTAAGTTGTTTGTTAAACTCTTGAGCCACCTCATTATGAGACTTGAAACAACCATTTTGGTCAGCATTGCTAGGCTTTAGTTGATAATTCACAATAAAGGTGGGCATGCAGCCTATTGGGCCTGTGTTGTGTATCCAAAATATTTTGCTCCTTGTCTATAGAGGATCTGAAACATTACTAAAAAATTAAACAGTTGAGTGTACTAGACTCTCGTCACAACGAGGTGTGAAGACAGTTAGATATATGCAATTGTGGAGAGACCGCTAACAAAACAAAACAGTCTTTCAAATTTATTTAATCTTTATCCCACTTTAACCAAACAATCTCAAGTCTTATCCCCTAATTCAGTCCTCCAAACAAACGTGGCCAGGGGCTGTCCAGATCTAAAAATTTGTTGAATTTAAGACTTTCTTTGTTTCATTAACTGTGTTTGGGCAAGATTTTACCTCTATGCCCAAAGAGAATTCATCGATTAAACCAGGAATAGATGTCAGAACTTGATCCTCTGTCGTGTTTGTTAACCCGGCAAAAAGATCATTCTGTCCAGTATCCAATATATAAAGAGCTTTTGTCAAATCCTCGGATGTTGGGAGGCTGGTTTTGGCACATGAACTCTTCTTAGCTGAAATACCATGAAATCACAAGGCATATGAAGTGATTTTCTTCAAAATTAAAGCACATTGTTATATAGTATTACTTGAAGCCAGAACAAATTACAGTAAATATATGCCAAACCTTGGTTGTATAGCTCAATCGTGCGCGCTTTGAATTGATCAAACTGAGCAAGCTGTATGGTGAGATGGAGAAGAGACCCTGGCTTTATGGTTGATCCAGCTGCTGCAAAATTCGCTCCATGTTTGAAATTTGATCCGATTGAATCCAGGTATGGACTCAAGTATGGCACTCCCAACTTCTCAGCTGCACAAAATTCATAACCAAAGTCAGTGAAGAACACACACACACACAGAGAGATTGAGTTGCTCCTAAGATTTAGCTAGCAACTGGTGACAAGCTGGAAAAGGTTTTGTTGCCAATGTTGTTAACGTGTGTGTTTGGGTTTGTGGAGCCTAATTAGTATTGTACATATGGTCATGCATTGGCAAATTATACTATGGCACTTCTAAATTTAATACTTGTATTGTAATTTTCTCTATTTCAGTATAATAGAACTGGTATGAGCCATAGACATAGGCAATCTTGATGAAAGTAATTTTGTATCGTGTTTTTCTTGTTTGTGATTGATTCTTCTTGCCATTGTGGGTGTGGGGTTTATTCTGTTGCATCTTATTTTAAGTTCAAAGCTACTATAATTTGACAGCCATTATGTACACCACTGGAGATCATTTTTTTCCACAAAGAGCTAGAGATGGCCTAAGATGTAAGCAAACATTATAACAAACAATCTAGAACAAATCCCAAAATATAAAAATAAATAAATTGAGGGAAAAAAAGTCATATGCAACACACACAAGTTGCAGCAAACAACACCTAAGCCAACCTTTAATTTACCTATAAAATCAATGATAAGGCGCCCGTCAGAATATCGGCCAGAAGGTTTACCGAAGAAGGTCTGCCCGTATGGAGATGGGACCCGGGGGAACGCTGCCGACATGGAGCCAGTGTCAGAATTAGAATCGCCGAAGCCAAAAATTGTTAAAGAACGACAGTTTCCTGACAGGTGGCCAAGGCCTGGTTTTCTGACCTGCATCACGGCAATGGTGAAAACAGAGAAAGCAGCAACAAAAGCTAATACAATTGCCAATGCTTCCATCCTCTTCATCTTCCTCTGGGTCCAATGAACTTTCCATCTCCTAACAATGCCACAGTTATTACAATCCATAGCATAGAGCTCTTGTTTCATCAAACAATGACTTGTTGATCTCTTGAGATTGTGAAAACACAACCATCTTAAAGGTCTGATGATCTAATGTTCCTTTTGATTTATTATCATCATGGTATGAAGTGAAATATGCCTAGATAAGAATGCATTGTCTCAAATGTTACGTGGCATAAGGTTTCAAGGTATATAAATTAATAATAAATGGTAATAATAGTAGACGTTCAGTTCTCAAATCATAAATTTAGTTCTAGCTGAATGAATGAAATAAATTTAACTTCTTTATTATTTTTTTTATTATTATTTTTTTATCTTTTTACAAATTCAATATCCAAACACAACGTTTTCTTCTGTTATTTTATTTTTTTATTTTTTATAAATTCAAAATTCAAACATAGTCTCCAAAGATTATGAGCCAAGCCGCTAAAGCTCATAATCAGAAAGTAAAAACCAAAAGTATCCCCCACTCCAGCTTGTAGATAAAAAAAAAAAATTAACTTGTTTAAATTATTTCGACTTAATAAATACACCAAACAATTTAATACACACTCCCAGAATAAAAATAAAAATAGTTACGAGCAACTCAAATATGCTATACCAAACAATATATTTGGAACTTGGATTTCTGAAAGGATCCAAACATAACAATAGCATCTTCCTAAGGCTGCTTGGAAGAAAGATAAGTCTAGGATTTGTTTAAAACTTGAATTTGTCATGGACTAGGAGCATTTACTTTTCCCTTCCCGTCATTCCTCTCCGCAACATCATGAACCAAACATAACATTAAAATTTTGGCTTCCAATTTTGAATTTCTGTAAGGCCATATTTATTTGGCTTAGTGAGGGAAGATCACATAAAGGGTGTTTGGTTGTGAAAGGTTATGGTGGGATTAACACTCTAAGATTATGTTTGTTTGGACGGACTAGATAAAACGGGATTAATATCCATCAGACTATTAAACTTGGGATATATAATTCCCGGACTATTTAGTTAGACATAATGTGTATCCCATATTTGTTTTATTATTAGATTAGATGTCCACAAATGACTATTTTTCTATTCAATCTAATATTTGATTAGAATATTATGAAGAAAGATATATGTTTAATAAACTATTTTACCATTTTTAATTGTTTACTAACTAAATTAAATAAATAAAAATCAATAAAAATTTATGTTATTTTTAAAATAAAATTTTCAATAAATTTATTTTTAAAAAATATTAAATATTAAATAATGAAATTAAATAAAAGGGTAAATTACATTGACACCCCCTGAGGTTTATGTTTATTACAGTTCTCCCCTCACCTTTTGGAAATTACATCCCCTCCCTGAGATTTAAAGTTTCATTACAGATCAATAGTAGGAATGCCTTCGAAGCAACCACCTCATTTCACACCAGGTTGGTGAGCACCACAGATGCCTTCATGAACCTCAGCCATAGCTGTTAATGCTTCTTTTGGGCCCAAACATTCCAACAATAAACCATCTCCCCTTTTGTAGAGAGCATTGCCGTATATGATGTATTGCATGGATTGTTTAATTTTCCTGCTGGCCTTCGAGGATGGACCAGCCAAGTACTGCATTATTGGATGCCTCCAATCTTGTTCCTGTAAATCATTGTGATTGACTTCCAGGACCACATTCCTTTTACTTAAGGGTGGTATAGATTTCTGGTATGTTGCTTGGTTTATGTCCCTTTGAGTATTATCCCTCCTCTTGAAATTCGAAGCTTTCTGAGCCACATCATTAGCTCTATTATTCAAGAATCTTGGGACATAAGTTACATTTGCTATTTGAAATTGAGAAAGCAGATGTAATGCAACAACATAGTATGGCAACATGCTTATACTCTGACATTTGAAAATTCCTTTCACTTGGTTAACCACCAATTGAGAATCTCCAAATATGTCAACTATATGAACTTGTAGTCCAATCAGAATTTCCAATCCCACTATTAAGGCCTCATATTCAGCTTGATTGTTAGAACAAGTACTTTCATCCACTCTGAAACCATGTGTGGTTTCTATTCCTTGTGGTGACTTAATCACTACACCAATTCCAGTTAGGCCATTGGCTTTCGATCCATCGAACCACATTTGCCATGGCTTAACACTAGCCACCGAGTTCCATTATCTCTTGGCTTTCTGTTTGAGATGGATGATTGCCAAAAAATTGGCTAAAACTTGTCCTTTCACTGCCTTTGGGGAACATATTCTAAATGAAATTCTGATAAGGCTAATATCCATTTGCCAATCCTTCCCCTCAACATAGGTCTAGATAACATATACTTAACCAAATCTGTGGTTGCAATTACCAAGACAGTTGTAGGCAAAAGATAGTATCTTAATTTCATTGCAGTAAAATACAATGCAAGGCACAGCTTTTTACAGATGAATATTTACATTTAGAAGAATTTAAAAACCTACTAAGGTAATAAACAGTTGCTCCTTGTTTCTTTATTGTCTTGGGCTAAGAAAGCTCCCAATGAATCTTCTGCTGCAGCTATGTACAACTTCAAGGGCTTGTCACCCTTTGGTGGCATCAGCACTGGAGGGTTGGCCAAGTAGGCTTTGATACCTTCGAAAGCAATTTGATGCTCTGCTACAAAATTCCTCTTCATCTTTCACTTTAATAAGGAAGAAAAACTTTAGTTTTCCCTGCAGTGTTAGAAATGAATCTTCGAAGAAAATTAACCTGTCCAAGGAACTTTTGTAATTCTTTCTTACTTGATGGAGGTCTGGCTTCAATGATGGCTTTGGCTTTATTCTGGTCAATCTGTATTCCTTTCTTGTGTACCACATAGCCCAAGAAGTTTCCAATGATACGCCAAAAGCACACTTAAGAGGATTGAGCTTCAATTTGAACTTTCTCATTCTTTCAAAGGCTGCTTCTAAGTGAAACAGATGCTCCTCCATGGATTGGGATTTAACTACAATGTCATCAATATAACACTCTAAATACCCTCCAATGAGGTCATGAAAGATAGTGTTCATAGCCCTCTGATATGTAGCCCCAGCATTCTTTAGGCCAAATGGCATTTTAACCCATTCGAAGGTCCCAATATTCCCAGGACATCTGAATGCGGTCTTGTGAACATCCTCCTCTGCAATGCAGATTTGGTTATAACCAGAGTGCCCATCCATCATTGATAAAATTCGATGTCCTGCTGAACTGTCTACCAACAAGTCTACTATAGGCATAGGATACTCATCTTTTGGAGTTGCTAGATTCAAGTTTCTGAAATCAATGCATACCTTCATTTTACCATTCTTTTTTACCACAGGCACAATATTGGATAGCCACTCAACATACCTGGCTGTCCTAATAAAGCCTGCCTTGAGTAGTCTAAGAATTTCTTCCTTAACTTTCTGAATCACTTCTGGACTCATTCTTCTTGGCTTTTGCTTGTATGGCTTGAAATTAGGCCTCATAGGGAGCCTATGTTCTACTAATGATCTTTCCAATCCTGGTAGTTCATTATAAGACCATGCAAAGCAATCTTTATACTTTTTCAAAACAACCAACAACTGGTCCCTGTCCAGAGCATTCAAACAAGCACTTACATAGGTGGGCTGTTGTATAGAACCTTCCCCTAAATTTACTTCTTCTAAGGGGTCTAGAATCTGATAACTTACTGAAGCTTCTTCTTTGATCCCCTCTGGCTTCGAAGCAATTTTCTTACTTTGTTCTGCTCCCAGGTTCTTTAATTCAACATCCTTACCCTCCTCCTCATAAACAAAATCTGTCCATAAGGCCTCTTCCTCCTGTATCTCCTGGACTTTTGTTTCAATGTCCAATGCACAATATTTGTCAAGGGCCAAAACTCTGGCCTGTTGCTGCTCCTGCTTGCAGCCAATCATCATGGCTTCTTTCTCTTGCTCTTGTACTCTCTGGACTATTGACTTTACATCCAATACTGAGAACTTAATTAGAGCCAAAGACTTGGCTTCTTGGACTTTATTTCTTTGCCTACAACCAGGCATCATTGTCATCCTTAACACAACCTCCTCATCAGCACTCTCCTGAACTAAGTGCTTCAGGTGTGTCACTTCCTCATCAGCCGTTACTTCGGCTGAGCCATCAGGTTTCCTTAGTATACTGAGTGGTGTCACTCTCCTCAATATACAGTTTGGCCTCTGCAAAGTCTACACAGGCTATGAAGGGTTGAGGATCTGCATCAATTTCTTGTCTCCCCATTGCCCAAGGCCATCATTATTTTCTGATGCAAAGAGAAGACACATTTGTTAGTGTGGATCCAATCTCTACCAAGTAAAGCATTGTACTTAGCATTGCTGTCGATGACGAAGAATGCTGTCATACAATCTCTGGTTCCCACACTCAGGTTAATGGGCAGAATTCCCTGAGCCATCTGCTTGTCTCCAGCGAAACCAGTAATGGTTGTGCTGGTTGGGATTAACCTGGGATTCCTTTTCCCTAGTTTCTTCAAGGAAGATTTCGGTAGTAAGTTCACCGCTGCCCCATTATCTATCAAGACTCGGTTTAATTGTATCCCATCGAAGAAAGCCTTGATATACAAAGGCTTGACATGCTGTGTCATAGAGTTTGAGGGATACTCAAAGGATACGAAAGGTTAATGCTCACCTTCTTTCACTCTCATATTCAGTCTCCATTCCGGAATCATCCTGCACCATACTCACTTGTGAGTCTTCACTGGAGACTGGAATTGGGTCCACTTCTTGCCCTTCTTGGTTCTCATCTCCAGCTTGGAATTCATGCGGTAGTATGTGTACCATATTTACTGATACTGGAGGAAACGAGCCAAATTGGATGGCTGGTTGTGTCTGCTTCTCCTCTTGGCTACCTTGTTCAGCCACTTCAGAAGCATCCTCTATACTGTATTCTGGCACTTCATTCCTAACAGATTCTTTCGAATGGTCTTTTCCGACTGGCTTTTCAACCAAAAATGTTTGTTCACCATGAAGGCTTCGAACATTTCTTTTTCAACCATTTCTTTCTTTTGGCCTAAGCCAACTTCTTTCTCTGCCTCGCTATCACTTTCCATCAATGCCTTCTCCAATCCCACTAGACTAGATTTCTCTCTGGCTTTTAGTTCAGAATGAACTTCGGCCAACTGTTCTCTACTACAACCCATTTTGCTTTGTGGAGTTGGTTTTGGAATATAGTCTGACTTTGGATTCTTCTTTCCTTCTGTCTGGACTAATGAAGAGCTCTCTCCACTCTCTTTCAAGTCTTGC
The DNA here is from genome assembly GCA_030407325.1 of Camellia japonica. Classification (NCBI taxonomy): domain Eukaryota; kingdom Viridiplantae; phylum Streptophyta; class Magnoliopsida; order Ericales; family Theaceae; genus Camellia; species Camellia japonica. Next base: position 9,060,002 of record JAPPVO010000019.1, on the reverse strand, counting down.
TGGTACTGAGTGTACCTGCGCTGAATTTTCCTCCTTTGTGATCTAGAAATTACAGGGACCATGTCTGGTTCCTTTGTTTTTGGGTGCTTAAGCAACACCCAATTGTTGGGAGCCACCAAAGGAGGTTTGACCATCCTGCCTTGGTTTCCAATTACCTCTCTTTGAGTAAACACTTCCCTAGGCTTGTTTTGCATCACAAACCAATCTGGGACCCCAGGTACCCACGAACTTACTGACCCAACTGTTGAACTGCTTCTTTCCTCCTTCGAAGCTACCTTCGAAGCTGTCTGTGAAGGCCACTGCTTGGCCCTGACTTCATGTTTTGGGCCTAATTCAGGCCTCCGATGAAGGTGTCCACTTTCTGTCCTGCGTGAAATTGATCTATGGGGCCAATCCCTGGCTTCGATCTTATAAACTGAACCCTTCTCCAGTCTCCTTTTAGAATGACTGCTCTCCATCTTGTAATAATTAGGTGATCTGGATTCATACAAAGGCCTCTTGCCTTTAAAACGCATTCTATCGCCGTTGGTTCAACCATCAATGGCTGCTGCCTAACACCAGATGGATATGCCCTCTTATTGTAAGCATTGGTTGGTTTAGGACGTCTTTGCACATCCTTGTAGTACTGCTTCCCATCAATTGAAAGCCCCTTCAACCACTTGTAACTTAGTCTGCACCGGGACACATCCTTTGCATTATAGCTGCTTCTAAGGAATCGTCATTCAGTGCTTCCTTATCAGGATCTTCCTCCTGGTGTGAGAAATCTTGTCCAATAGCTGGTAGATTTCCAGTGCCTTTCTTGGTAGCTGTCTGGTTGGCCACATGCATCTGCACATTGACTTTTTCCAATTCTTTCAAAGACAGGTTCTGAAGGTCTAGCATAATGACATTGGCTGCTGCCTCCCCAATTTCTGGGAACGGATTACTGTCGATTCCCATGGCCTTTTCTGCTTTGGCTGGGAATTTCAAACTTCCCTTCCGAATTTGTTCTTGGATCCTGTCTCGAAAAACAATACAATTCTTAGTCGAGTGAGACCAAGAATTATGCCATTTACAATATACTTTTCCTTTTAGTTCATCAAGAGATGAAATTTTGACTCCTTTTGGTAACTTAAGGAAGTTGGCTGCAAGCAAATGATCAAAAATGTCATCTGCCTTAGTTAAATCGAAAGAGTATTTCCTGTGAAGGTCTTTCTTTTTAAACTGTTAGTCAATTGTTGTATCTTTATGAATTAATGCTTCACAGATTACAGGTTCTTTCCCCACAATCTCTGCTACATCGATCTCATAATTAGGATCTCTATAATATGTCTTATATGATACATTATTTCGATCTTGCTCTTCTTCTAACAATGCTTCATATCTAGACACCTTATAGGTGAGTTCTACTAAGTCTCTGAACTCAGTCGAGTCAAACTTCTTTCGAAGCCTAAACTCTAGACCATTTTGAGCCAATCTCACGAATTCTGGCTCTGGTAAGATGACTCTCCATTTATTTCGAGCCCTTTTAAATCTGGTAATGAACTGAGTGGCCTTCTCATCAGGCCTTTGACTTAATCTTGCCAAATCTGCCATGGAAACCTCTGGCTCTGATTGGAAGAATTGAACATGAAATGCCTCTTCCATTTGTTGCCAAGTTTGGATAGAGCCAGGTGTAAGGTTAATATACCATATAAATGCTCCCCCAGTTAGGGAATTTGGGAATAACCTTAACTTCATATAATCATTATTAGTAAATTTGCCGCATTGAGCAGCAAACCTAGCAATATGCTCTACTGTTGATTGGTTTCCATTCCCATAAACAAAGAGCAAAGTCTGGTATCCTGAAACCTCTTGGGTATTCATGTACCCTGTCTACCCATTCTGGAAACGATTTTCTGTACATTGGAGTTTGGACCCCCCGAGCCATTGGTCCACACATCTCTCTAACAATGTCAGCAATTTGGTCCCTAGGGACCATATTTTGTGCCTGCTGAACCACTACTGGAGGGGCAAACACAGGATTTGGTGGGCAAACTTGTGTTTGTGGTCCTCTTGGTCCATAAGGTGGTACATTTGGGATTGGTTGTCCCTGTGGTACAGGTTGCTGTTGGGGGTGTGGGTAACCCCTTTGAGCCTGTCCTGCGAAAGGACCTGCGAAAGGTGCTGGAACTGGTGTTGCATCTCTTCCATTTATAGGAAAACCTTCCAACCCCCCGGGTATAAATTCGAATAAGGGATTAGTGAACCCCCTTGTGCTAGGTATGGCTTCAAACATAGGATTTGGAACCATTCTTATGCCATTTTCTTGTACTGGGCCAGATCCACCACCAAATTGCATGGCTTCACTGTTAAGTACTGAGGCATTTTGACCTGGTATAGGCCTCGAAATAGGTTCGTACCAAGACTGAGGTGATGGTCTTTCATAGTTCTGATTACTAGTTTGACCATTAGAATGTCCATTAACTTGCATAGGCTGTTTATCTCTAGTTAATCTTTGCTGAGGGACATTTGAAATTTCCTCGATGTGTCTTGCACTTGTTGGTTGGTGGTTATTCATTCGATCCAAAAAGGATGTTGCCCACCTTTCCATTGTGTTCATTAATTGTTGTCCCATAGCATCTACTAAGCCACCCCATGGATTTATTGGCTGAGTAGATGGAACAGTGGATGGTCCAATTCCTTGGTCTTGTCCAATATTATGAGCATATGGTACTTGTTTTGAAGTGCTGGTCTGTTCGACCATAGGTTCTGATAAAATAGGAGTTTCCACAGGACATGTTATCACATTATCCTCTAGATTAGGTATCTCTACCTCTCCTTCCACGCCTTCTTCCAAGCGTTCATTTTCTCCTTATCTTCTACGTCTAGCCATTTTAAATGTAGTCCCACTGGACGTGCCAAAAATATATGTTGGCTTTTTGGCTTTCGAAGGTTATTTTGGTAATTGCGAGCGTGCCAACAAAGATCAATTAGTCCTCACAGAAAATTAATTGCCAACCAATTATCAGACGATTGTGTTTTAGTTCTTTCAGCCTCAATGAAGAGGACTTTTACTGGTGGCTTGACTTAGGAGAATTAAATAGATAATAATGAATTGAAGAATTTTCGAAGTATTTCATTAAGATGAAAAGACTTACAATGATCCAAACTCAGCCTTGTGGAGGTTTACAGCAAATCTACTTGGAACTACTCCTATGAAACGAAGTGTAGTGCAGGAAATTTAAAGTACAATAATGTAAAGAACTATAAATGTAAGACTGTAAATGTAAAACTGGAAATGAAAATAAGTATAAAGAACTGGTTTTTTGGATCTGAGTCTGGGGGCTTTTTCTGGGGCCTTCTCTACTATTTATACTGCTCAAGGGTGACCATCGAATTGCACTTCCAACCGTCGAACTGCTCCTCTATGATCATCGATCATGTTGCCCCAATATTAGCTCCATTACGCCATTACTTGCAGTTAAGCTTCCCTCCTAAATTTGAATCTGAAATGCGAGTAACCGTTGAAGCCACGTCACTTTATATCCCTTTGTTGATCCGCTGCTACTCAGATCTTTTAATAACTAATACTAACTGCCACGTGTACGATCAGGATCGAGGACCTGAATAGTCTTCCTATATTACCCTTATTTCGCCACGCGTCGAATTGTAATTGGCTCGTACAAAAATATATGTTGGCTTTTTGGCTTTCGAAGGTTATTTTGGTAATTGCGAGCGTGTCAGCAAAGATCAATTAGTCCTCACAGAAAATTAATTACCAACTAATTATCAGACGATTGTGTTTTAGTTCTTTCAGCCTCAATGAAGAGGACTTTTACTGGTGGCTTGACTTAGGAGAATTAAACAGATAATAATAAATTGAAGAACAATCGAAGTATTTCATTAAGATGAAAAGACTTACAATGATCCAAACTCAGCCTCGTAGAGGTTTACAGCAAATCTACTTGGAACTACTCCTATGAAACGAAGTGCAGTGCAGGAAATTTAAAGTACAGTAATGTAAAGAACTGTAAATGTAAGACTGTAAATGTAAAACTGGAAATGAAAATAAGTATAAAGAACTGGTTTTTTGGATCTGAGTCTGGGGGCTTTTTCTGGGGCCTTCTCTACTATTTATACTGCTCAAGGGTGACCATCGAATTGCACTTCCAACCGTCGAACTGCTCCTCCATGATCATCGATCATGTTGCCCCAATATTAGCTCCATTACGCCATTACTTGCAGTTCAGCTTCCCTCCTAAATTTGAATCTGAAATGCGAGTAACCGTTGAAGCCACGTCACTTTATATCCCTTTGTTGATCCGCTGCTACTCAGATCTTTTAATAACCAATACTAACTGCCACGTGTACGATCAGGATCGAGGACCTGAATAGTCTTCCTATATTACCCTTATTTTGCCACGCGTCAAATTGTAATTGGCTCGTACAAAATATGTAGCCAACAAAGACAAAGAGAAGAGAGATTGAGATACGATAAAGTGTTTGATTGCGATTTGATATACATATACATATATATATATATATATGAGGGTATTATAGTAAAAAAAAAAGTTTTAAAATATTAGAAGATTTTGAAATGATCCATATAATTCTTATCTTTTTTAAGAATAAGTTAGATAATGAAGAGTCTATCACCAAATCTTCCTATTTTTTAAGCTTATGAGTGGATCATTCATGTGAAAAATCATATTGCTATGATGATTGTAATATTATGATTTTATTGTATTTGTCTTTAAAATATCTACACGATAAAAATAATTTAAAAACTGAACCATCTATTTTCTTACCAATAAACATAATAAAATTATATGTCTACAATTATTAATCAATCTTATTTTTACTCTTAAATCTTTTTTACAAAATCACAATGACCCTCAGATCAATCTTATTTTTACCTCGTAAGCTATAATTAAAAGTTACATCAAATATGCTTACATAAATTCTTAATATATATATATATATATATATAACAACTCAATAAGTTTCACCATTGTGACACAAGCATACTGCTAAACAAATTACAAGATATATAAATGTCATTACTAAACGAGTAATGCAGTACTACACTTATTACTTTTACATTGTGTTTAAATCGTAAATAATAAAATAAACAGCACTAATATATCACCTATGTATCAGTATAATATTGATATAATCAGTCTAACCAGTCTTACCTATCTCCACTGCAAATCTGCAATGCTTACTATAAGATAATGAGAAAAGTTAGGGATCATAAAAAAAATTTCATGAAAATGATTATGAAAGATTTATGACTCTTGGATTACTTTAATTAGTGTGTGGTGCTTCATTTTAAGTGTAATCGAAGGGTCATAAATATTTTATGATCATTTTCATAAAAAAAATTTCATGACACCTAACATTGCTGTAAGATAATATAAATAAGTGGCAAGTGTAAAATGCTAACGTAACATTTTGCCATTCTTCAAATTCCCAAGCGACATATGCTTTGGATCGTACAAGCTGAAGTTGCATATGTTAATGTCCTGTATGCATCTGCATATGCATATGGCTTGCCTGTGCTGCATGTGCCATATGCGTATCGTGTGCGTGCGCCGCATGTGCCATATGCATATGGTTTGCGTGTGCTGCATGTGCCATATGCGAATGGTGTGCGTGCGCATGGTGGTTCTGTTGATTTCGACCAGAATTGACAGGATCATCAAGACAGGCGAAGAGAATCATTGATATGATGGAGAGTGAAACCACAACAGCACACAACAAGAACAAGCCGCCGGAGACTGGAATAACACCGCCACCACTATTGCCGCTGCCGCCAATGAGAGCATTCAAGATTCTAGCCATGTTGGTCACTTATGTCATGCCTTGGCCAATAATGTCCATATATATATATAGGTTTATAAGCCTATCTTGAACTTTATACCCTGTTTGATTAGAATGATTGATAGTAGGAGAATTAAAAAATTTAGAGGCCAACGCAAGATTGTGAATATAATACCTCTCTCATTATTGAATATTCTACATTTTTATGAAATTAGATGTTCACTAATGAAAAATTATAATTAAATATTGAAATATAAATCCCAAAAATTATAATCTCAATCTTATATTTTAATTTGACTAATCAAAGCAGTGCCTTATATGAACTTTCTTGTGCTTTTTCTAGAGTTCTGACCTTTTCATTCATTTTCATCAATTGAATTTGAAAAGTCCAATTTATATTACGTGCAAGTTTGATATACATACTATTCCTATGGAATTGCCTTGTTCCTTCTTCATCAAGTATTAGTTTGACAAGCAAGATCATAAAACGAGTGCGAAAAATTGAACGTATTCATTTACATTTTCATATTTAAAAAATCATTAAATACAAAATATATATATAAAAATTCAATATTTTTTAAAGAAAATTTACATATAAAATTCCTCATTATGGTGATCCGTTTGTCTCAAGGATTTTTTATAGACCAATTAGTCACATTAATTTTAGAAAGGTAGTTTTAATATATTATTTGAAAATTAAATTTACGGTTATACTCTTATTTTTATTTATGTTTCCTTCTTTTTTTTTGTCTTTTTTTTTTTTTTTTCTTCTTTTGTCCTAGAAAGGTAAAATATACAATTTATGGGAATCAAATTTGGGATAAATTTTTATATGAGAATCTTTTTTATTTTGAAAACATTTTAAAAAGAGTACAAAAATGACTAGAAATATAAAATTCTTCAAACATTTCAAAAGGATGTGGGATTTTTCGAACATTTCAAAATGAGTACAAAAATTCCTTAACAAGTTTTGAGCAAATATATAATTTCAAACTGTAACACTTTAAAAAAAAACTCCTTATTGTATTTTTTTCTAAATATAACACTCTAATATAACATTTTAAAAAAATTCCTTAGTATAACACTCCAATGTAACACATAAAAAACTTTTAGTGTATTTTTCTCAAATGTAACACTCTAATGCATGCTTCAAAAACAAGATGTGTGATTCTAAAAAAAAATTCTAAAGAATGTGGGATTCTTCAAACTATTCCAAAAGAAATACAAAAATTCCTTAGTAAGTTTTGAACAAATGTATAATTTCAAACTGTCAGTATTACGTTTGAAAAAAGTACACTTCGAGTTTTTTAGTGTTATATTAGAGTGTTAAATTTAGGAAATGTACACTAAGAAGTATATTACATTAGAGTGTTGCATTTGAAAAATATACACGAAAGAGTTTTTTTGGAGTCTACGTTCTTATATTTGAAAAAAGTATATTACAATTATTTTTTAGTGTATTACATTAGAGTGTTATGTTTGTTCGTAATGTATGATTTGTTCCAAAAGAAGGGAAAATTCAAAATCTCTATAATATGGGTTGCCAAATGTGTAATTTTATATTTGGGAAAACCCAGGCCCGACCCTAAGATTTCCGGGGTCCAAAACCAATAATCAACTAATAAATATTACTAGATCATTTGGGGCCCTTTACATATTTTTTTTTTCATTCAACGAAATTTTTTTTGAAGGTAAAGGACAAAAGGTTTGTGTCAAAATCACAAAAAAAATATTTAGTATTATATTACAACAATTAATAAGTATCAATTGATCCTCACTTTTCTTACATTTTTAGAAGCAAATAAATCAATCATACTTGCTTTGAATTTTTTAGAAATTCGTTAGTATTTTGTTGTGCCGCTTCTCTCAAATTTTTGAAAAAATTGAATGAAGAGTTAGGGTTAGGAATTAGATAAAGAGAGAGAATGTGCCCTTTTAATTTTGAATGGGCCTTTTAATTTTTTAATGGATCAATTTATTTGAAGTTAGTTTGGGCCTTCTTTTTTTTTTTTGAACTTAAAACATACCTAATATATTACACTAAACTACAATAGGAGGGGCCTCTTTTTTGGGTCTATTTTGAGGGGCCCTTAGCCATAGCCTAGTGGGCCTATGCCTAGGGCCAACCTTGAACCCACTTTTATTCCTCAAAAATTAAACCCAAACGTGCAACTGACTACCTTTTGTGTAATTTCCACTTTAATGGGACTTTTGGGTTCATAAGAAAAAAAAAAAAAAAAAACTAAACAGTTTACAAGATCACATTTTAAGATTTATTAGTATTTCACCCATTTTTTTATATGTTTTTGTATTTATTAAATTCTTTTATTTTATATTTCCTCACAAATATTTTTATTTTTTAAGTGTATCGTCCATTTAAAAAGTTTTTTAAAAAAATCCTTAAAATATTAAAAAAATTCATTACACAAATAGAAGGTAAATTACAATGACCTCTCTTGAGGTTTGAAGAAAATAAAATAAGCTATACAAGTTTGGTATAATTATATTAGACTCCCTTAGAGTTAAAATTCATATAACATTTGTCTCTCTTTTCATCATAAATTCATCAGCTGTATAAATGAAAAAATGATATCATTATCTCTATTATATTGAAACATACATTTTACATTGTACATAGTTATGTTCTTATACCATTTGCAATAATTTTGTCTCTTTAATCTTACTAAAAGAGAAGTTTGAGTAATTATATCAAAATTATAGAGTTTGTTGTATTTTTTCCAAATCTCAAGAGAGGACAGTGCAATTTATCTAAAAAAAAAATTAAAACAAAAATTAAAATTAAAAAACTCAAAAAAACCGCTTTTGAAAACTCAAAACCAACCAGAATGGATCGGGAATGAGAACACACAACACAAATTCCATAGCCAATTAGTTATTTTCTTATTCCATTGTTTGCAAAACTTGACTTAGATGATTGAGCTAATTACTGTGAATGAACAGAGTTATTAGGACATGTTTGGGTGATTGGAATCTGAGGATCAGAGAAAGAACCATCAAGAATGTGGTTGGCTACCCACTGGTTTGCAGCTTCAGTGTAATGAACGCTATCCCAGCTGATGTATTCAGAGGGATTACTGCAAGCAGATCCATACAATGGAGTCCCATTCACCACTGCTATTTCCCCACATTTAACACTGTAATCCCCATGATGTCCACAGCAATACTTAAAAGGATTAACAAAGCCTGCATCCCAAACAGAGAGGTTAAATATGCAAAGATAATAATGTGTGATCCAGATTCATTTTAGGCGCTGGGCGTATCATGTAAGAGTTAAATTTAGACTACAAATTATGTGAGGGTTTATAAGATCTAAGTTCAGTCCACACATTATTTTCTAGGTAAGTTTACCTACATTTACTCATGCAAAAATAGCACAGTAAAACTTATAAAGCTTCAACAAGGATGAAACTAGACCACATATTATTTTTTTTGAATAAATTTTCACAACTAGGGTACCTAACTTCATTGAAGCAAAAATAGCTATGTTTTTAAGACCTTAACAGAGAAGTCACTTAAATGTTTTGTTTCTCATTAAAATTAGTGAGGTTTGGTAAAAAAAAAAAAAAAATTATATTTAAAATTAAATACAAAGTAAGAAAGAAAAATAAAAAGGCATGTGTCCTCTTATATTTCTTGTTTCTCCAAACAAAACAATAAAAAATCATCATTATAATATTTTTTTTCCTTTTCTCGCCTAGTCTATCAAACTTTAGACTGTGTGTTTGGATCATGAATTTGAGTAGAGATTTAGAAAGAGAAAAAATCATTAACTAATTAAACTTACCATACTCTTTAGCTTCACTGATGAGAGAATATTTGGCAGAGTAGATATCAACATAGACCAGTAATGCATCTTCAAATTTGGTCCTTAGTTGGGACACCTTGTCCTTAAGTTGTTTGTTAAACTCTTGAGCCACCTCATTATGAGACTTGAAACAACCATTTTGGTCAGCATTGCTAGGCTTTAGTTGATAATTCACAATAAAGGTGGGCATGCAGCCTATTGGACCTGTGTTGTGTATCCAAAATATTTTGCTCCTTGTCTATAGAGGATCTGAAACATTACTAAAAAATTAAACAGTTGAGTGTACTAGACTCTCGTCACAACGAGTGTGAAGACAGTTAGATATATGCAATTGTGGAGAGACCGCTAACAAAACAAAACAGTCTTTCAAATTTTATTTAATCTTTATCCCACTTTAACCAAACAATCTCAAGTCTTATCCCCTAATTCAGTCCTCCAAACAAACGTGGCTAGGGGCTGTCCAGATCTAAAAATTTGTTGAATTTAAGACTTTCTTTGTTTCATTAACTGTGTTTGGGCAAGATTTTACCTCTATGCCCAAAGAGAATTCATCGATTAAACCAGGAATAGATGTCAGAACTTGATCCTCTGTCGTGTTTGTTAACCCGGCAAAAAGATCATTCTGTCCAGTATCCAATATATAAAGAGCTTTTGACAAATCCTCGGGTGTTGGGATGCTGGTTTTGGCACATGAACTCTTCTTAGCTGATATACCATGAAATCACAAGGCATATGAAGTGATTTTCTTCAAAATTAAAGCACATTGTTATATAGTATTACTTGAAGCCAGAACAAATTACAGTAAATATATGCCAAACCTTGGTTGTATAGCTCAATCGTGCGTGCTTTGAATTGATCAAACTGAGCAAGCTGTATGGTGAGATGGAGAAGAGACCCTGGCTTTATGGTTGATCCAGCTGCTGCAAAATTCGCTCCATGTTTGAAATTTGATCCGATTGAATCCAGGTATGGACTCAAGTATGGCACTCCCAACTTCTCAGCTGCACAAAATTCATAACCAAAGTAAGTGAAGAACACACACACACACAGAGAGATTGAGTTGCTCCTAAGATTTAGCTAGCAACTGGTGACAAGCTCGAAAAGGTTTTGTTGCCAATGTTGTTAACGGTGTGTTGGGTTTGTGGAGCCTAATTAGTATTGTACATATGGTCATGCATTGGCAAATTATACTATGGCACTTCTAAATTTAATACTTGTATTGTAATTTTCTCTTATTTCAGTATAATAGAACTGGTATGAGCCATAGACATAGGCAATCTTGATGAAAGTAATTTTGTATCGTGTTTTTCTTGTTTGTGATTGATTCTTCTTGCCATTGTGGGTGTGGGGTTTATTCTGTTGCATCTTATTTTAAGTTCAAAGCTACTATAATTTGACAGCCATTATGGTACACCACTGGAGATCATTTTTTTTCCACAAAGAGCTAGAGATGGCCTAAGATGTAAGCAAACATTATAACAAACAATCTAGAACAAATCCCAAAATATAAAAATAAATAAATTGAGGGAAAAAAAGTCATATGCAACACACACAAGTTGCAGCAAACAACACCTAAGCCAACCTTTAATTTACCTATAAAATCAATGATAAGGCGCCCGTCAGAATATCGGCCAGAAGGTTTACCGAAGAAGGTCTGCCCATATGGAGATGGGACCCGGGGGAACGCTGCCGACATGGAGCCAGTGTCAGAATTAGAATCGCCGAAGCCAAAAATTGTTAAAGAACGACAGTTTCCTGACAGGTGGCCAAGGCCTGGTTTTCTGACCTGCATCACGGCAATGGTGAAAACAGAGAAAGCAGCAACAAAAGCTAATACGATTGCCAATGCTTCCATCCTCTTCATCTTCCTCTGGGTCCAATGAACTTTCCATCTCCTAACAATGCCACAGTTATTACAATCCATAGCATAGAGCTCTTGTTTCATCAAACAATGACTTGTTGATCTCTTGAGATTGTGAAAACACAACCATCTTAAAGGTCTGATGATCTAATGTTCCTTTTGATTTATTATCATCATGGTATGAAGTGAAATATGCCTAGATAAGAATGCATTGTCTCAAATATTACGTGGCATAAGGTTTCAAGGTATATAAATTAATAATAAATGGTAATAATAGTAGACGTTCAGTTCTCAAATCATAAATTTAGTTCTAGCTGAATGAATGAAATAAATTTAACTTCTTTCATTTTATTTTCTTTTATTATTATTATTTTTTTTTATCTTTTTACAAATTCAATATCCAAACACAACGTTTTCTTCTGTTATTTTATTTTTTTATTTTTTATAAATTCAAAATTCAAACATAGTCTCCAAAGATTATGAGCCAAGCCGCTAAAGCTCATAATCAGAAAGTAAAAACCAAAAGTATCCCCCACTCCAGCTTGTAGATAAAAAAAAAAAATTAACTTGTTTAAATTATTTCGACTTAATAAATACACCAAACAATTTAATACACACTCCCAGAATAAAAATAAAAATAGTTACGAGCAACTCAAATATGCTATACCAAACAATATATTTGGAACTTGGATTTCTGAAAGGATCCAAACATAACAATAGCATCTTCCTAAGGCTGCTTGGAAGAAAGATAAGTCTAGGATTTGTTTAAAACTTGAATTTGTCATGGACTAGGAGCATTTACTTTTCCCTTCCCGTCATTCCTCTCCGCAACATCATGAACCAAACATAACATTAAAATTTTGGCTTCCAATTTTGAATTTCTGTAAGGCCATATTTATTTGGCTTAGTGAGGGAAGATCACATAAAGGGTGTTTGGTTGTGAAAGGTTATGGTGGGATTAACACTCTAAGATTATGTTTGTTTGGACGGACTAGATAAAACGGGATTAATATCCATCAGACTATTAAACTTGGGATATATAATTCCCGGACTATTTAGTTAGACATAATGTGTATCCCATATTTGTTTTATTATTAGATTAGATGTCCACAAATGACTATTTTTCTATTCAATCTAATATTTGATTAGAATATTATGAAGAAAGATATATGTTTAATAAACTATTTTACCATTTTTAATTGTTTACTAACTAAATTAAATAAATAAAACATCAATAAAAATTTATATTATTTTTAAAATAAAATTTTCAATAAATTTATTTTTAAAAAATATTAAATATTAAATAATGAAATTAAATAAAAGGGTAAATTACATTGACACCCCCTGAGGTTTATGTTTATTACAGTTCTCCCCTCACCTTTTGGAAATTACATCCCCTTCCCTGAGATTTAAAGTTTCATTACAGATTGCTCCCTCCAACAATTTAATTTTTTTAAATACTAATTTTGCCCTCACTGGGTAAATTATATTGACACCCCTCACATTTGAAAAAATTACAATCCCCTCCCCAAGGTTTAAATTAGTATTATCAATTGCCTCCTCGGTTAGTATTAATTGAAAAAAAAATTCATTGAAAAAAAAATTATTTGAAAAAAAAATTAATTGGACAAAAAAATTATTTGCAAAAATAAATTAATTGAAAAAAAATTTGTTAGTCAAATTTTTAAATTTCTATTCAAAAACTAACGTAAACTCATTTTTTGAATTTATGTTTTTTCCTCAAATTTCCAAACTGAGACAACCATTTATAAACCAAAAAAATTATCAAACAAGTTTTTATGACAGTTTTTAAAATTTTTGTAAATATAAATTGAAAACTGAAAACGAAATAGTTACCAAACAAGTCTCGGATGGTAAAAATGTCGTAAAATTAACAAATAATTAAATAAGTTACTAACGTAAAAAATGACTTGTCAAAAGATTCTTAAGCTATGTATGGTATGATTTTTAGAATTTTTTTAAAAAAATTAAAAATTAATTTGGTTAAGAAATAAAAAATAAAAAACAATTATCATTTTTATATAATTTTTATCTTTCGAGTGTAATAAACATAAACCTTAAGGAGGGGATTGTAAAAATTTGACTAAAATTTTTTTTTTCAATTAATTTTTTTCCAATTATTTTTTTTTCAACTAATATTAACCGAGGGGGCATTTGGTAATGCTACTTTAAACCTTGAGAAGGGGATTGTAATTTCTAAGATGTGAGGGACGTCAATGTAATTTACCCAGTGAAGGCAAAATTAATATTAAAAAATTAAATTGCTGGAAAGAGCAATCTGTAATGAAACTTTAAACCTCAAGGAGGGGGATGTAATTTTCGAAATGTGAGGGGAGAACTGTAATAAACATAAACCTCATGGGGTGTCAATGTAATTTATCCTAAATGAAAAAAATTAATAAAAATTAAATAATGAAATAAAATAAAATATCAATTAAATAAAATATCCACAAAAACTTAAAATTTACAATTTATTAATCACATAGAATTTCAATTCCACCATTTCTATCTCATATCCTCCTAAGACATAATGAATGGACTCTATGATAGACTGGACATGAAGTCTAATCTCTCCCTTTAAACAAAGAGCAATGCTAGTATAGACACCCCATTTTTACCGACCTTAAGACTCAGACGTCACCAATTGAGCGCTCGGTGATGTTGCATATTTTGCTCATTCTGGAGTTTCAGAGTCTCGGCTGCGAACCTTGCCTCTAGACTTTCGGGCTCTTTTGTGCTCTGCCTCGGTTTGCGAACTGGGTCTCGTTTTCTCTGTTTTCTCTTCCCGAAGGGAAGGAGAGGTCTCGTAGACTATCTCTCAGTGGCCGTAGGCTACGTTTCGTGGTCGTAGGCCATTTTTCCCGTTTGGAGCCCGGTTCCCGGTTTTCGGAGCGGTCGGCCGTGTGCCTCGGTTGGGGACCGCTTAACCACCTCCGTTTGCTCCGGTTTTTGGCATACACCTTGTTTCCTCTCTTTTGAGGGACACTGTGCCCCGAGAGACCAACTTCGTGGTCGAACGCCACCTCCGGTGCTTAGCAGCCTATTTTCGGGACCCCGGACCGCGCGTTTTGGCCCCCGAACCCTCGTTTTGCATCGGTTAGGGTTCATTTTTGGCGGAGACCTCATTTTCATTGTTAGAAAGGTTATAGGAGGGTGGGAGACCAGCATTTCTTCTCAAAAACTAGCTTTTCTCTTCATTGCTCTTCGTCGCCTGTTTTTCTTGCTAGAAAGCTAGTTTTTCCCATTCCCGGGCCACTTTTTTTGACTTTTCACCACACTATTGTGTTGTACACACTTGGGAGGCCACCAATATGGGTAGGCCGGCCAGTAATTCCCCCTGACCCTTTTGAACCTTTCTAAAAAGCTGGCTTTTCTTTCTCCTAAACCACTTTTTCTGGTTTTTCTCTACACAGCTGTGTTGCACTCATCTGGGAGGCAACCTTTTTGGGGTGGCCGGCCAGTAATTTTGCTTGACCTCTTTGACCCCTGGTCGGCCGGCCAGGGGAGGTGGCCGGCCTGCCACCTGACCCTTTTGCACCTGGCCGGCCATTTTTGTCCTTCCTGGTGCATTCCAGCTATGCCAGCTGTTTTGCACCAAACCCTCTGTCTGAGGGTCTGTCCTTTTGGGGGAAGATTTGAATTGGTTTTTCCCCCCCTTTTCTTTGGATCCTCTCCCTCTATATAACCAGCACCCTACCTCATTTCTAAGGGTTAGAAAAACCAGCTGGGGCATTGATACATACAACCATATATCTATCTACTCCAAGCCTCCAACACCTTGGTTCTTGGCCATTTCACCCTACACCTCATAACCTACCACCTCCACACTCCATTCCAGCAACTTGGAGGCCTTTTGCAGAGGTTGGAAGCTCAGAATCTTGGACCAAAGGCTGTTGCTTTGCTGTGCTACAAGGGTAAGTCCCTATTTTCCCTTTTCTTACCTTATTTTGCTCTATATCTTAGCCCCTTTTTCAAGCATTTTTGGGCTTCGACCTGAACTGAAAATAGTCTTATTTTGAGCTCATCTTCATGTTTGATCAAGAACCTTTTCCTGTTTGAGGTCTTCTACTCACCCTTTGTGCTTTATCTCTCTTTTAGGGCTTATTTTGCATGATATATTAGCCCTGTTTTTGAGCATTTATGGGCTTCGAGCCAAACTATAAAGTATCTTATTTTGAGCCCCTCTTCAACTTTGTTTAAGGGTTCTTTGCTGTTTGAGGCCATCTACTGCCCCTTATCCTCTATCTCTCTTTTAGGGCTATTTTTGCATGATATATTAGCCTTATTTGTGAACATTTTTGAACCTCGACCTAAACTGAAAAGAGTCTTGTTTTGACATCCTCTTTAAGTTTGGTTAAGGTCCCTTTTCTGTTTGGGGTCTTTTTCCCCCTATGCATGCTTCATCTCTTCATGAATAGGGCTATGCATTAGAGCACTTGCATTGGCCATGGTTTGGCCTCTTAGCCACTGAAATCTAGTGAATTTTCAGTGGCTTAGATGCATCTTTGAAGGCCAAAATCAGAGGGGGGTGACCCCCTCTCTCCTTGTCTTGTTTGGTGGTCTTTTAGGCCTTCCAAAGGGACCCTATTTTGCATGCATTGAAGTCACTTTTCAAGCTTTATTCTGAGGGTTTTGAGGTCTGCCTCAGCTCTGTTTGGGGCCCTTTTGGTCATATCTTATGTCTATGATGCATGTGTAGAGCAATCTCATTCAAGGCCTCTCAAAGAGGCCTTTCTTTGCATGTTTTCGAGATTGATTCCATGGCCTATTTGGTGGGTTTTAGGGCTGTCATAACCCATTTCCAGCGTTGGTTTGATCTTGCTAAGTGTCTATCTTATATGTGCTTAATAACCCCTTGTATGGCCTTGTAACAACCCTCATACTGCTTACTGATTTAATTACCGATTACTGCTAAACTAAGACTGACTCTGAATGGTAAATGAACTGACTGAATTACTGAATTGACTGACTGGAAACTGGAACTGAATTGACTGTGTATGTGTGTTATTTTGCATTCTATCTGTTTGCCTATTTAATTATCTATTTGTATTTTTATGTTTAAACTGCAAATTGAAGGCCTTATCGGCGGCCGAATCCAAAATTGATTGATGTTCCATGATTAGTAGGATTTATGTGATTTTATGGTATATCTATTGAAAAATTGATTAGGTATGATTAAATTAGATTAAATATTGATAAAATGCGAAGTTGGCTTTATTTACCAAACTAGCCCTTAGTGGGCCACTATCCTAGACACATCTAGAGGCTTGCATACATTGAATCAAACTTTTCCTCAGCCAAATTGAGAGCTCCACCGTCCCTAGAGAGAGAGAAAAGGGAGAGAGTTGATTTTCATCACATTTTGCTTGATTGTATGTGGAGATTTAGAGGATTGAAGCATAGAATTTCATATTAAGCTTCTACACTTGAACTACAAGACTTAGGTAAGGATTTTACCTTCTTCATGTTGTGTTTAAGCTAATTCTTGCATGATTCATGCTGCATTGTAGAGTTAAGTCATGTTTTAAGTTCAAACATGTTGAATTGGAACTCAATTGTTGCATGCATGTACTTATCTTACATTATTGAGGTTATTCTTCAAATATTTTCACATACATGTCCATGTTAATGTTAAGAACCATGATTTCACCTTGTTTTGAAAAGAATGAGCTCAATAGAGCATGTTTTGAAGCCTTAAATTGATTTAAAGTCTTGCATGTTGTATTTGAGTTTCATTCTTGAAAAATGGGTTTGAATTTGGTTTTAATTGATACACCCTTGGGCCTTGATTTCTCAAATTGAGCTTTGAAACTTGTTATTCTATGAGTTTACTTATGTTTTTCAGAATTTGGGCCCAAGAGGTTGAGTTTTAAGCTTAGGAATGCTTGGTTTGAGCTTGGGAGGCAAATCTGGAAATTCCAGAATTTGGCTTCTACGCTCGAGCGAAGGATTCTACGCTCGAGCGACCATCGTTTCTTCCGAGCTCTGCTCGAGCGAGGGAATGGTGGCTCGAGCGTAAATTGCAAGCTCTCAGCATCTTGGTGCACGTAGGCGTGCGCTCGAGCGAAGAGACCTACGCTCGAGCGAAGAGCTGTGTCTCACGCTCGAGCGAACATCGAGCGTAAAATTGGGGCATCCAGCATTTTTACTGTAGCACGCAGTTCGCTCGAGCGACGGAATCCATGCTCGAGCGAAGCTCCTTTGTCTGCATGTCCGCTCGAGCGAAGAAAGCCTCGCTCGAGCGAGACCCCTGTTTTCTGAAAATTTTGTAAAGTGTTCAAAAGTGCATCTTTGCATCCTCTTTCCATCCTAGGCATTCCTAGCGCATATTTAAGGCATCTTTAAGAGGTTATAGATGTAGAACACACCGAGGCAATTAGGGATTAAGTTAATATCTTTCCCAACTGTGTAGCTTAGTGTGTGTTCAATCTGTAAATTGTGTAGAGTTGGCTTTCTGAGGAGACGCTCTAGACCACTGTAGCCCAGAACTCTGTGAGTAACAATTGTGTAAAGATATGTTCAAAATGATTATTTTTGAATACTGAACTGAACTGTTTATTGAACTGATATTGATTACTGAATGAATGTATGTCCTTTATTTCTGAACTGTACTGTGGCATCCCTAGCACCTATTGTTTACTGTTACTGTTACAGAGATCTCTGTTGGTTTCCTTGTGGAACCACTACTGTTTACTGACTGATGGCCATCATTACTGTTCGGTCTTTTAAGACCTACTGTTACTGTTATGCTAATGGATGTACCACATATGACTGTTTACTGTACTGAACAACTGATATACTGATTGAATTGAACTGTTTTCATTACTGTAAGGACATTCATTCTAAACCCCTTTATGCTTTATGTTATTCACTGGGCTTTAGCTCACTGCTCATATATATATGTAGGTCTACAGGCACCGGACCAATGCTAAAGGCGTCGGGGTAGATTCCCAGTTTTGTCAAGCCAACCAATGTGCCTCACTACGAGGCTCCAAGCCTGCCAAGCTAAGGCTTAGGGGTGTTTTAGTTTTTCCCTTGCACTGTTCTGTAACTGTATAGACTACAGACTGCACTGTACTGGTTAATAGGGACTTGATCCCTGTTCTGAATGTTTGTAAATGTTCTGCATACTGTTTTGTACCGTATATATGTATATGTGAATGTATGAAAAACCTTTTGGCATACAGACTGTCACAGCTCATTGGACATTGTTTTTATTACTGTATTGGCTTCCGCCATGCCCATGTACTCTGTTTTACTGTATTACTGTTCTGTAGGCCTTCGGTAATCTCGGATTACTGGCCGGTTACGGTACTAAACCCATAGGGGCGGGTTTGGGTCGTGACAGAGTGGTATCAGAGCGATACTTAACCACGAGTTATACCGTACACACGTGTCCAAATGAGCTATAGGGTGTCCTAGAAAGCGATTAGGGCATTCATAGACATGATAAGTGTGTGGTTATGATATGACTGAATATATGCTAATGTGTTAAACTATTACACGAATGATTGCCTATGTTGATAACTGTTATAACTGCTTATGATTGGAACTGTTATAACTGTTTATAGAAAAATGGATAATGCAAGCACTGCAAATGAAACTGAATCCTCATCCTCTGAGGCCAGAATGGCCAGACTGGAACGAATGATGGAACTGATAACTGCTAGACTGGACCAACAACAGAATCAACAACCCCCACCTCCTCCTCCGGTACAGCCGGACCAGAATGTGAATATACAAAATGTGAATGCTAATGATGGGGATATTATTGCCCTTACCCAGAAGTTCAGCAAGTTGAAACCGCCGTCCTTTCAGGGAGGCCTTGAACCGTTAAAGGCTGAAGCGTGGGTTCTGGAGACTGAGAAACTGTTTGAAGTGTTTCCGTGTTCGGAGGCACATAAGGTACTGTTGGCCACCTTCACTTTGCAAAAAGAGGCGAGAAGGTGGTGGATGCTTACTCGTGATGACAATACTGTTATGACTTGAGCTCAATTTAAAGTAGCCTTCTTCGAAAAGTACTTCCCTCAGTGTGTCAGGGACAGGAAGGTCACTGAATTTGAACAGCTAAAACAGGGCACAATGTCTGTTGCCAAATATGAAACGAAGTTCACCGGACTTGCTAGATATGCACCACACATGGTGGACACCGATTACAAGAAGGCCAGGAGGTTTGAAGGCGGCCTGAATGTTGCGATACTGGATCGAATAAATGTACTGAAATTACCGACTTATGTGAATGTTCTTGACCGAGCCTTGATGGCTGAAGCGAACATCGAAGCTGTGAAACAATCTGAAACACCGGCATCTGAATGGCGTGGTAAACGACAGAATTTCAAATTCAAGAAAGGCAAGCATAATCAAATGAACAAAAAGCAAAATATAGGGTCAACGACTACTTCTAGTCAAGGAAACCGTCCCTTTCCGCCCTGTTCCGAATGCGGTAAGAACCATAAAGGAGTTTGTTATAAAATTTTCGGTGCATGTTACAGGTGTGGCAAGGTGGGCCACATGGTGAAAGATTGCCCTTCTACTACTCCGGGCAATAGTAAAGCTACAGGCAGCGCCGCAGCATCAACTGTAGCACCAAAGCCTAACCCCAAAGCTACCGGGAAAGAGCCGATGAGGCAGGGCCGAGTGTTTGCCCTAGTACCGGGAGACGTGCAAAATACTGAAACCGTTGTGTCAGGTATCCTCTCTATTTGTGCTCAAAATGCATATGTACTGATTGATTCGGGGTCTACACATTCTTATGTGTCGCATGCTTTTTCACGGAAATTGAATAGACCCTTAGAACCTATGAACTATCTGTTAGCTGTATCATCACCTGTAGGAGGATCCATGACATGTGCTTATATGTATCCTACTTGCGAGATTATTGTTGGGGACATGCATCTGTTTATTGATTTACTGCCATTGAACATTGATCATTTTGATGTTATATTGGGGATGGACTGGTTACAAAAATATCATGCCACCCTTGACTGTGTGACAAAACAAGTTGTTTTCCGTCCACCTGGTTTACCTGAATTTGTGTTTAATGGGGTTGGAGTAGTACCTCCTCCGTATTTGATTTCTTCTGTGAAAGCCGTTAAACTGATTAGAAAGGGGCGTAAAGGATATCTGTGTTCTGTACTGACTGTATCTACTGATGATAATGTTAAAACTGATGTGAACTGTATTCCTATAGTCAGAGAATTCCCAGATGTTTTTCCAGATGATCTGCCAGGGGATTTGATTGACAGGGAGATTGAATTCGCCGTTGATGTGATTTCGGGAACACAGCCTGTATCGAAAGCTCCTTACAGAATGGCTCCAACCGAATTGAAAGAATTGAAAGTGCAATTGCAAGAACTGCTAGACAAGAAATTTATCAGGTCTAGTACTTCACCGTGGGGTGCACCGGTTTTGTTTGTGAAAAAGAAAGACAGCTCATTGAGACTGTGCATTGACTACCGTGAACTGAACAAGGTAACTGTGAAAAACAAATATCTATTACCATTACCGCGTATTGATGACTTATTTGATCAGTTACAGGGTGCTCAAGTGTTTTCCAAGATTGATCTTAGATCGGGGTACCATCAACTGAAAGTTAAACCGGGAGACATTGATAAAACTGCTTTTAGAACGAGGTATGGACATTACGAATTTTTAGTTATGCCTTTTGGAGTTACCAATGCACCTGCAGCATTTATGGACCTCATGAATAGAATCTTTAAACCGTACCTTGATGACTTTATTGTGGTATTTATTGATGACATATTGATTTACTCCAAAAGTATAGAACAACATGAACATCATCTGAGACTTGCCCTACAACCTTAAGAGAACAGAAACTGTATGCTAAACTATCTAAATGTGAGTTTTGGCTTATCATGTTATGTTTTTGGGGTATGTTTTAGCAAAGATGGAATTTCTGTTGATCCGCAGAAAATTGAAGCTGTAGTAACTGGCCTAGACCAACAAATGTGACAGAAGTCCGCAGCTTTTTGGGATTGGCTGGATATTACAGAAGGTTTGTCAAAGATTTCTCCAAAATTGCCTTACCATTGACTCAACTGACACAGAAGGGGACATCATTTGACTGGACTGACCAGAGGGAATCAGCATTTCAAGAGTTGAAAACTCGACTTGTGACTGCACCTGTTCTTACCTTACCCTCAGGTACGGATGGTTATACTGTATTTAGTGATGCTTCTCATAAGGGTTTGGGGTGTGTTTTAATGCAGAATGGGAGAGTAATTGCCTATGCTTCCCGACAACTAGACCTCATGAAAAGAACTACCCAACCCATGATCTGGAACTGGCGGCAGTAGTGTTTGCACTAAAATCTGGCGTCACTACCTGTATGGGGCAACATGTGAAGTATATACCGACCACAAGAGTCTGAAGTATTTCTTCACACAGAAAGAACTGAATATGAGACAGCGGAGATGGCTGGAATTGATCAAAGATTATGACCTACAGATTCTGTATCACCCGGGAAAAGCCAATACCGTTGCCGATGCACTGAGCCGGAAATCGATTGCAAATTTAGCTTGTTTGCTCACTGGACAGAAAGAGTTGCTTTGTGACCTTGAAAAATCTGAAATTGAAGTTGTTTTAAGAGAACAAGGTGGAATAATAGCTGCTATTTCTGCTCAACCGGCATTGATCGAAGAAATTAAAGAGAAACAGCAAACGAATGACTTCTTGAAGAAGATCGTCGAAGAAAGAGAAGTTAAACCGAGACCGGGGTTCAAATTTGAAAATAATGTACTGAAATTTCAGGGAAGACTGTGTGTACCAAATGATTCTGAATTGAAAAGAAGAGTTCTGCAAGAGGGCCATAATTTAAAATTTTCTATTCATCCGGGAAATACGAAAATGTACCAAGACCTGAAATAGAACTTTTGGTGGCCGGGAATGAAGAAAGAAATTGCCGACTATGTGTCAAAATGTCTTCATTGCCAACAAGTTAAAGCGGAACATCAGCGACCCGCAGGCTTACTGCAACCTTTACCCATACCAGAGTGGAAATAGGAGCATATCACGATGGATTTTATCGTTGGATTGCCTCGCTCCAGAAAAGGTATGGATTCAATTTGGGTTATTGTTGATAGACTGACTAAATCTGCACACTTCCTACCTTTCAAGACAATTTATAATGCCGACAAATTGGCTATACTCTATATTGACGAAATTGTTAGACTGCATGGAGTGCCTGTGTCCATTGTTTCTGACAGGGATTCGAAGTTTACATCGAGGTTTTGGCAAAGCCTACAGACTGCATTGGGTACTGAATTGAGAATGAGTAGTGCCTATCATCCTCAGACAGATGGACAGTCAGAAAGAGCCATCTAGACTCTGGAGGATTTACTGAGAATGTGTGTCCTTGAGTTCCAGGGAAACTGGGAAAGTCATTTGCCATTGGCTGAATTCGCCTACAACAACAGTTACCATTCAAGTATTAGTATGGCGCCTTTCGAGGCATTGTATGGCAGAAAATGTAGATCTCCGATCTGCTGGGCAGAGGTTGGAGATGGGCCTTTGCTTGGGCCCGAGATTGTGTATGAAACGACTGAAAAAGTGAAACTGATTCAACAGAGATTGAAAACTGCACAGAGCCGACAGAAAAGTTATGCAGATGTTAGAAGACGAGGCCGAGAGTATGAAGTGGGTGATCACGTGTTTGTGAAAGTGACACAAATGAAAGGCCAGACTCGTTTTGGGGTCAAAGGCAAGTTAGCGCCGAGATATGTCGGGCCGTATGAAGTTATTGAGAAAATCAATCCGGTGGCGTATCAAGTTGCGCTTCCTCCTGAAATGGAGCATATGCACAACGTCTTCCACATCTCTATGTTGAGAGATTATCTCCGGGATCCTTTCCATGTGATTGAGCCTACTTGGATAGTGTTGAGTGATGACTACACTTACGAGGAATAGCCTATACAGATTGTTAACAGACAGATCAAGAAGTTGAGGAACAAAGAGATCCCGTTAGTGAAAGTTGACTGGCAAAACCACGGTGGTGTGTATGCCACTTGGGAAAGGGAAGACGACATCGCTAAGAGATACCCTGATTTGTTCCCACTGAATCCTGTTTTCTTCCAGAATGAAGGTAATTCGAGTTTAGAGGACTAAACTCTTTATAAGGAGGGGAGACTGTAACAACCCTCATACTGCTTACCGATTTAATTACCGATTACTGCTAAACTAAGACTGACTCTGAATGGTAAATGAACTGACTGAATTACTGAATTGACTGAATGGAAACTGGAACTGAATTGACTGTGTATGTGTGTTATTTTGCATTCTATCTGTTTGCCTATTTAATTATCTGTTTGTATTTTTATTTTAAATTGCAAATTGAAGGCCTTATCGGCGGCCGAATCCAAAATTGATTGATGTTCCATGATTAGTAGGATTTATTTTTTGTATGGTATCTATTGAAAATTGATTAGGTATGATTAAATTAGATTAAATATTGATAAAATGCGAAGTTGGCTTTATTTACCAAACTAGCCCTTAGTGGGCCACTATCCTAGACACATCTAGAGGCTTACATACATTGAATCAAACTTTTCCTCAGCCAAATTGAGAGCTCCACCGTCCCTAGAGAGAGAGAAAAGGGAGAGAGTTGATTTTCATCACATTTTGCTTGATTGTATATGGAGATTTAGAGGATTGAAGCATAGAATTTCATATTAAGCTTCTACACTTGAACTACAAGACTTAGGTAAGGATTTTACCTTCTTCATGTTGTGTTTAAGCTAATTCTTGCATGATTCATGCTGTATTGTAGAGTTAAGTCATGTTTTAAGTTCAAACATGTTGAATTGGAACTCAATTGTTGCATGCATGTACTTATCTTACATTATTGAGGTTATTCTTCAAAGATTTTCACATGCATATCCATGTTAATGTTAAGAACCATGATTTCACCTTGTTTTGAAAAGAATGAGCTCAATAGAGCATGTTTTGAAGCCTTAAATTGATTTAAAGTCTTGCATGTTGTATTTGAGTTTCATTCTTGAAAATGGGTTTGAATTTGGTTTTAATTGATAACCCTTGGGCCTTGATTTCTCAAATTGAGCTTTGAAACTTGTTATTCATGAGTTTACTTATGTTTTCCAGAATTTGGGCCCAAGAGGTTGAGTTTTGAGCTTAGGAATGCTTGGTTTGAGCTTGGGAGGCAAATCTGGAAATTCCAGAATTTGGCTTCTACGCTCGAGCGAAGGATTCTACGCTCGAGCGACCATCGTTTCTTCCAAGCTCCGCTCGAGCGAGGGAATGGTGGCTCGAGCGTAAATTGCAAGCTCTCAGCATCTTGGTGCACGCAGGCGTGCGCTCGAGCAAAGAGACCTACGCTCGAGCGAGCATCGAGCGTAAAATTGGGGCATCCAGCATTTTTACTGTAGCACGCAGTTCGCTCGAGCGACGGAATCCACGCTCGAGCGAAGCTCCTTTGTCTGCATGTCCGCTCGAGCGAAGAAAGCCTCGCTCGAACGAGACCCCTGTTTTCTGAAAATTTTGTAAAGTGTTCAAAAGTGCATCTTT
Organism: Camellia japonica; assembly: GCA_030407325.1. Lineage (NCBI taxonomy): Eukaryota > Viridiplantae > Streptophyta > Magnoliopsida > Ericales > Theaceae > Camellia > Camellia japonica. The sequence goes on along the minus strand of JAPPVO010000019.1, from coordinate 9,034,971 downwards.
GCATCCTCTTTCCATCCTAGGCATTCCTAGGGCATATTTAAGGCATCTTTAAGAGGTTATAGATGTAGAACACACCGAGGCAATTAGGGATTAAGTTAATATCTTTCCCAACTGTGTAGCTTAGTGTGTGTTCAATCTGTAAATTGTGTAGGGTTGGCTTTCTGAGGAGACGCTCTAGACCACTGTAGCCCAGAACTCTGTGAGTAACAATTGTGTAAAGATATGTTCAAAATGATTATCTTTTGAATACTGAACTGAACTGTTTATTGAACTGATATTGATTACTGAATGAATGTATGTCCTTTATTTCTGAACTGTACTGTGGCATCCCTAGCACCTACTGTTTACTGTTACTGTTACAGAGATCTCTGTTGGTTTCCTTGTGGAACCACTACTGTTTACTGACTGATGGCCATCATTACTGTTCGGTCTTTTAAGACCTACTGTTACTGTTATGCTAATGGATGTACCACATATGACTGTTTACTGTACTGAACAACTGATATACTGATTGAATTGAACTGTTTTCATTACTGTAAGGACATTCATTCTAAACCCCTTTACGCTTTATGTTATTCACTGGGCTTTAGCTCACTGCTCATATATATATGTAGGTGTACAGGCACCGGACCAATGCTAGAGGCGTCGGGGTAGATTCCCAGTTTTGTCAAGCCAACCAATGTCCTCACTGCGAGGCTCCGAGCCTGCCAAGCTAAGGCTTAGGGGTGTTTTAGTTTTTCCCCTTGCACTATTCTGTAACTGTATAGACTACAGACTGCACTGCACTGTACTGTTAATAGGGACTTGATCCCTGTTCTGAATGTTTGTAAATGTTCTGCATACTGTTTTGTACCGTATATATGTATATGTAATGTATGAAAAACCTTTTGGCATACAGACTGTCACAGCTCATTGGACATTGTTTTTATTACTGTATTGGCTTCCGCCATGCCCCTGTACTCTGTTTTACTGTATTACTGTTCTGTAGGCCTTCGGTATTCTCGGATTACTGGCCGGTTACAGTACTAAACCCATAGGGGCGAGTTTGGGTCGTGACAGGCCCTCTAAAGGAACTCACCATTTTTTGCATGTGTTGGCTGCATTTCAGAGGTTATTTGGGCATATTTTGACATGTTTTGTTCACTGATTTTTGCTGGTTTGATGAGTTCTCATACGCTTCACATACATGCCATGTAAACCATGTTTGCTAGTCAAAGTTGCATGCTATTTTAGTCCATCATGCTAGCATCTTTTGGTCACACTTTGAACTAGAAATGTTCATGTTTTGGGACTGCCTTGGCTCTGTCTTTGTGCTTCTTAGTCAAAAAATGCATGTTTTGTATAGCCATAAGTCAATACATGTGCCTAGTTTTGAGTTTCGGGGTTTACTTCATGCATCGGGTGCCATATTTCCATGTTTCGAGATCATTTAGCATCATGTTCCAGTGCTGGAATTTACATGTTCATATGCCATCTCTCATCCTTTGCCATGCCTTGTTAGAGTTGCATGTTGCGTCTTAAGTTTTACGCTTTAGCATCCTTACATGTGTATGAGTGACTGCCATAATAGCATGCTTACCATGAGGCTATGTGCTTATGTGTTATAACTGCCTGAATGCCTGTGGGTAAAGGTTGGGTTATTTGGATTGGAGCGATTCATTAATTGTGAGTTTTAAGCCCACTAGATAGTGGCAAAACCATCTTTTCTAAGCCCACCCGATGGTGGCAAAATCTGCATTTTAAGCCTACTTGCGAGTAGCAAACCATTTTCAAAACAAACATGAGATGTTCCGTTCCAATTCAGGCGACCCAGTCTATACTTGTATGCTGTGCGCATCACGTAGTAAATCTAGGCTAATAACCAGAATAAGAACATATAATGTTTTCAAAACTAGATATCATGGTTAGTAGAGGCCGATCTTTGATCGGGCGAGCGGGGGTGCTCACGAAGTGACCTTCCCCAATCGTACCCAAGTTCCCGAGCCGAGGCAACTTTGGTGATGACGGACACGTGGCCTTAGGCAATGAGTCAGGGTTTCCTAAATTTCCCCAAAAATAAAATATTTAGGTAGCGACTCTGTATCTGGCAAAGCAGTCCATGTTTGGCACTTCTTTCAAAAAAATCTATTTTCAAAAACGATTTGCCGGATTTGGACTCTTTGATGATTTCATCGGTCTTGCATTGCACTCTGCGAGATTAGATACAGGACCGTGACATTGAGTCCTTGAACTGTAGTGAGCCCATATGAACAGAACGGGATCTCCCTCCCGGGACGTTCGGGGATGTCTACAGCTAGATATCATGAAAAAACTTTCATGAAAATGATCATGAAAGATTTATGACCTTTAGATTACACTTAAAATAAAGCACCACACACTAATCAAGATAATCCAAATATTACGAAGTACGAAGACGGCTGGACAGCTGCATTGGGCCAATAAGAGTTTGCCACGTGTCCTTAGAATGAGAAGCGATTCAGTTACAAAGACTGAAGAGAAGTTTTGACCGGACAGGTGGGTAGCCTGGTGTGGATTTAGCTCGGTTGAAAAGCTAAAGCTTTTAGCTCGGCTGGTAACAGGTAATCTCTATCATGCTACGCAGATGGAATTAAGGTGCAATTAAGAGGATAATTTATATGTAAATTGGGCCGAGCTGGGTAATGGGCCGTTCTATGGGCCGCAGTAAAAAGGTCTGAGTAAAAGGGCCTAGTAGTTACCACGGTCCAGAAAGAGCCTTGTTGTTAGCTCGGTCACTACGGTCAGAGTAGTAGCAGTTAGCTCGGTCATACCATTAAGGACCGCCGTATTTTGGGCTTTTACTCAAACCTTGCTATTGAATAGCTCAGTCCAAGCACGCTGTGGATAGCGCGGTCTCAAGAAGTGAAACCGAGGTACAAGCTGTAAAAGGAAGAGCCGAGTTAGTTAAAGCTCGGTCGTTTCTGCCAGTTTAGCATGGCTATGTTATCTCGGTCGTTTTGTCATACTACCAAGGTAAAACCATCTCACTTGGTTTAAGCAGTGAGGGGGGTGTTGAAGGATAGCATTATCTTTCAGGAGAGTAATTCCTAGGAGGACTTTACATGGAGAGATAAGAGTCCTACTAGGATAGTGCCACGCAGAACCTATAAAGGCTCACAACATAACCTATGGAAGAGGTAACACAACTTTGATTCTTGAATACACAGAGCTTTTGTCTATTTGTCTATTTTGCTGACTTAGGCATCGGAGAGGTATCCGGCACACATCCGCCGGCTAGCTCACGTTTGTATTTTCAGGAAGTAAAGCGACGACGTTTGAAGGAGCGCAGACTTGATCAACAGGATTATACGAGAAGAATATTTCTTGCTCGTACAATTGGCGCCGTCTGTGGGAAGACCAGAACGAACAAAACCTCTTGATCAAGTTTTCCTCGCTAATTGGAAGTAATGGCGCACAATGAAGATTTGCCGCAGTCCGCCATCGACGGACAAACCCCAGAGGGGGGTGGGAGGCGCGAAGGTTTGCCTTCTATCCCTCCCATGGCGGATTTAAATCCCCAGCGACAGAACCCCCGAAGGGATGCAAGGGGGAGGCGGACTAACAGCCTCCGTCGCTCTCAAAGTTCAGAAAGACAGAGATGGAGGATCGATCCTCAAGTTTTGGAGATCGCGTAAAGGAACAAGACGAGTTAATAAGGAAGATGGCAGCGGACATGGAGTCTATGAAACGCCCGGTCAAAGGAAAAGGGGTGGCGACAGGAGAGGTGCGCAAAAACAACACGCCCCCTCGCCACTCAGAAGATCGTGGTAGGCATAACACGCTATCATAAGCAGAGAGTAGGAGCCTGAAAACAGGCAACACTCAGTCAAGGACTCCCAGGACTCGTTACTCCAAGTCTGAGAGAACGAGAACTGAGAGGTCACATACTGAGGGAAGCACCTATCGGCCCTCGTGCACACACCAGACGTCATCCAGGCAGACAGAGCTGCCTAGATCATCCGATTTGCGAACTGTGCTAGAAGAAACGGCACGATGGAATGAAGATAACAGGGCGCGCCACCCGCGCAGAGTTTCAGCCCTTCAGCGGTTAGCTCCTCGGGCGCATGGGAGCGTCGAGGTAGGAATGCCGATGCTGCGCCTTGCTTACGAACCAACAGACAAAGCATTAGCAAGGCTACAGACCTCACCGTTCGTTCCGGCAATTGAGAACGCGTCCCTACCTTCAGGCCTTCTTCAGCCCAAATTCACCACGTATGAGGGGAAGACAGACCCCTATATGCATCTTAGCCACTTTCGCCAGGTTATGGCAGTATACCGGCGAAACGAGACTTTAATGTGCATCATATTCCCATCCAACCTTGGCGACCTAGGTTTCACCTAGTTCGAAAGGCTACCAGAAGGCAGCATAGCCTCTTGGGCACAATTGGCAGAGGCGTTCGTGACGAGGTTCAGAATGAACACCAAGACGCCAGTGGAGATCGACCAGCTACTCTCCATTGACATGGGCGACAAGGAGACGTTGAGATCCTACAACAGTCGTTATTGGGAGACCTTCAACCAGATAGGAGATTGCCCCACAAATCTCGCCATCGCGTAATACAAAAGAGGTCTTCCAGTCGGAAACAGGTTAAGGGACTCAATCACCATGACGCCACCCCTCACGATGGAGGCCTTAATGGAGAGAGTGCACTAACATATTCGGGTGGAGGAGGATAGTGCCCGCGCTAAAGCCAAATCTGGTGCATCAGCAGTACCAGATAAAAAGACTACGGCGAAAGTCAACGCGGTAGAACGTCCAAGCAGGAACAGGCGAGGCAGGCGAGACAACAGAGAGGACCAAGACAAAAGGTGGTTGAGAGTCCGCACTGCCATTACTACAGTGTTCAAAAAACCGATCTATCAGATTCTCAGTGAGATATGTGATGAACCTTTCGTCTGATGGCTAGCTAAGTTGGGAGAAGCGCAAAAGGACTATGACGAAAGATCTCGGTGCACCTTCCATAAGGAAAAAGGGCACCGCACTGAAAATTGCACGCCGTTGAGACAGCACCTGGAGGAGTTAGTGGTAGCTGGACACCTGGACCAGTACATAGAATGAGGGACACAGCCAGCCCCCTAGAACCACGACAACCCAAACGGAATGCCGATCGACGCCCCACCTCAAGGTGTGATTAACGTGATACATGGGGTATTCGAACCTGAGCGGGTATGTGAGCTCAGGGGAATGATCAAGAAGGCTGAGCACTTAAGGGAGGTATTAAGTGCACAACCTACCATTAAAAAAGGGGAGAACAAAGGCCACGAACGTCATGTCTTTTTTGGACAAAGACTTGGCAAGGATATATTGCCCTCACAATGATGCACTAGTCGTCACTCTCCTCGTCAAGGATTACGATATCAAGCGAATTTTGATTGACAAAGGGAGCTCATGTGAGATAATGTACTACGAAACCTTCAAACAATTGAAACTGGAGGACAAAGACTTGGCACCTACCGTATCTCCCCTGATCGGATTCAACTCAATGCCAGAGTGGCCAGTTGGCAATATAATCCTCCCAGTCAGAGTAGGAAGCATGACGAAACAAGTGGAATTCTGGGTATTGAAAGTCCCTTCCACTTACAACATAATCTTGGGAAAGACATGGCTGCATGCCATGCGATTGGTAGCGTCAACCTACCATCAAGTAATGCGGTTCCCCAACGAAGCCGGAGTAATTGAAGAGGTCTTTGGAGACCAGATCATGTCCAAACAATGTTTCGTCACAGTAAATGGCAGCCGAGCTGCCAAAGGGTATGTTCAGATGGTGGGAGAATCTGAGAGCAATGAGCTGTTCGCAGATGTTGGCAAAGCAGCCGAACAGAAGGCGGTGGAAGACTTGGTACAGGTAAGAATAGATGAAAAAGACCCAGAAAAGTTCTTTTTGCTCGGCTCATCATTGTCCAGCACTGAGAGAATAGAGGTCATGGAATTCTTAACCTCTTACATCGAAGTGTTCGCCTGGACGCCGTATGACATGTCTGGCATTGACCCAAACTTCATCTGTCACCAATTGAATGTCCACCAAACTGCAAGACCAATCATATAGCGCACTCGCAGATCAGCACTCCACCACGCCGAGATAGTGGCGGAAGAAGTGGGAAACCTTCTAGAGGCAGGAGCTATCAGAGAAGTGCACTATCCCAAGTGGATATCCAATACTGTGGTGGTGCCAAAGAAGAATGGAAAATGGCGTGTCTGCGTGGACTACAAAACAATCAACAAGGCATACCCAAAGGATAGCTTTCTCTTACCGTGGATTGACCAACTGGTAGACCTAATAGCAGGACACAATCGACTTAGCTTTCTTGATGCGTATAGAGGTTACCATCAGATCGCTATGTATGAACCAGACTAGGAGGTCACATCCTTTACCAGGCTAAGAGGACTTTATTGCTACAAGGTCATGCCCTTTGGCCTAAAAAACGCAGGGGCGACATTCCAGCAGATGGTCACCAAGATATTTGAACCACTATAAGGCAGAACAATGGAGGCATACATAGATGATATGGTGGTCAAAAGCAAGGATAAGAATGACCATCTCAGGGACCTAGGTGAGATGTTTCAGATCCTGAAGAGGCACAAGTTGCGCCTTAATGCATCTAAGTGTGCGTTCGGCGTAGGATTAGGCAAATTCCTAGGCTTCCTGGTGACCAACCGAGGTATAGAGGCAGACCCCTCTCAGATCAAAGCAATTTAGGATCTAGAGAGGCCCAACTCAGTAAAAGAAGTATAGCATCTCACCAGTATGGCAGCCGCGCTTAACCGGTTCATAAGTCGGTCATCAGACAGATGTCGACCATTTTTTCAAGCATTAAAGGCCAAGTTTAAGTGGGATGAAGAATACGACCGCGCCCTAGAAAGTTTGAAAGAATACATGTCTTCTCCACCGTTGCTGGTGACCCCAATATCTGGAGAAGAACTATTTTTATACCTGGCAGTTTCACAGCACGCAATTAGCGCGGTGTTGGTCCAAGCGAAAGGAATCCAACATCTGCCCATCTTTTATGTCAGCAAGACATTGCTGGGCGCAGAAACCAGGTACTTACCATTGGAAAAACTAGCCTTAGCCTTGATGATGGCATCAAGGAAATTGTCGCATTACTTTCACGCCCACACCATAATCGTCCTCACAGCTTTTCCATTAAAAGCTTTGTTTGAGAGGGCGAACTTTTCTAGGCGAATCTTGAAGTGGGCAGTCGAGTTGGGACAATTTGACATCAAGTTTCAACCCAGAACCGCGATAAAAGCCCAAGCTTTGGCAGACTTTGTCACAGAATTCACACCAGGAAGTCATCACATCTGCCCAGTTGACTTAACTGGTACAACCGAAATGGGGATGGAAAGTGTCGCCAGAATAGCGCAACCCTCGATACAGGATACCCAACGACATCCCAGGACAGACCAGAGTGAACGGAGGAAGGAAGAAGCAAACCATGCTACACCAAGCAAAGACTCACCAACAAGTAAAGACTTGTTACAATCAGATAATGAGGGGCAAACAGTAAGTGTGGACTTTGAAGAAAATACCAATAACACTAATAACTCCAAGGCATCATCCGATCCCTCCACTTGTTGGAAGCTGTTCGTTGAAGAGATGTGGAAACTCTTCATAGATGGAGCGTCCAACAGGCACGGTGCAGGACTTGGCATAGTCCTCATCTCACCAGACGGCCTAATAGTGGAACAAACAGTCAACCTTGGCTTCCCAACATCAAACAACGAAGCGGAGTATGAAGCGCTTCTGGCAGGACTAAAATCAGCACATTACATGAAGGCCACCAAGCTAATGGTCTACAGTGACTCACAGCTGGTGGTAAACCAAATTTCAGGCGACTACGAGGCAAAGGATGAAAGGATGGCTAAGTACCAAGTGTTAGTCAGAAAAGAGATCATGAAGTTCGAAGTAGTGCGAATAGAGCAGATTGGCAGGGAAGAAAACAGTAGAGCAGACGAACTAGTTGGCTTTGCTTCAATGGCAGATACATCCATCCCACATCCATTATTGATCGACTTCTTGCCAAGACCAAGCATCGAAGAGCCCGAAGTAGCTAAAGTATGTTGCGCCGAACTAGGCCCGTCTTGGATGGATCCCATCATCGTATTTTTAAAAGACGGCGTCTTACCTGAAGAAAAGAAAGAAGCCAACAAGATTAGAGCAAAGTCGCAACGATTTTGGCTCTCCCCATCAATGGCCTTGTACAAGAAATCCTTCACAGGACCTTACCTAAAGTGTGTTCATCCCAGCAAAGTTAAAGCATTCTTGTTCGAGATACACGAAGGCGTATGCGGAAGCCACCAAAGGGGAAGATCATTGGCTTACAAGGCAATCTCGCAAGGATATTGGTAGCCTTACATGCAAGCAGATTCAGAGAAGTATGTCAAGAAATGCGAGAAATGTCAGAAGTTCGCACACCAAATACATCAACCAGCCAGAGAGCTTCTACCATTAACTAGCACATGGCCCTTCGCAATGTGGGGCTTGGACATAGTAGGACCACTTCCAACGGCACCCGGCAACAGAAAGTTCTTTCTTGCAGCGACAGACTACTTCACAAAGTGGGTGGAGGCAGAAGCACTAGCATCAATAAAGGAGAAAGATGTGAAGAAGTTCGTCTGGCAGAGTATCATCACTCGGTTCGGTATACCAAAAGCTCTAATATCTGACAACGGCACTCAGTTCGATGGCAAAATTTTTAGAGGCTTTTGTGAAGAATACAAGATAGAATTCTACACCGGCATACCCCCAAGCAAATGGCCAAGCGGAAGCATCGAACAAAGTTGTGACGCCCCAAAATTTAAGGACATCATAATAAGATTTAAAACTTAAAATCATTTTTCGTAATTAAGAATCCTCATCAATGTTGTCACCAAATTTACCATCACTATTATCCAAACATTATCAACCCAAAATTTAAAGTTTCCAAATTACAATTCCAATAAAACTTAAAACTTAGTCTCATTACACAAAAGAAATTAAAACAACTGCGAAAGAAAAAGCTAGAGAGAGCTAGGAATTATAGGAAATGGTTCGTGGAATTTGGGTACTCTTCAAGCTAGCCAAGGTTGAATGTCGCCTTGCAAGGCCTCAGTGTTTCCTTCGTTTTCTTCGGTACCTGGCATAAAACGCCAGGGCAACGAGGATGCCAATGAGCGACGAGCTCAGTAATATACAACAATCCGAAAATACCCACCCCGATAATAATACTCACCAGTAAAAACATTGTGTATTAACAGAATAATAAGCAGCATTTAATAAGCATAACATAAATGCCAACAATTAAAATAATAACAACAGATAAATAAATAAATAAATAAATAAAATGGCAAACGGAGATAGTGATTCATCATAAGGAAAATGCACACTTTTCTTTTTAAAGTCACATAGATTTAGTTCATCAGATAAGTTTAAGTAACTCCCCGCGGAGTACTATTTCCACTCAACCGCTAAACAATGGCCACGGGCAATTCTGACTCCCCCTTGGTCAAATATTCAAGTGTTACTTACAGTAACTACCAATGATGCCCACGCACCAGGGTTACATACCCGAGTCGTGACATCACGGTCTGCCCCAAGGGAACGGTCTATGTTGTGACACCCGCACCACCAACCTTATATCGCCTCTACACCGAATAAGAGCCGAAATACCTTCCCGTGCCATGTTAGGGTTCGCAACTCACTTGCGCAAAATTCTAGACTGGGCTCACCCCATCACTTTTAAATTTTAATGTACCTGTTCGATTTCGTGTCTCTTTACGTTGTACAATTCACATGTTGATGCATGTACGAGTTTTAGTTTGAAAACTACAGTGACATAATGTTTAAATAGAACAACACAATTGTATATGACGACCAAAATAAATATGATAGAGCATCTTAGGATTTATCACAAAATTTCTTAGGAATTCACACACTACTTCTGTCAGCACTGTATATAAAAAATATTATGAAACCCATACCAAATGATGTTCAATCATTACAATATTCTAACTAGTGCTAATTTATTGAGTTAGGAAAATATTCCGAGAAGAATACCAGAGCCAAAAACGATTTTTAAAGGGAGAAATAAATTTTGGAAGAAAACTGGTTTTTCTGTGACAGTGAGCTATAGTACCTCCAGCACAGGTAATCTGTGTTGGAAAAATAAGAGCGGCCTCAAACGGTGTCAAAAGAAGGTATGGTTAGAACGGCATGTTAGATCCTTGAGTTTAGAACACGTTTCCAGAAGGATTCGAAGACTGAAATTCAACAGAAGGTGGTCAAATAATTTTTCTAAGAAAACTGGACAGATCTTGTCGTATTTTGGAAAAATTTGCGTTTCTCTCTCAAAACTTAATAAAAAATTTTGAAACCAGCGGCGTTTGAAAGGTAACTTAAAAATCTAAATTTTCCGATTTGAACCACTTGAGAATTTATCTTGTGAAATAAACAGTGACCTGGTAAAGTCAGAGTTGCTGCTGCCTCCAAACAGCAATGGAGTAAAAAGATATATTCAGGCCATGAAAATGTCAGCACAGGTGTTCTGTGTTCGGAAAATAAAAAGGATCCTCAAATGGTATCGAAAAGAGGCATGGTCAGAACCGTTTGCTAAATTTTTGAGTTTAAAACATATTTCCAGAAGAGTATGAAGACTGAAAACCAGTCGAAGGAGGTCAAATAATTTTTATAAGAAGACTGGACAGATTCTGTCGCCCTTTGGAAAATTTGGCGTTTCTCTCTCAATACTTAATAAAAATTTATGAAACTAGTGGCGTTTGAAAGGTAACTTAAAAATCTTACTTTTCCAAGTAGTCGTGCAGAAAAATACCATTTGTAGAGAAAATGGGACCTGTTTGAAGCTACTGCTTCTGCTGCGTTGTAAGTGACACTTAGGGAAAATATTTGTTTCGGTAAGCAAATGGTGTCCAATGATTTTATAAAAATTTTACACAGTATATAACACCTATATATACTTCCAGTATACACAGATTTTTAACATCAAGTATTTTCAATTTATTAGAGCCCTCTTTTCACCCGATAAGTCTGAAACAGTGTGAAAGAATCAAGTTTCAGGTAAAGGGAAAACATTCCCAGCTCATTTTACTCTTTTGCAAGATTATATCAACAATGGAGAATATTAAATACATAAAAACAACAATAGCTAAGCCATATATTTATATCAAGGAGGAACATGAAAATTATAACATAATGAAACTATCATTCTATTCAAAAGTTTAAGCATGCATGGCACTATTTTGCAATATGTGACTTAATCATACTTAGTCTTGTATATATAAATTCAATTAGAGGTATCTAAGGGAGGATAGAGTTGATGTATTCTTACCTCAAGAGCCTTTGCAAACACTTCAAAAATTTATTTTGAATTGGAGACCACCAAACACCCTCTCCTCTCCTTTCCTTCCTTTCTACTCTTTCTCCCCTTACTCTTCTTTGCTCAGCCGTGGAGAACACAGAAAAATGGCTGGAGTGTCCCTATATGTAGGGGCTTTGGAGAATTTATTTTCTCTTATTTTATTTCCTCATCTTGGTTTGAAGTATAGGCTAGGTTTAGAGTATGCTTAGCATGCTTGGCAGCAGCTTTATGGGGAAGAAGACAGCCAAACACTTCTTCTTGCTTGTTTTGGAATTCTAATCTAAAGCTTAAGTGACAGTCAGCAGAGCAGCATGCCGTGGCTGCCCAAACAAGGCTAGAAGGGCCATCTTTGCTTATTTTCCCTAGGGAGGACTTGGAGAACAAGCATGCAAGTGGTTCAAATTTTTATTTTTTATTTTTTTTTATTTTTTTTTTTTCTTTTGGATTGAAATGGAATTTGTGTCAATATATATATATAATTCATTTATTTATTTATTTGTTTACTTATTTAATATTATCATTTTCAACTGGATGGTTTTCTTCCTACTAAATTCTAACTAGCTTATTTACTATCAATTTAATTCATTTAGTTTCCACCACTGTATTTGATACAGAAATTTAATCATATCAAGATAAATAATTTAAAAGAATTTAATATTGGTATTGATTATGGTGCTTTTAATATTATAATTTAATAGTTTAATAATCACTATTGACTGACTTAATATTATTATTAATAAGCTAATTAGTTGTCTAAAAATTTAGGTTCTTACAAAAGTCGTCTTGGATGGATTGAAGAAAAGGTTAGAAAAAGCAAAAGGAAAGCGGGCTGAGGAGCTCCCTCATGTTTTATGAGCTTACCGCACCACACCTCAGCGGTCTACTGGAGAAACGCCTTTTTCCTTGGCCTATGGCATGGAAACAGTAATCCCACTGGAAGTTGGCCTCCCCACAATTAGAAACGAAAATTTTGATCCAGACTTAAATGGAGAAGCCATAACATTGGAGCTCGACCTTGCAGAAGAAAGAAGAGAAAGAGCACTAGTTCACATCGCCTCATACCAACAGGAGTTATCCAGAAAATACAACAAGACAGTACATCCAAGGCAATTCAAGGTTGGAAATTGGGTACTGCGCAAAGTAATGGGAAACACCTTGGTACCCGGAGATGGCAAGTTAGGGCCCAATTGGGAAGGACCTTATAAAGTGGTTGGGTAAGTAGGAAAAATAGCATACCACTTGGAAGACGAGGACAGCAAAGCCATTCCTAGGCCATGGAACACTGTCAATCTCAAACTATTTTATTTTTAGCCTTTTCTTTAAACATACTTGTAGTTTTTTATTTTTTCAATAAAACAAGTAGTTTCTTTTTCAGCATAAATTGTTTTCCTCTGTAAAAATAGTTTTAGTGAACTAGGGGCAATAAAATCAGAGTTGGCCGGAATAACCAACTTTGAGCTCTCTTCAGCTAGGATTAGGATCTGGGCTAAAGAGGTTGGCTGGAAAAACCAACACTTCTCCTAAGCCGAGGGTAAGGATCCAGGCTGCAGGACGTTTGGTCGGAAAAACCAAACACTTCACTCTAAGTTGGCAGGAATAACCAACTTTGAGTTCTCTTCAGCTAGGATTAGACTCTAGGCTGAAGAGGTTGGCTGGAAAAACCAACACTTCTCCTAAGTCGAGAGTAAGGATCCAGGCTGCAGGACATTTGGCCGGAAAAACCAAACACTTCACTCTAAGTTGGCAGGAATAACCAACTTTGAGTTCTCTTCAGCTAGGATTAGAATCTGGGCTGAAGAGGTTGGCTGGAAAAACCAACTTTTAATACTCTTCAGCCGAGGTAAGGATCAAGGCTGAAGAGTGGTTGGCTGGAAAAACCAACTTTTAGTACTCTTCAGCCGAGATAAGGATCCAAGCTGAAGAGTGGTTGGCTAGAAAAACCAACATTTATTGCTCTTCAGCCGAGATAAGGATCAAGGCTAAAGAGTGGTTGGCTGGAAAAACTAACTTTTAGTACTCTTCAGCTGAGATAAGGATCAAGGCTGAAGAGTGGTTGGCTGAAAAAACCAACCTTTAATGATCTTCAGCCGAGGTAAAAACCTAGGCTAAAGAGGTTGGCTAGTATGACCAGATAAGGTCTCAAGGTTACAATCAAGATAGGTATCTCGGCCAGAAAATATCATACTACATGTAGATTACAAGTGGAAAGTAAATGCAAGCATAGCATGGCAGTTAACCGAACTAACAGTTGAAACAAAAGACGAATTCATTCAAGATGCAAGAGTTACAAAGAAGCGGGACCTCGGCCCGGTTACAGTTTTTTGTCCAAAAATAAAAAGAAGAAAATACAACGTCAAGCAAAGAGGTTGTCAAGATCCGCATCCAGATCAACTCGGACCCCGGTTTCAGCTGGAAGCTCGGTTGTCAAGTCTTCCACCGGTGGTTCCACCCGAGCTGACTGAGCAGCAGGATCATGGACGACGGCTGGGGCATTGTTGGGCTCAGTTTCTTCCTCATCGTCATCATCTTGAAGAAATTTTTGTTGAATGGCGTGGGCATACTCTGCCATATAACTCGGTATAAAGTGTGGGGGAGGGTTGAAGAAGACCTCGGTCTCATGGCTAAGACCGAGCTGCGTTACCGCCGCCTTCCATCCACATTTGAAAAATATGTATTTGGCAGCCTCGCATTGCTGGATGTAGGTGTCCTCCCCCTCCTTGTAACCCCGGTTTTCTGCAGCTTCCACGCTCTTCTCCAACCGAGCAATTTCATCATTCTTCTTTTTCTCGAGCTTGGCCAGCTCGCGCAGATATTTGTCTTTCACCACGGCCGTAGCCTTTTGCTTATCTGCTTCGGCTGAATTGATTAAGCCCGTTAGCCGGCTACTTCAGTCTGTAGCTCGGCCATTTTTTGCTGAGATTCTTTTAGCTCGGCCGTTGTAGCATTGGCCTCTGCCATGGCCTCGCTAGTGTTCTTTCGAAGTTCCAGCACGCGCTTGTGTGCGACGTGGTTCTTCTGTAAGGCCTGCAAGAAGGGAAAATCAATTTTTGAGATAAACCGAGCGAAAAGATGTTGAAATTTAGAGAAGGAAAAAGAGAACTTACCAACACCATTGATTTTGAAGCCAAGCGAATGGCCTTCAGCTCGGTAAGATGATCATGGTGATCCATATCGGCTGGAAGGTAGACGCTTTTGGCCAAATTAAAGGCCAGCATATGATCTTTTTCCGCGACCACTGAGTCGGAGTCAGTGATAGCGCGGTTCTTGTAGGTAACCTTAGGCACCCACTTAGAAGAGCTAGCTCGGTCAGAGCGCTCCGATTGTGGGCTGGGCGGTGTGGATTGTGGAAGCATAGTGTCTTCTTCATCAACGAAGCGCGGCTCGGTCGTAGAAGTTCGGGCACACTTGTTTGGCCGAGATGAAGAAGGCTGTGCGGTTGGCAGGGCTACCACGGCCTCCTGTGATTGGCCGGTTGGCGGTGCTTCGACTTGATTTGTCTCGGTGATTAGGGCCTTAACGGCTCTCTTCTTCGCCATCTCTTGCTCCGTCGTTAGGGGAATGAGATTGATTTGTGGAAGGGTTGGATCAGGTTCAGGAGAGGGCTCCAATAAGAAATCGGTCACCCTGGTCTTCTTACGGCTGCTGTATCGGTATGTCGGTTCGAAATTCAGTAGCTCGGCCCAACTTCTGTTGGGATATCGTAGTGCGGCGCGAAGTGCGTTCAAGTTGGGGTAGTTGTACTGGGACTTGAGAAAATTTAAATCTGCATGAAGTAAAAAAGACAACAGTTAGTACGGTTCAAGATAAGAAAATCGAGGTAGAAGAAAACAGAAAACTAAGCCGAGGTAATTATACCGGCGACTCCTTTATTCCAGTTTATTCGGTCGCCCGGGATCTGGGCTTCTTGGTCTTCGAAGTTCCCAGAAACCTAGAAGAAATCATCGTCGTTTACATCCTTGTCTGGGGTATTCTTTATTATCTTTTCACGCCGGCGCCTTATTCTTAAATAGTAAGCCCAGCCATCTTCATTTGAACCTATGGAATATTGGTGGAAGAGCTCGGCTAAACCAAGATTAAGACCAGCCCGGTGGTTTAGCTCGGCGATACCATTTATTATGCGGTATGAATTTGTGGAAAGCTGGGTAGGGCAGAGGTTGGTTTGTCTAAGAAACTCACAGAGAAGAGGCTGTACAGGGAATCTAAGTCCGGTTTCTACAATGGAAAGAAGGGTGAAGGGAACAAAGCCCTGTTTTCCCCAAGGAGTAGTATCTAGTTCGGCTAAACTAAGGTGAACGTCATCAGGGATGCTGTAGTCCCTTCGGAACTCGGCCATAGCTCCTAGTGAGTTTACTAAAAACCTATATTTACCCATGTGGAAATAAATTATGTATAAATTAGCCTCAAGTGCTAGCTCGGTGCTGAGATGAGGTTGGTTATCTCGGTTGGACGGTCAGAAGAGTGCCTGGGCAACCTAGTCAAAATCTGCAAGTGAAAAAGAAAGGTGTTAAGCACAGATCGTTGGACCGTGCTAAAAGAAACAAAGGCAAGATAAATGAAGTCCTAGCTCGACTACGTGGGATACAGTCCATTCTTAGCCTGGTTTGAGCAAGGGTCTTTAGCCCGGTTGAGCATTTGGGGCAGCATTCTTAGTTCGGTTTTGACTAAGGAAGCTGGTTTAGCCCCAGGTTGTGGCTCGGTCGGTGGTTAGGGCTTTCTAGCGTGGTATTGCGCAAACTTAAGGCAGTTCGCTAGCTTGGCTAAGTAAAGCAAAGGGTACTTGGACCTATTGAAATTAGAGATTCGGCATGAAGTTTTAGTTCGGTCAGTTGAAGAGTTATCTAGTTTGGCTGGGTGCACACCTAGAAGGTTCCCTAGTTCGGTTAAACCTAGACCTTGAGATTGCCCAAACAGGTTTCTAGCTCGGTCACACCACGATTCCAGATTCAAGCATTGTGATTTTTGAATCCAGAGGGTGTGCTCTTAAAAACATGAGCCTATGGTTTGGGGGTCTTGCTTTTTTCTGTTCTTACCCATAACGTGTTTATATAGAGTATGCTTTGTGATATATATGTGTACGTATATATCTATATTATGTGTATTTGCAAAATGAATGGAAAGCAAGAAAATATTGAGTTACTTGCGGATTGAAGACGCAAGAATGGAGATCTGAAACCACGAAATGGTGAAGAGGGTGCAAGCTTCGCAGGTACTGAGATTGCAAAAATGGAGGCTTGAGCAAGAAAGAGAGAGAAGATGAATAGTGCAAATGGATGGTTCAAGGCCTAGGGGTTTGGTTTTGTGAAAAGAAGGAAAAAAGGCGGGACTGTTCAAATATTGCGAAGTACGAAGACGGCTGGACAGCTGCATTGGGCCAATAAGAGTTTGCCACGTCTCCT
The DNA here is from genome assembly GCA_030407325.1 of Camellia japonica. NCBI lineage: Eukaryota > Viridiplantae > Streptophyta > Magnoliopsida > Ericales > Theaceae > Camellia > Camellia japonica. The sequence goes on along the minus strand of JAPPVO010000019.1, from coordinate 9,018,205 downwards.
TAGAATGAGAAGCGATTCAGTTACAGAGACTGAAGAGACGTTTTGACCGGACAGGTGGGTAGCCCGGTGTGGATTTAGCTCGGTTGAAAAGCTAAAGCTTTTAGCTCGGCTTGTAACAGGTAATCCCTATCATACTGCGCAGATGGAATTAAGGGGCAATTGAGAGGGTAATTTATATGTAAATTGGGCCGAGTTGGGTAATGGGCCGTTCTGTGGGCCGCAATAAAAAGGTCTGAGTAAAAGGGCCTAGTAGTTACCATGATCCGGAAAGAGCCTTGTTGTTAGCTCGGTCACTACGGTCAGAGTAGTAGCAGTTAGCTCGGTCATACCATTAAGGACCGGGGTATTTTGGGCTTTTACTCAAAACCTTGCTATTGAATAGCTCAGTCCAAGCACGCTGTGGATAGCGCGGTCTCAAGAAGTGAAACCGAGGTACAAGCTGTAAAAGGAAGAGCCGAGTTAGTTAAAGCTCGGTCGTTTCTGCCATTTTAGCATGGCTATGTTATCTTGGTCGTTTTGTCATACTACCAAGGTAAAACCATCTCACTTGGTTTAAGTAGTGACGGGGGTGTTGAAGGATAAGCATTATCTTTCAGGAGAGTAATTCCTAGGAGGACTTTACATGGAGAGATAAGAGTCCTACTAGGATAATGTCACGCGGAACCTATAAAAGCTCACAACATAACCTATGGAAGAGGTAACACAACTTTGATTCTCGAATACACAGAGCTTTTGTCTATTTGTCTATTTTGCTGACTTAATATCGGAAAGGTATCCGGCACACACCTGCCGGCTACCTCACGTTTGTGTTTTCAGGAAGTAAAGCGACGACGTTTGGAGGAGCGCAGACTTGATCAACAGGATTATACGAGAAGAATATTTCTTACTCGTACAATGATCATTTTCATGAAAAAATTTTTCATGATTCTTAACTTTTCTCTTAAACAAACACCCCTAAAGAGACTGGCAATTCCCAATCCCTAAGGAGACTAGCAATTCCTGTCATTGATTGTGGTAGCTTGGAAAGAAAACCCATGGAATTAGAAATCTAATGAGGATATTAATGATTCAAAGGCCATCATGCCCTTATCTTACATCAAATAGAATGATAAACGAAGATATTTATGAAATTTCATAAAGTTTTGATTTTTTTCTTAAGATGGATTAAAATATTTTTAGTATTATTTTTTCCAAATAATTTGTTTGTGAAAGAAATATTTAAATTTTTTAATAAATACTAAAAAAAAGTATTATTTTTTATATGAATTTTAAATGATTTTCATTCAAAATTATATTTATGCAAAATTTAAAAATATTAATTTTATATATTAATACTATTTATAATATTATTAATTCAGTGGCATACAAACAAACTCTTTATTTTACACCTCCAACATAATGTCACTACACTAATAGTCTCCTTATTCAATCTCACTGTACTCTTAATTATCTCTATCCTATGAAGCCAAACAAACAAAATCTAAGAGAAAAGGGCAACTTATCCCAACAATAAGGCATGTCATCAACATCTTGTTGACATGCGCTCTGAGCCACAGAAACAACATTCTCCAAAAATTAGTTTAAAAAATAAGAAAAAGAAAAAGGTTCAACACCCCCGGCTCCAATTCCAAATTTCAGTTGAACAGAGCCAGCCACATGGGCTCATCTATTTTTCAACACAAATTCTTCAGCATATGGAAAGGATGGGCTAGTCAGGGTTGGTTGAGGAACACATTTAACACCACAGTAATCAACCAACACAAGCAGGCATGAGAGAGAGCGAGAGAGAGAGAAGCCATGAATGTATATCATATCACAAATTAAGAGTCTTAACAACAATAAACCAAACAACTTTCCGATGTACCTAAAAAAAACAACAATAAACAAAACAGGCTTGTTGCCTTGAGACATGACTGAAAAGAAGGGAAGAAAAAAATGCAATTTTACAGTGTTCCAATCTGTAACACTAGATCAACGCAAGAGTTCGTACTCAATAATTCTAGCCCCATTCCTCAGAGCAAAATCAAAGAGAAAAAATAAATTAAAAGTAAGTTGACAAAATATTATTTGTTCTAATTGTCAAAAGTAGAAGAGAGAAACTCAATGAATCCACACCGTCTGGAGCGCTTACCATCTATCCCTCGACCTTGGCCTGCCACAAAACAAGATTACACACATTAACAGTATTTTGAGAAAATTCATTATATTTTACATGCAAATGTATAGCAGAAGCAGTAAGTGCCATTGCTGCTACTGTTTCTTTAAAAAAAAATGTGTCTAGGTTGTTATATGGAAGTGTCTAGGTTGCAATCTTCCTTTTTTTTTTCTTTTTTTTTTTTTTTTGAGACAATTCTAACCATGTTAGATACAAGTGTCATGCACAACAAATCTATCTAGGTTGTTTACACATTAAAAATAATTTAATTACATAACCGGGAAGGTTTAAAATCCACTGTCGTCATGATTTTGCAATAGAACCATCATATTGAGAAATCTCTTCAGTTCAATCTATTTCTTGACACTAAAAGAGGGTGAAAATCTAGGTATAACCAATGGCCTGACCAATGTTACCAGAAAACGCTAATTCCTTAGCAATTTACATTTTGGTATGAACATTTCAAAATACGGTACATTTTCGTTTCAAAACAGTAAATTTAATAATCCAAAGCGATCCTATTTTTTGTCTCCAATATATTTCAAATGCCCACACTTCACAACTGACTTCACTGGTATTGGTAACCTTGCGAGAAACCTTACACAACAGTCAATTCTAATTTTTGGTACAACTACCAGTCCTAAATGAATGAAACAGTGGGGGGAAAAAAAAAAAAAGAAGAAAAACATCCATTAATACTTCATGACATGCTAATTAACTCGTTTAGAACATTTTTGTAAATGTAGAGTAGAATATATAACGCAAAGGAAAAAATACAAAAACATACAATAGTTGTTTAAATTTCAAATATAATATTGCAAAAGAACAGTGTGTTGCAAATGCAATAATCATATAATAGCGGTACAATGAAAATGGAAATTTATGTATACAATTATATAATTTATATACAATACCCCTATTCCGAAAAATGCACAATACAGAGAACAGTGACACGTATACTATGTCAAATATGGTGAAGAAATAAATTCACATTTGTGAGTCTCGCTACCCTTGCAAGACCTGGCAGAAGAATTTACATATTTTAGTCTCCTGATATTTATTTCCAAAATAGATAAATAGATTCAACAAGTGAGCTGATGATGAGTGTGAAAAGGGTTAAGACCGTTGTGGTTACAATTGCTTAGAGAATCACTCAAGTATAAAGATTATAGAAGTTACGTCACAGAAAGGATTTCAGAACTGTTATGGTAAAAAGAGTCTTCTTAATAGTGTATAACATATAAGACGTTATTACTTGGTTTTCATCATACAGACGCTTTGTGATTTGTACATACTTACATGTATCAAATATATGTAACACGAGTATTTACACATATCATGTACAGAATACATATATCAGAATGCAGACACCTTTCATCATATTTATCGTACTTGCATATTTAAGCATGCAAATGGCCATTTTCTATATATAAAAAAATGTTTAAATCCTATATTTTCTCATCAGTTAATAATGGTAATAATATTATTGACTTTTGTGGACTCATATTCACAACAAACAGTTATAAATGTTCTCAGATCCCAAATCAAAATTCATAAATAATGGTTTTGGTTGAAAATTATCAACTTCCTCACTAAAACTGATGGGAACAAAAGCACAGACATAAGAAAGAACAAATGGTGACATTCCATACCTGTCCACGTCTCTGTTGCCCAGAAATCCTCTTTCTCTGCCACCTTGAAAACCTCTTATTTCATCACCCTGCCTTGACCACATATCTCCAGTGCCACGTGATCTAGGCCTTTCCATGAATTCCATACTTCTAGACTCTTCAAATGCTCCAGACTGAGAAGGAGGTCTCTCAGGAAAGCTAGAGACCCTGCCTGCTCCAGAACCCGGCCTGTCAATGGTTTTCTGAACAAAGCGGGCTTTTTCATCGAATTCCAGGATCAACTGTTCCAAGTCCCTTTCTTTACCAAGTATTATATCATGTAAACTGGTTTGGCCTTCACCAGACACTTCCAGGGATTCCCTGTTAGCATTTGAAGCAGATTCTTTCTCCAGTTCCTTCTTTAGTTGGTCTATTTCTTCTTTCAAATTCTTCTCTGCCTCTGTCTCAGGCCTGAAACAATTTCTCCTCTTTAAAGACAAATAATAATGTCCATCATCTACTTTACCTAGTAAGCCTCAACACATTAATAGCCTACAGCAAACTCACATAAAATTCAAAAACAAATAATACTGAATCATAGTGTGTGCACAAGTATGCATGCCAATGTTATGAATCCTGCACCGTACTAACCAGTATGTACCATCTCGAAAACACAACCAGTACACTGAAGGCTTAATACCATTTTCAGGAGAAACAACTTGTTAGGGGTAGTTTAGAGATCAATGTTTCAACATTCTAGTTTTAGCAATGTTTATTGTTTTGAATTAAAAGGACAAGAACACCTTTAGTAATTTCAACTAATTTTGAACCTGCAACTAGGCCCAAATCTTTTATAGGTTCCCACAACTTTCCAACTCTCCGTCTTTATCTCTCCCTTTCTCTCATTAGTAGATTTGATCATGTGTATGTGCATCACGCATACATTTCTCTAGGCGTGTAGGGTAAATTGGTAATTAATTTGCTACACACGTTGTGAATGCCACATTTCTGGTATACATGAAAAAGATGGCATGCAACTTTCTTCATCTACATGTCGCTAGCAAAAGCAGAGATTTTTTAGATTCAAAAGAGGAAAAAAAATATTTATTGGAAATCATGTGAAGAGGTACAAGTTTTTAACTTCTTCCAAGAAAGAGAAATTGGCATTGACCACAAGCCAAATCTTTTGACACTTCAAAATTGTATGTTCCACTTAAATGGTTCTAAATGTATGAAGTATCCATGTTGGAAACTAAACACTTAGATAAGGGCATGGGAATGTGTCCGACATGTGTAACAAGCACATCTACTAATTCGAGTTTACCATAAGACTATGCATAAAACTGTCATTCCTGCATCACAAATTCATATTAACAGATTTCATTGCATCAACAATAAAGACACGAAAAAACAAACAATCAAACCAATACCACAAGACAAAAATAAATGAATGGTGCTCAAGTAGCTTCAGCAGCAAATATTTAGAATCAGCCATACTTAGACCACTGTAGAAAGACACTAGCCACAGAAGCTACAAGAACAAATAACCCACATTTATACTAAATAAAGTAACAAGGGAAGTCTGGGTAATTCTACATGAATTGGTTAGAAATATTTGACTTATGTTGTTCATGTATCAAGGATTCAATAGGAGGAAGGACCTAACTAATTTAATAATATCTAGCAATAAATAATTACAAATGCATTACATCATCCTACTCATTTATGCAAGAATCATAAAACACAAAAATTTAAACAATGAAAAACAATTACTAATAAAACCTTTCAAAACTTTGCTCATCACATTTCTTACCATAAATGCAAGTATCATTCATGTTGCTTCCCATCAAATACTTCCTTTTGTGAATAATTAAGATAGCTTCTACACCATGCTTTGTTTTTTTTAATCTAACAAATGAGAAATACAGGTTGTTGCAGTAACATTTTAATTTTAAGCAATCACATTTTAAGAACCTGGAAGATTTCTACGGTGATGAATGCTGATGAAGTGAAATCAATTATGAATAATACCTAAAAAGTACACCAAATTTAGTCCCCATTGGATGGGGCTTGGAAAGGATAAATTGGATGCAGACCAAAGATTTGGCATTATTTTGACAACATGGTTGACCTATCATTTGAACCCACAACCCCAAATTGATAGACAAAGTTTTAACCACTGCACTAGTAGCCTAATTATGAATAATACATGATAACAAAATATGGGATTAGGGATTTGGGGCTAATGCATAACCTTAACCGTACTTCATCCCTTTTTTATTGCCATCACAAAGACTGTCTCAGTCCCTGATCCTAAAGGATATATAAAATCACAATAATTTAAATTTATTAAAATGGAATTAAGTAAACTCAAGTTGTTGCTGCCACAGATATTTGACCTTCACTAAATCAGGGAATACACCATACATGTAACATCTTAACCACTCCACGAAGACATTGAGGAATCAGGACATGAATAAATTGTCCAGGTCTATTCTAATGTGGGAAGTCTTGAAAGTTTTCTCCTGTTGGTTGGCATTAAGCTAAGCAAGTATCCAAATCTCAAGCTAAATAGGAAATACGAATTATTAACAAGAATGAATTATAAAGTATGAATAGCTTCATAATATTATTTCTAATTATCATATCAACAAACAGATAGGCATTGACAGCTTATATAGCAAGTATTACAGCAATTTTAAACAGCTTATAGACATAAAACAACACACTAACATAATGAGATTTAAACAATGAATAGCTTCAGGGTGCACTAAAACAAAAATGCTGCTGCAGGTGATCAAAGAAAGACAAGGAAAATATACAAAACAAACCTGTCAACACGACGACGCTCCAATTCCAAATCAATTTTCCTCCAATCCACACCTTTCTGTTCAAGCAAGACTTCCCTAGGCTTAGCATCCCCAAAAGGATTCACCTTTGGCCTTGACTGCAATGCTGGACCCTCAGACCGGCTTGATTGTGCACTCGAAGGCCTGCTAGACTGCGAGCTCGTTGGCCTACTCGTTTTCTTCGCCTCAATTTCCAGGTCCTGTTTCTTCCAATCCAGACCCTTTTCAGCCAATACATCTTCCCTAGGCCGCGCAGTCCCAAACGGGTTCGGCTTATTCGATGTAGTTATCGCGGTCTTCACATTCTCAACAACAGCTTCCCCAACTCGCGGCGGATCCAATACCAATCGAGGGCGTTCACGTTCTTGTTCCCGGTCTCCATCACGAAACCCTCCTCTGGTCCATCGATCAGGTTCTGGACCCGAATCGCGGAAATTCGAACCGAAATTCGAAGATCTTACCCCAATTGGCTTCTTCCCAGCTGCCCAATTTTCAACATCGTCAGCCCTAGACATACCTCCACCTCCACCTCCACCACCACCACCACCTAGCGAACTATACCGACCAGAACGCCCAGAATCAAAAGAAGGCATCGATTTCTTCCCCATTGCCCAATTATCATCCTCATCAGCCCTAGATGTTTGATCAAAATCCGAAACCCTAGGTGAACCTCTACGATCATCATCGAATCCACCATAAGATCTACGACCACCACCAGCACCGCCCCAAGAAGTATCACCATCAGCATCTCGATCACGATTCCGATTCGGCATACCGCCGCCGGAGCGACCGTAGTTGGAGAAGCCTCCGCCGAGGCGGCCGTACTGCATTTCCTCATCGGAGCGCTCCTTGGGCCCAGTCGGGAGGCGGAGCATCTCTTGAGGCGTCAAACCCTGCGAATCTCTCCGGCCTCCGAGTCCTCGTGCGCTCGAAGTCTGCATCGAGAATTCTTGCAGAGTCATCTTCTTCTTCTTCTGTTTCGTTGCCGCCGCTTCTTTCAGGCTCGGAAAGCTCTGCGAATCTCCGCCGGACGCCGCTGCCAAGGCTGCCGCGGCTTCTTGCTCTTGCTCCTCTCGCTCGGCTTCGGCAGCCCATGATGCGCCGATAGGTCCCCAAGGTTTCGACATTAATATTATAGCTTAAGATCTAAGAAAATTTTGAGAAACGTTGCAGATATATAGATATGTGTACATATATATATATAGGTGATGATAGGAAAATGATTGAGAGAGAAACTATTTTAGAGAGAGAGAGAGAGAGAGAGAGAGAGAGAGCGCTAGGGCTCCGTATAAAGGAGCCGGAGCTCCGAGAGCATGCGTAGGGACAGAAGGGTTACAGTTGTTGTTGGTGTTGGTGTTGGTGTTGGTGGTTTTGCGTTTGTGTGTGTGTTTGTGTGTTGGTGTGTGTGTGTGGTGGCGAAATCGGCTAACGCCTCGTTTGGCGTGTTTTAGTTTAAAAATTAAAAATTTATTAAAAAATTAAGAAAATATTTTAAATATATTAATTATTTTATTTTATGTTTTAATCAAAAAATTATAAAATAATCTGTTTAGAAAATGTGAGACCACAGCACAACAGTTAAATATGCGCTCGTGTGCGCGAGCTACAGAGAGAGAGAGAGAGAGCATAATTTCTCATGTGGTTGGTATGTCTGCCTAAACAACTATTTTTTTTTTTTTGGTTTATTTTATTTTTTTATTTGTTTTTATTTTTAATTATCTTATTTATGTGTTTGTACTTTCGTACCAACTGAATTTTCTTTTTCTTTTTTTTTTTTTCTTTTTTTTTTCAACAAAAGTTAATGACTAGCTATTAAAATCTCCTTTTAAAAAATACTTGACAGTCAAAATGGTAGCCACATGTTACAAATTCTTGATTTTTTAGTTCTGATTCCTTTTACTTTATTAAAAGATAAATCATTTTATGTCTAAATTATAAGGTTAAGTAGGTTGAATACAAAAATAGCTAAATTCAGACTATCATATTTTTTATTTTTTTTTAGTCATATCTTTTCTTTATTTTCTACACATTTTTTTATATAAAAAAAATATACTTATTTAGATTAAAATTAAAAATAACAATAATATCGTGTTTTTATTGATTGACTGAACACTCTATTGTGATTAACAATCAAGCACAATATTTTGTGTTTGTATTATAAATTTAAATTTTTGAAGAAAGAAAAAAAAAAAAAAAAGTCTCCATCTTTTATATAAATTCATAATCCAAAAAATTCTTAGAAGAGCTCGTTTGGAAAGTGAGTTGGTTTTTTGACTTTTTAACTATTTTAGTCTGGGGTTAAAAAGTTTGGTTTGTGAAGAGTTTTTGGTTTTTTTTACTTTTTAAATTTTTTTGTGAGAGAAAGAATGTAATGATTATGGGTTGGATGTGATATTTTGTCTTATTAGGCTAAAAAATTTATTTTATTTTTTATGACTATTTTAACTTAAAAAATCTCAAAACTAACTTTCCAAACGGAGACTTAAATACAAATAGTTTGACACGTACCAAATACCAATGACTATCTAATTTCAAAAGACCCTTTTCTATCATTACCATGATGCGTTTCAATATCCAATAACAATTAGCATCTCCTTTTCTTCTTATCATGTTTTTCCATTCCTTTTAGAGGTTTTTTTTTTTTTTTCTGGTTTCCCTCTTATTCTCTCAAGATCGCGGGCAAGCCAAGCCTAATGGATTTTTTTATTCAAAGAGCAAGATGGCTTGAACTGCAAGCAAAAATCTTAAGCCTGCTCTTGTCTAACTAATTTGGTACAAATGAGTTGGGTTTCAAACCTAGGCCCCATTAGTCTTATGCCAATGCGTGAACTAGGTAAAAGCTCACAAGGCAATCAAACTTGTGTCAAACCGCATGCCTTTAAGTCAAATAGTGACCCTTAATAAAAATTACTCCTCAACATTGGTTTTTCTACATGGTTTACTTCTCGAGGTGTGCATCAATCATCTCAAACACCCGGTTGTCACACACACAAAAAAAAAAAAAACATGAGTTCCTCTATCTTCAAATTTTATGTCTCTATATTTTAATACATTTAGTAAGGATTGGCCCTCTGATCTTTCAGATAAAAGTGTATAGAGATGACCAATTAAGCTATCTCAATTACTTAAAAAGGATAATTGAGATCATGATTTTCTAAGTTTCTTAAACTCTCCATCTTTCAATGATCACCTGACCTTCCACCTTACTGATAGGATCTAATGAGGTAGGTGGGGCTGTGTTTTCCTTCTTCTTTTATCATACTTGAGAGTCTCCCTTCAGGGCCTTGACCACTAGCTAGTCCTTCAAACATTAAAGTTTTGTTTGGTTATGTTCTTACCTTACTGATAATCTAATGGGACATAAATTTGTGCTCTATTCTATTATGTTGTGTTCATAGCAAAAAGTTCAAAAATGAAAGTATATTCTAAAATGAAATTAACAAAAGGTTCAAAAACAATCATAGTTCTCTTTCTTTTTTTTTTAAATGACTTTTTTTATGTTCCTAAAAATGGGTTATTTTCAAGAAGAAAAAAAATTCTGAAAACATTTTTAAAAAACAACCTGTCGTATAAGTTTTGTATGTTGTTTGGAAAAATAAGAATAGAATACAGAAAATGGAAATACAATGCAACAGACCCTAATAAATGGAAACACAATGCAACAGGTGCTTAGTTGGGTACCAAGTTTGTTAGGACGAGATTGAATTAGGTGGGATTAGCATGTCTAAAACTATCAATCCCTTTGAATTGTATATCCTATGTCATGTTTGGATTGATAAAATCCTATCAATTTTGCAATTTAAATAATTAGTTCAAACTTCTCCTTGAGCTCCTATTTTGTACCTTCCTCATATAGGGGATACTATGCCCGGGTGGACTACTAGTCCGGGCCTCAATTTCTTCACCAAACATCAGATATTATTAGTCTAATTCCAAGATCATGTCCACTCAAACAAATATAGCCAAAGAGTAATATGAGAGGCTAAAGTCAGACCATGAAATGTCAAACTAAACAACTGTTAGCAATGTCAAAGGACCATTGCAAAAGGTTAATATCATTATCGTAGGACCATTTCCCATTGCTTTGTTAGTCCTCAAAGGCTGCTCAAGCAAGTGTGGACACATTTGTCTTTTGAGACACCTTTGTTTCCAATATAAAATGGAGAGCATCATCAACTCTCTCCTCTTCCATGGCCTAAGAAGCTATCTCAGAGTTTACTTTTACTCTTTCAAAAAACAAAAACAACTTCAATGGAAACTTGTTTCCTCACAACTTTTGTTATTATCCTCCTCTTCTGCTTAGCAGAGACTTGCTATGGTGGAGGTGTGCTGTTCTCTTCCCTTCCTCAAACACTTGTTGTCTCTGCTTCTCCTCAACAAGGGCAAGGTAATTGCAGTACTCTCCTTTACACTGCTGAGAAAACCCATAAACACAAAGAGTCCAGTGGTTAGTGTCGTTTGATAACATTGTTAGTTTCTTGTTTTCTATTTTGTATTTTGCAAATCTAATTAAAGTTTAAAGTTGTGTTTTGAAAATACAACTTTATCGTGTTGCTTGAAGTCGTGTTTTCATTTCACAATTTTACAACATAACTTGTCTTTGAGAAATATGATCTGGGTTTCAAAATTACATATGAAAAAAGATTTAGGTTTACGTAGGGAAAAAAAAAAAAAAACAAACCAATGATTTAGAAACTGTCGTTCTTTTGCTGTTAGGCTAGTCAAATTGAGAAAAATAGCAATTCATTTACACACCCAAATACACATCTAAACACTCACAAAGAAACATCTACTCTTTATAAGTGTGTGGTATGTGCTTGAATGTGTAAGATGGGGACTACAAATCCACAAAAGACTCAAAATCTCTTATGTTGTTTTGCTAATATAACCAGTCCAATTATTCCGTAGAAGAAAGGAAAATTACTGTTGGTACTTGTTTGATATTCAAAAACTAATCATGTAATTAGACGCTGTTGGATTGAGAGACTAAGGAGGATGATTGAGTATTAACTAGAGAATTTAATAGTTTTCAAAAAGAAAAAACAAAAAAAAATTCTAGAAAACGTCTTCCACTAAATATGTTGTTGTGTTTGGTTGCGATCCTGAAAATAATGGTGATTGGTGGTTGTTGGTAGTGTGGGTGGTGGTGGTGGTAATGGGGCGGCGTACTGGTTGTGGTGGTGATTGGCAGAAGTGGATATTGTATGATACGTCTCATTAGGTCCAAAAAATGTTTTCACCAAAATTAGCTCATTTTCACTTGACTATCGTTTTCCATCCTATCAAATGGCGAAAAAATGCAGAAAACGTTTTCTGACAAAACAAACGCAAAGTGACTAAGGCTGTAGAAGGAACCCAGCGCAGGTTGGTCTAATGATATCCTCTAATTCATTGTACAGTCCTAAATGCTGGAGAAGACACGATAACTCTGACCTGGGGTTTGAACCAGAGTTTCACAGCAGACATGGCTGATCAGTTGTACAAGAATGTCAAAGTGAAGCTTTGTTATGCACCGATCAGCCAGGTTGACCGAGCATGGAGGAAAACTGTGGACAATCTGAGCAAAGACAAGACATGCCAATTCACCATTGTTAACAAACCATACCAAAGAAATCAGAGCTCTGATCAGTGGATGGTTGAGAAAGACGTGCCAACCGCAACTTACTTCATGAGAGCCTATGCTTATAACTCTGCTGGTGAAGAGATGGCTTATGGCCAAACCACTGATGATGGAAAGAAGAGCAGCAATCTGTTTGAAATCCGGGGAATCACTGGGCGCCATCCTCGCTCGACATCGCTTCTGCTTGCTTCTCTGCTTTCTCTTTGGCGTCTTTGTTCGGGCTTTTCTGGATGGAGAGGAGAAAGGTGTCAGTGAAGAAATGAGATTGAAAAGCAGAGATGCATTGTTGATCGGTTAATTTCATAGAAATTGTTTTTTTTTTTTTTTTTTTGTCTCCATTGAATTTACTGTGAAACTCGTCGGTGTTTTGAGAAATGAAATGCAATCTGCAGCTTGAGGTTGAATGATTTGAAACTTGCATTCATCTAGTGAGCAATCTGTTAATTGAAATGATTTGAGTCATTGCTGTTGTTGCCAAGGTTATGAAGATCAAAAAACAAAAAAGTTGCGTGTCCTCAATCAAACAAAATCAATTATCACCGTTATTGCACCAAGTATATGTAGTGTATATAAGTACTGGACACTAGTAACTCGACCACACATTCAACTTTGCAGTAAGTCAGCAGGAGTTGTAAGGGGCAGAGCCCCCCTTGCCTGAAGGTGAGGGTTCAGCAGCTTGCCCTGACTCGAATTTTTGAGTAAGGGCATTTTGGTAAATCCACACTTGTGTCATGTAGCCCTACTCTATATATTGTAACCCTAATTTTGGAGTAAACCATATAAATCTTCTGTTTTGGTGCGTGGGTGTGATTTACAATTATTGTGTATTTGTTCTTCTATATTTTTGTGTCTCACCAACCCTAGTTAGGAGTTCTGCAACTCCTAACAGTATCTGCATTTGTTGAAACAAAATCAATGTTTGTGCTGATGTTTGCATCAGAAAAGTTCAAACAATCAGCATAAACCAGGAGATACTAAACTGAGAATAATGACGGTGGTAATGGTGTTTAAGCTATGCACAAACCAACAGCATAAGAATACGATAGGAATCAAACAGAACAATCACAATAGCCCGCGCAAACAGATTAACGAAATTCAAATGAATGTGTTTCCAAAAACAACCGGAAAGAGCACACGAAGGATAAATTATGTTTTGAGCGAAATTCTGAAGAAAAAAAAAAGCATCTTATTTCCTCAAACTTCTCATATAGAGAAAGCCATACAAAGTGCCACATATATCATCCAGAACAAAGTTACATTAATGATGAGAATACAACTTAAAAGTTCCTTTCTAAACCAGCCTGGTCAAAAAAAAAAAAAACCAGCCTGGTCAAGGACTGCACGCATACTTTCTCAGATAAAAATTCAGATGTAGGAAATTAATGAGTAGTATGATGTCCAACTTCTTCCATTTTACTGCCGAATCTGCCAGAATTAATCGGATTTATGGATATGAGCCCTTCTGAGTAGTCAAGACACCCTCAACTTCTGGATCCATCTAGAAACGGCTGAGAAAACAATTACAGTTCTTACCTGCAATATAAGGAATCAGATTACGATTATGATGCTTTCAGGAAAATCAAAGATAGCGACTAGTAGATTGATCAAAACTCACCTCAGCAAACCGAATAACCAACTTTGTGAGAAATTTCTTGCTTCGACCAATGACTTAAAAACTTCTAGAAAGTTCTCTTCTACAAGAACACTTTTACCAACATGCTTGTGCGGGAAATGCTCAAACAACAAAAGGCCAACAGAAGTATAAAACGATAATTTGAAGAATATGCACCAAAATGAATCACTCCTTACCAAATTATTTATAAACAAATAAACTGATAGACAAGAAAACAAAAAAACAAAAAAGGGGAAAAATGTAGGAAATTAATGTATTGTATTATTAATTGATTGTATTCAATATCTTAATTTTACAAGACCAAATGACACTCCTTATATAGGAGATATTACAAACATCATCATAACCCATTAAACCCATTATATACCACTTACATATTATATATTTCCACTATCTACCACTATATACTAACCTAACACACTCACATAATATACTAACTCACTCACCTACCACACTAAGGTAGAGTAGGTGTGGAGTTTGTATTTTTACATTCAACAGCCCCCCTCAAACTCAAGGGGGTTAGGAACTAACCAACTTGAGTTTGGAGAGAGTAACAAAACAGAAAAAATAATATGACAAATAAAAGTAGATAGGAGACACTGTATGGTCGTGTCAGACCGTTGTAGAAGACAGTTTATGGGGTCATGTCGGACCGTTGTAGAAGATAGTTTATGAGGTCATATCGGACCGATGTAGAAAACAGTTTATGGGGTCATGTCGGACCGTTGTAGAAAACAGTTTACGGGGTCATGTCGGACCGTTGTAGAAAACACTATATGGCTGTGTCGAACCGTTGTAGCAGAGAACCGAAATCAATGTCGGAACAGTTTACCAAGTCTTGTCGGACCCATATAGGAGCTAACCGGAATCAATGTCGGGACAGTTTACCGAGTCTTGTCGGACCCATATAAGAGCTAACCGGAATCAATGTCGGGACAGTTTACAGAGTCTTGTCGGACCCATATAGGAGCTAACCGGAATCAATGTCGGGACAGTTTACAGAGTCTTGTCGGACCCTCAAAAGGCGTGCCCAATCTTATCAAAAGGCGTGCCATCAAAAAACGTGCCATCAAAAGGCGTGCCATCAAAAGATGTGCCCGACAGCCATCAAAAGGCGCGCCGATTTGTCGTCTGGCGTTGAGAGGCGCGTGAGGTGTGGGTCGGCCTTGGCTATTTAAACAAGACGGAGGCGGAGGCTGAGGCTGAGACAAAAAAAACCTGCTGAAAAACTCCGAAAAACTCTTCGTTTTCTGAGAGTTGTACTCTGTAACACTTCTGAGAGATCTGAGAGTTGTACTCTGTAACACTTCTGAGAGATACTCTGTAACATTCTACAACCAACCCTGAATATGGCCTCTTCTTCCCGTTCAGCTACCCAGAACATAGCCTCGTCGTCCCGTGGTCTTACTCTCTTTCCCGACCTCAACGAGGCCACAACCCAGAATATGGCCCTTGAACCTCAACCAAGCGCCCTTGGACCAAGCCCCCCTGGTTTTGCACCGTTGAACTATCCGATGGTGGCAGTTGAGCAGATAATGGCTGCTCAATCTGATATTGAGGCCAATTATTATACATTAAGGTCATGTGTTGAGACCATGATTGCGGTCAACAACCTGTCGCACCGGCTTCAGAGTAGAACAAATGAGGTGCAGCAGGTAAAAGCCCAACTGGCTCTGCTCCAGCGCATGTATACGGATGCCCGAGCAGAGATATGTGTGCTGAAGGCAGAAAATAAGGAACTGAAGCGGAAGGCCACCGTGATGCTCAGATTTGGAGGTCCGCCGTATGTGACGGTTGAGGAGCAACGGGAAGTTAACGTGCTCGGCGGCGTAGGAAACACGGAGGCAGAACCGACAAGGGCCGCCCAAGACAAAGGCAAGAAGAAAAGAACAGCTGAAGAGGCGAAGAAATAAGGCCGGTTTTTGTTGTGGTGGTAGTAGGTTGTGGTTGGAGATTGTTTGTTTTTTTTTTTTTTTTTTTTTTTTTTTTTATGTAAAATGGTGATCGAGGTTGATCCCTGGCATGAATAAAATAAAGTTGGTGTGCAAATCGGAATGGTATGAATTTGATGTGAAAAACAAAATTAAAAATAATCTTATGGAGGAACAAGAAGATATCTGCCGGTGTCCTTGTGGGGGCCACTGCAATCTGGATCCTGTTCGAATTGGTCGAATACCACCAGTAGTAGAAGGTGCAAGCTGATTTCTAGGAGGCAATGAGTCCTCGTGTAACATAACACAGCTGCAGTCAAGCAATTAATAGCGACAACCAACAGATTAGTCTCATCACTTCTAGGTGGAAAGCCCTCTTCAATCCTTGCTCGAAGAGATGAGATAAGATTTGGCATCAAGTCCCCTGGCATTCTTGAATATGGCGTGGATGATATCAAAAGCATTAGAATTTTGAACAAGGACACGAGCAATCCACCATGAGTTTCATGCTGGATTAAGTATAGAATACCTGTATGTAGTTGCATTAGTATCTGACCAAGGGAGCTTGAAAGTGCCGTGAAAGATCCGCATTTAGTGGATTCCTTCAATTCTGCTACCTGAAGAAAAACAGATGCAGGCCCATCCAACATGGCCACAAGAGTAGCTGCTATTGTCTGCATTCAAGATCTTTGTCGAGCTGATCCCAAATTGTTCACTGCCCAGTGGACGATGCTTTTGCCCTCCAGTGATGTGCTGCAGCGAAGGAATACAGTGGGCGCAGCACTTCAGGTACACTCAATGGCTCTAGATCCAAATGATCGACAACATGGATGATCGCAGGGTCTTATCAGATAGCCACTTGGCAGCATTTCTGCTCTGACAAAATGCTGCACAGGTGGCATATTGGGACCATTCTGAGTGTTGTTCAGTGATCTTTCACAGACCACAAGGCTTCCATCCTCCAAAAAAGATGTATAGCGCAACAACCAGATCAAGATCAAGATCAAGAAAAATAATTTGTGGCAGCGGAGTGAAGATATGTGTAGAAAATTCCAGCGGGCAGCGAAGGCAAAGTTACCGGCCGGCTGCCCGCCGGTGAGAAAGAAATACAAGCCTAAATCTTATAGCTCTGATACCATGTAGGAAATTAATGTATTGATACTATTGATTGATTGTATTCAATATCTTAATTTTACAAGACCAAATGACACTCCTTATATAGGAGATATTACAAACATCATCATAACCCATTAAACCCATTATATACCACTTACATATTATATATTTCCACTATCTACCACTATATACTAACCTAACACACTCACATAATATACTAACTCACTCACCTACCACACTAAGGTAGAGTAGGTGTGGAGTTTGTATTTTTACATTCAACAAAAAAAAAGATGCAGTTGGCTGCCAATGGTACTTTATTGGTTCAAGGAACTCCAACCTACTATAAAAGCAAGCAAGCACAAGTGCATGATCGTGTATTCATTCTGATATATCAAATCAAACCTAGAATTCCTGGAGTCCTGTTTATTCAATCACACAGGCTTGATGAATCCAATATTATGAGTGGATCCAAACCATTTAATAGTAGCTCCATGCACATAAATAGCACTGAACTCCAAGAAAATCTTACATGAAACAATCAATTTGTATGGACCTGGCAGGTTTCTTTCAGTTTTCCATAAACTTTATATATAGATGACACAAACAATCTGAGCAAGATTGCATTTGATTATGATCATTGAGTAATGATGCCTATCTTACCTACCAACTTAGGGTGTTGAGAAATCTATTTTACATCCCTCTGCATATATGATGATTGATCTATGTTTTTCAAACATATACACATCAAAATGCATCTAACAAGGAAATTATGAAACAGACCACCAGGATGATTTCAAAGCTGTTGCTTCTTCAGGTTTGATATTTTTGCTATTACAAATCCCAACAAACTCTGAAAGCAACTTTGAGCGCAAGATCAACTGTGATACCATTTGATTCCAGTCAAGACAACTGAACTACTTCAGGACTGCAAAGTCTTTCCTACAATACACAAGGATAATATTGTCCGAATGAATATCCAGTTTGAACCATAATGAATGGATTAAAAGAATATAAAATGTAGGTAAGCATAAGCTAATCTCTTGCCACCAACCTCAGAAAAATAAAAATAAATAAAAAATCTGACATGGACCACTCTAAAGCCTGACTTCCTTTATAAAACAGGTGGGACCTGTTTTTCTGTAGAAAAAAATAATCTTGACAATGATTTCACATCTAAATTGTCTGGTAAACTACCCGGAAATCACCAAGAAAGTTGGATTTGCTTTAACTCCACTTGCTACAATTTGTTCTTAGCCGGAAGCTGATAATCTATAAGCAAAATCTTAAAACATCTCTCACTCAGTTTTATGATAATGAACTCTTTTTTAAAGCTTATTTAAGCTTTTTTACCCAAAAACAATAAGCTCGAACTACAACAAACATAAAAAAAATTCCAAATTAAAATTTTTAAAAAAGACTTCCATATACTTTGAATAAAAAACAACATCCACTACACAAAAATTACAATCTCTCACAAGATGTGTAGCTAATTCTTAAATCAATTTTCCATGTCCTGTCTCATAAATTGAAGTAAAAAATCAAACTAAACCATTCAAGACAGAACTATGATTCCTACTTATATAATCATCAACTAAAAACAGAAATATAAAAGCATTTATATATGTAAAGAACAGAGCTAAAAACAGAGAAAACAAGTTGCTGCAAACCTGTGTTTCTGTGTGAGTTCCATTACCATTGATATCATCAACATTAGAGACCATTAAAGAAGAAAAAGGTTCGGAAATCGATTTTCCTTCTCTCTCCTCAACCAAAGTTTTGGTCCTCTTCTGCATACTCGTCAAAACATTATGCCAAGTGTTGACCCTCGAATGAGCCCTACCTGACAATCCCACATTCATATCCACCAAATCCTCACCCCTCACCGCCAAAACGTCATCCGGAACCGCCCCATCGAGCACCCAAATCAAGCAAGAACAGAAACCCTTTGTGATCTCCGAATCGCTATCAGCTCTGAACCTCATTAGCCCCTTTGAATCCATCTTCGCCTCTAACCACACCTGGGTTGTACACCCTTTGACTCGATTGGACTCCAATCGAGCTGATTCATCGAATCGAGGAAGAAGAGCCGCGTACTGTAACAATCGCTTCACGCGATCGATTGGCTGAGACAGAGACTTGAACTCTGATACTAAACATTGCAGCTTATTGCCCGCAGATGAGCACGAAATCAACGAACTAGTGTTTTGGGTGTTCGATGAAAAATAGTGTGAATTGGGGTTTTGAATACATTTCAGAGACCTAAATGGTGTTTTTCTTGGATTTTGTTTTCTGGGTGTTAATTGAATCTGTCTAGGGTTAGGGCTGGGGAGTTTTGTTGTGAAAGTGAGGAAGCAAGGTGGTGTTTTTGAGACTGTGCAGTGCATGTTTGGTTAGAGAGAAAATGAAAGAAAGTTGGGAAGAAAAGGGGAGGTATGGTCCGTGACGGTTGTTCATTCAGAGGGAAAAAAATGGCGGGGAAGTTGGTTGGAAGCAAAGAGTTGGTATGCTCAACCCCCCTATTTATGTAACGAACAATCATTTAGACCACTAAAAAATACATCACTAATACATTGAGAAACAAAATAAAACAAAAAAAAAACAAGGTATAGAAAGTGGACAGGGTCCACTGCCACATCACTAGTGCTCCTCTTAGTGCTCTCAAACATTTTTCTTATACAACTGTCAAGGGATCTCTCTAAATTCATTTCTTGTATTTAAAAAAATCATTTTAAAATTTCAAATATAGGTTTTGAATTTCTTTTTAGTGAATTTTTTTATTTTAACTATCTTATTTTTTAAAAATACATTTAATTTAAATATACTTAAAAAATAAAATATTTGTGAATGAATTTAAAAATATTTCAAAAAAATACGACAATATACTGAGTTTTTATAATTTTTTTGTATTTAGTGAATTTTAAAAAAAAAAGATCACAAAATTTATACCTTTTAAGTGTATTTAGATTAAGCGAATCTTTTTTTTTTTTTAATTTTTTTGATTAAAGTATTAAAATAACAAGGTGCCAAAACATTAGGACTAGAGGAGAAGAACCATACATTGGTACCTAAAACTAGAGTAATATATATTCATATTTGATGCAATTTTTATTTTTATCTTAGCAGAGATATTGGAGTTTTAAAGTAATCTTGGACTAGTCTTGGAAACTTCCATCAAACCATGTTAGCACTTCCTTAGACGCAATTGTTTTAAGGAAACTATATGGTGGGTTTTCAATGAAAACACACAATAATAAACATATAAGTGTTTTTTCATATATATTTTTTTCAAATGGTGAAAATTAAAATTAAGTCAAAGTAATAATTCTTTTTTTTCCTTTTTTTCTTTTTTTGTGACACTAGCACCGCCACCTAAGTAAGGATACATTTGGTAATAAGTTAATTTAGTTAAAAAGTCATTAAAAATTAAAAAATATTGGAATGTTTAAAGATATTTTAAAATATGTGAAAAGTATATTAAGATTATAAATTTTTTAGACTTTTGTGGTGCTTATTGTCGACTCTTAGGCCTCGTTTGGGAATAAATTATTTTAATAATTTTTTGATTTTTTAGCTAAAATATGAGGTAAAAAAAATTAATATGTTTAAAATGATTTTTTGATTTTTTACAAAAAGATGTGCAAAAAGTATAGAAAAAATAAAATCTTTGATTTTTTGGTATAGGTTATAGGCTTTTTGGTTTTTTAGTAACTTTTTGACTTTTAAACTAAAAGTGTTACATGTCAAATGAGACCTTAGGGCTGTCATTAGCATGAGGCCAAAAAGTAGCTAAAAAATCACTTCCCAAACCAGTCTTAAATTATAAACAACATATTTTATACTTAAGGAATTTAAATTAACAAGTCTCGTTTGACAACTTTAGTTTTAACTAAAAAATTACTATAAGTTGTCACATTACTCTCTCTATTTTTTTACACATATTTTTATAAAAAGTTAAAAAATTATTAAAATAATATATTTTCAAACGATTATCTTTGAAAGAATTGTCAAAAATTAGAAGGTAGGAGCTCAAAGTTGGGCAAGAAAAATTTGTAAAAAGGTTGATTTTTATGACATGTGTTTAAAGAGTAATGATATTAACACTATACTTTGAACTTTATACATTCTATTTTTTTTTAAAAAAAACTTATTTAACAATTTGAAGTTTATTTTGGTGCAGTCTCACCAAAAACAGTCAACAAAAGCAAATAATTGAACCTTTTTGTTTCTTATTCCTCTTCCTAATAGTCTTGTGATCAATAATTGAACCTTGTTCAGAGGTGGATTCGATTGGTTAGGGTATGAGATCTTCTGTCTCATATTTTTATATCTTTCGATTTTAAAATATTCATAATTATTAGATCATATTTTTATATTTTGATATTCTTAAATGATCTATCGATTATGAAACAAAATAATAATAATTAAGAATAAGGAATCCTTGACCTTTACATATAAGTATACAACAATTAGATTTGTCGAAAATAATAATTCTTGACTTTGTACCTATAATGATTATCAAAATATAAAGATCTTATGTTATGCTTGAATATTAGATTTGTCAAGGAAAATTATTTTATTTATATATATTTCATTTTTGTGGGTAACAAAATAAATAAATAAATTTAACTTAGATTCCTATTCATTTTCTCCAATATTTCCCAAAAAAATGAATAAATTTAGCTTCTTCAACTTTATTTTGTTTTCCTATCTATTTTCTTTCATTTTCATTTTCATTTTCTTTAACATGTCTAAAATCTAAACATGTCATTAGGGAGATGATTAGTTTTTTTTGTGAATTTATCTCTTCATGGCTGTAATTTACATTCAAATTGAGAATCAATGAACTTAATGATGGACAAAAGGATAAATAGAAAGTGGTCCCAGCACTAGTTATTGTTATAAGAATTTATTACTTGAAATAAGTGAAAAGTAGAAGTTAAAGGTGCTCTTTTTGTTGCTGCTCAATATGATACATTTTTTTTACTCCAATCACGCTAGTATATGTTTTTAAAATAAATAAAAAAATTATAAATAGTTTCATAAATTGTACTAAAAATGCGTGTAAGTGGGCTCTTTTGGAAGAGCTAAAAAAGCTAAAAGTTAACTTTTAATCTATTTTAGATCATATCACCTCTTATATTTTACACGTTTTTAAAAAAATGTCAAAAAAAATAAAAAATTATCTTTTAACCGTCTTCTCAAAATAAATGCAGAGATAATATTTTATGTAATGAAGACACCGTAATAGAGTATCTTTGTTTTTCATGTGCACATATACATATCCGTGAGGGAGAGATACACTGTAAATGACTTTTCCTTGTGAAATATAAAAATTTTTGATACACATATTAGCCAGGGTTGATTTTAAGATGCCAATGCCAATTTTGTTTTTTGGGTAGAAAATGTCAATTTTGTTAAGACGGCTTCTATGTAAAATTTGTGGCCCACTAGCTCCCATCAGCCAAATTAGTTGGCATAAAGGACAGAATAACAAAGAACAAGGCCCACAAATCATCAATTAATAAATATAATTGATTTTGAAGAAATTGTATTTTAATTAGACAATAAAATAATAATTTCATTTTCATATAAATCTTTTATGAGTCAAATTTATTCCAACAAAACACTACATTTAATATAATTATTTTAAAACTCACTTTTCAATTTCTTTTTTTATAATTATTTTATTTCATGTCCTTAGGAATAGCAACATCATTGGACCACAAATGACACTATTATTTAATAATGCGAAATATCAAGCCGCCACTAAATTCCAAAACCAGCAATGCTATGGATCTAATTTCTAAACTCATAAATTTATACAATGATATGATAACAAAGTTAAACCGTATATATAACAAATAAAAAATTGAAACATTTTTTTGGAGTCTCAAATATTTTCTTTCCAGAACCTATTTATATTCGATTAATTAATGATATTTTTTTTTTTTTTTTGAAAAAAATAACAACTAGTTTAGTAAAATAATAATAATAAACATTTGTAATTTTTGTATGATTTTCTCTTTTATGATATAAATATTTGAAAATTTTAAATATTTTGTTCCTGTTATTTTCATCAAATTAATTTCGTTTTTAATTTTTTAAAAACTCAACCACAACATGTGCACGTAGCTCAACGTAAATTTTACTTTAAAAAAAAATATAAAGATGATTTTATTAATAAAAATAATATTATCATATCATTTTTATGATAAATTTAATGTATAAAATTTCTTAAGAATAAAATTTTCTTTTTTATATTTAATAGTGTAGCACGTAGACATTCAATGAACCTTTTCTCGAGAAATTAAAACGAAACTACATCTTGGTGCCTGCATTGTAAGCTTCACTAACATAAAACAATAAAAAAACAAAACCTCTTTTTGTATTTACCTTTCGTGTCTTTATTGACGTGTGTGCATATGCACAAATGTGTATTCATATAATATTTTGGTCCAATTAGGAGACACTTTAGCTCTATGTGTTGAAATAATCATTGAGTAAATTAAAGAAGATACGATATGTAATTCATTGATGACTTCCCACATCCACTAGTATATTCTTAAAGTCGTTAACAGGTATATCCTCGCTACGTGGAAGAATCATGTGTTTTTCTTAATTAATTATTCAATAGTTTCAGAATATCAATTCAGTGTATTATCTTATTGTTATTTTTGTTGGAAAATTAGTTTTTATAAGTTTGTTTCAGGTTAATTTTAAGCTCAAATTTAAGTAGGTCCCAAACGTCTTTTGGGATAGGTCTGAAGAGGTGACGTGTTCCTTACCGCATGGCAAGTCACACGATGAAAACGGTTCGTCAAAACCATTTATGAGTGAATGGAAACTTGACGTCGTTTTCAGATTCGTGAAATTGGACAATTAAAGAATAAATGTGGATTTCCTTGTAAGGCTTGTCCCACATTGAAACTTGAAGAAATATCATGAAAATGATCATGAAAGATTCTCCATTTTTGGATTACATCTAGAATAAAACACCACACACTAATCAAGGGATGAAAAATCTTCATGATGCGTTTCATGATATTTTTTCATGACTCCTAGTATTATTTATATAGGTTCTAGGTGACAACACTTGAGTTGAACCCCAAGGGGCAGCCTAAATTTGTAAAAATGAGGAGTTATGAACAAATTAAACATTGGCTCAAACCACCACACGCGCGTGCGCCGCCGCTGCAGCCCGTCCGACCGGGTGTGGGTCGGGTCAGTTCTAACATTAATTTTTTGGATAAAATTTATTTGAAAATTTTCAAATTCTTATAGGAAATTATTTGAATTCAAATTTTTTGTCCAAAAATTGTGCCCCCGAATTCCACTAAATTCCCAATTGTTTAACAGGTTTTTTAACTACCAGACAGATTCAAAACTACCCAGCAGTTTTTGGACAGATTCAAAACTGTTGCAGTTATTTGTGCAAATTTGAAACTGCACCTGTTGAATTCAAAACCAATCTGTTCATTCAAAATTCACACTTGTTTGGACAGATTGTTTGCCTATAAATAGAGGCCATTTCTAGTAGTTTTTTGTATCCGAAAACATCCAGAAAATATTTTATTCCCTTCTCATTTTGCTCTTTCTTTGCATAATTCTTCATATTAATTTTTAGGGAATACTTTGAGAGTATAGAATACAGGTTTAGTTCGCCGTACAAATTGTTTAGAGTGTTACTACAATTTGTGAAGATCATTATATCTTGGGAGATAGATGTCATTTATCCGTAAGCACCGTAGCGGGGCGAATCTGTCTTAAGAACAAAGTGTCACACACTCGACTTAATCTTTTAAAGTTTTATTCGGTTCGGTAAAATAAATCTTGTAAGTGATTTATTTTTATTTATTTGTTTGATTTGTTTCAATTTATTTATTTTACACAGAAGATGGTTCCAACAATCTTACGACAGATTCGAATAATTCTGTTTATACAGAATTTTTCGTTTGTTTCCTTTTCTCTTTTTTCTTCTTACAGAAATTATTTTCTGTGGTTTTACAAAATAATATTCTAGTTAGAAAAACAAATAGTAGTAATATACTATTTGATAGATAATAGTAATATACTGTCTATTTTCTTTGACAACTAGTAGCAATATATTGGTGTCACTAACAATTCAGAATATTTATTTGTGAAGTTTGTCAGAAATTAATTTTGGTTTTCAAAAATAATTTCTGAGCGTTCATTAATTAAAAAAAATTCAGTATTTTAATTTTTGAAGTGTTACAAAAATATTTTTCTGTGTGGAATTAATTTGTTTAAATAAAATTTTATTTTATTTTCAAATTAATTGGAAATAAAAGTTACAATTCTTGTTTCTTTTATTTTTACATAATTTAATTATGTGGTTTTGGTTTAAATTTTTTGTGTAATATACAATTCTAATTATAATTTTGTTTTATAATTTAGAATTCATAGTTACTGAAACTAATGCTCAAATAAGTACTGGTGTGGTGACTGCCATTGCTCCAACTCCTTCTCCAGTTATGACTATACCAGTTAACCACGGTGAAAAGCCAGAGAAGTTCTCAGGAACTGATTTTAAAAGATTACAGCAGAAAATGTTGTTCTATCTTACTACTCTCAACCTGGCTCGTTTTCTCCATGAGGATGCTCCTACTCTGAAAGATGATGAAACCGACCGGCAAGTGATTGCTGTGGTCGATGCCTAGAAGCATGCAGATTCCCTTTGCCAGAACTACATCTTGAACGGACTTGGCAATATATTATACAACGTCTACAGTCCTATCAAGACAGCAAAGGAATTTTGGGAGTCTTTGGAGAAAAAGTACAAAACAGAAGATGTTGGCTCAAAGAAATTTGTGATTGGCAAATTCCTGGACTTCGTGATGGTTGATTCTAAGACTGTAATAAGCCAAGTTCAAGATCTCCAACTCATTCTACATGACATTCATGCAGAAGGCATATCTCTCAGTGAATCCTTTCAAGTTGCTGCCTTGTAATAACCCTCACCACTGATTACTGTTAAACCGAGACTGATTATGATTGATAACTGAAGTAATCGAAATACTGAATTAATTAACTGAAATCTGAAACTGATTGATTGAGTGCATCTATTTGAATTGCGTGTCTATCTGTTGCCTGTTTTATTATTTGTTTATGTCTTTATGATCGAACTGCTAATTGAAGGCCTTACCGGCGGCCGAATCCAAAATTGATTGAAGTTCTATGGTCGTTAGAATTAATGCGATTTTATGGTGTAATTATCTGAAGTGCGATTTGGTATGATTAAGTTAGAATAAAATAAGCTAAATGAAACAAGTTACCTTATTTACGGAATTGCCATTGTTAGTGGGCCATGTAGATATACACATTTGAGCCTTGTACACTTGAATCAAAACTTTTCCTCAGCTCATTTTGAGAGCACAACCGGCCATAAAGAGAGAGAGAGAAAAGGAGAGTTGAAGTGTTCTTGTAAATTGCTTGGTAATTGAAGGAATTGGAACATAGGTTGCAAATTAAGCTTCCTCACCTTGTAATTGAAGACCTAGGTAAGGAATTTAACCTCTCATTGTTGTGTTTAAGCTTGTTCATGCCTAGTTCTTGCATCCTTAGTGATTTGAGCCTTGAATTAGTCCATATATGTCAAATTGGAGCCTAATTCATGCATGCATGCCTTTAATTTGAAGTTTTGAAGTTGTCTTTCATGATATGGTATATGCATGTTCATAATTTTGCAATGGTCCATGTTTTTAACTTGTTTTTGGAACAATTGGCTCTCTAGAGCATCAAATTGAAGCTTTGAAATGATTTGAATTCATGCATGTTCGCATGTTCTTCATGTTCATGAAAATGGGTTTGAATTTGGATTTAATTGACTCACCTTTGGGCTTCGATTTCACAAATTGAGCTTTGAAACTTGTTGTATATTGAGTTTAGATGTGTTTTCCAGAAATTGGGCTCAAGAGGTCGAGTTTTGAGCTTAGGAATGCTTGGTTTGAGCTTGGGAGGCAAATCTGGAAATTCCAGAATTTGGCTTCTACGCTCGAACGTAGGATTCTACGCTCGAGCCACTACCATTTATTCTGAGCACCGCTCAAGCGAAGGAATGGTGGCTCGAGCGTAAATTTCAAACTCTCAGAATCTTGGTGCACGCAGATGCACGCTCGAGCGAGAGAACCTACGCTCGAGCGAGGATTGTGTCTTACGCTCGAGCGAGCGTCGAGCGAGCATCGAGCGGAGTTTTTCAACATCCAGCACTTTTTGCATTTTTGCAGACCGCTCGAGCGAGGAATTCCACGCTCGAGCGACCCTACTGTTTTGACAAGCTCGCTCGAGCGAAGAAAGCTACGCTCGAGCGAGACCCCTGTTTTCTGAAAATTTTGTAAAGTCTTTCTAAATTCATCTTTGTATCCTCATTCCATCCTAGGCATTCTTAGGCCTAGTTTAAGGCATCTTATTGAGGATATAGATGTAGAACACACCGAGGCAAATGAGGGATTAAGTTATTATCTTTCCCAACTGTGTAGCTTAGTGTGTGTTCAATCTGTAAACTGTGTAGGGTTGGCTTTCCGAGGAGACGCTCTAGTTCACTGTAACCCAGAACTCTGTGAGTAACAATTGTGTAAAGATATGTTCAAAATGTTTATCTTCTGAATACTGAACTGAACTGCTTACTGAACTGATAGTGTTTACTGAGTGAATGTATGTCCTATATTCTGAACTGTACTGTGGCATCCTTAGCACCTACTGTTTACTGTTATTGTTACAGAGATCTCTGTCGGTTCCCTCGTGGAACCACTACTGTTTACTGATTGATGGCCATCATTACTGCTCGGTCTTTTAAGACCTACTGTTTACTGTTATGCTAATGGATGTACCACATATGACTATTTACTGCACTGAACAACTGATATACTGATTTAATGAACTGTTTTCATTACTGTAAGGACATTCATTCTAAACCTCTTTACGCATTATGTTATTCACTGGGCTTTAGCTCACTGCTCATATATATGTAGGTATACAGGCACCGGACCAATGCTAAAAGCATCGGGGTAAACTCCAGTTTTGTCAAGCCAACCACTGTGCCTCACTGCGAGGTTCCGAGCCTGCCAAGCTAAGGCTTAGGGGTGTTTTTATTTCCCCGTCTGTCTATGTACCGTTTCGTAATACTGTATAGACTGTGCTGTACTGTTTTAATAGAGTTTTGGGTCCCTGCTCTGAATGGTTGTATATAGTGTACATATCGTTTTGTCACTGCCTGTACAAATATATGAAAAATCTTTTGCATACAGACTGTCGCAGCTCATTGGACATTGTTTATTTACTGTATTGGCTTCCGCCAAGCCCCTGTACTCTGTGTTATTGTATTACTGTTAAGCAGGCCTTCGGTAATCTAGAATTACTGGCCGGTTACGGTGCTAAACCCATAGGGGCGGGTTTTGGGTCGTGACATGCCTTAATTGAAAAATTACCATAAAGTTGGAAGAAATTCAAGAACTACCTCAAACGCAAACGCAAAGAAATGACTCTAGAGAAATTGATTGTGCGTTGGAGGATTGAGGAGGACAATCGTAATTCTGAGAAGCGAGCTGGAAAACATCCAATGGAGTCTAAGGCAAATATGGTGGAACATGGTCCAAAAGCCAAGAAACGGAAGTTTTCTGGAGAAAGTTCCTCACAAAGCTCTAAAAGAGGAGAAACTAAAAAGTACAAGTTTAATGGTAAATGTTACATCTGTGACAAAGAGGGACATCAGGCCAAAGATTGTAGTAGCAAAGGCAAAAGCAAAAAAAGAACAAGCAAGAAGCCTACTCAAGCCAATATGACCGAAATACACAAAATTTTCAATGGTGTAGATGACATAAATCTTTCTATAGTTGTTTCCGAGGCAAACCTTGTCAGAAATCCTAAAGAATTGCCAGTAGACACTGGTGCTACTCGCCATATTTGTGCCAACAAAAATATATTCACATCTTACTCTACAGTGGACAACGGTAAACAACTTTTTATGGGCAACTCCTCGACTTCTAAAGTTGAAGGACAAGGAAAGATTATTTTGAAGATGACATCTGGAAAGGAACTCACTCTCAACAATGTGCTGCATGTACCGGACATTCGCAAGAATCTTGTTTCTAGATCTTTGTTGAGTAAAAATGGATTTAGGCTAGTTTTTGAAAGTGACAAGTTTGTACTTACCAAAAACGGGATGTATGTAGAAAAAGGTTACATGTCTGATGGCTTTTTTCAAAATGAATGTAATGACTGTTGTACCCTCTGTTATTAATAAAAATACATCTTCTTCTTACTTGCTTGAGTCTTCAAATTTATGGCATGGTAGACTTGGACATGTTAATTATGGATCTTTGCGTAGATTAATTAATATGGAATGTTTACCTAAATTTGACATTGATTTAAATCAGAAATGTAAAATTTGCGTTAAAGCAAAATTAACTAAAACTCATTTCCATTCAATTAAAAGAAGTACGGAATCACTTGAATTAATTCATAGTGACATTTGTAATTTTAAATCAATTCAAACTAGAGGTGGGAAAAAGTATTTTATCACTTTTATAGATAACTATACTAGATATAGTTATGTTTATTTAATTCGAACCAAGGATGAAGCTTTGAAAACTTTCATTCAATATAAGAATGAAGTTGAAAATCAACTTGATAAGAAAATTAAAAACTAAAAAGTGATAGAGATGGTGAATATAAATCACCTTTTGGTGAGTTTTGTAAAGAACATGGAATAATTCATCAAACCACCACTCCTTACTCACCTCAGCAAAATGGAATTGCTGAAAAGAAAAATAGGACTTTAAAAGAAATAATAAATGCCATGTTATTAAGTTATGGATTACCTCAGAACTTGAGGGGGAAGCAATACTTTCTGCTAATTATATACTTAATAAAGTACCTCGAAAGAAAGTGAATCAAACACCTTATGAAATATGGCATGGGAGAATACCATCCTACAAATACTTAAAAGTATGAGGGTGTTTGGCTAAAGTAGCTATTCCTAGTCCTAAAAAGACTAAGATAGGTCCTAACACTGTTGATTGCATTTTCATTGGTTATGTCATGAATAGTAATGCATATCGATTTTTTATTCATAAGACAGAACATTCCGAAATGCATGTAAATACTATTATTGAATTTCGGAATGCGTCTTTCTTTGAACATGTGTTTCCAAATAAAACTGGACAAGAAATTAGTACTAACAAAAGATTTCCTTATGCTATTATTAGTCAGGATCAAGAACATGATCAAGAATAAGAGCAAGAAATAGATCAAAATGAGGAAGAAGAACTTAGCCGTAGTAAACGTGCTAGAACCTCAAAATCTTTTGGTCCAGATTTTCTAACATTTTTGTTAGAAAATGAACCTTCAACTTTTAAAGAAGCTATGTCCAGTCCTGAGGCTCCTTTATGGAAAGAAACTGTAAACAACGAAGTTGAATCCATCCTACAAAATCACACTTGGAAATTGATGGATTTGCCACCAGGTTGTAAACCTCTTAGGTACAAGTGGATTTTCAAAAGAAAAATGAAAGTGGATGAATCAATTGACAAATACAAGGCAAGACTTGTGGTCAAATGTTTTAGACAAAAAGAATGTCTTGATTATTTTAACACATACTCACCGATTACTAGAATAACGTCCTGTAGAATGCTAATTGTTATTGCATCGTTGTACAATCTAGAAATTCATCAAATGGATGTAAAAATCGCTTTATTAGATGGTGAGTTAGATGAAGAAATTTACATGGAACAACCAAAAGGATTTTTTGTTCTAGGAAAAGAAAATAAAGTGTGTAAATTGGTTAAATCATTATATGGTTTAAAACAAACGCCAAAGCAATGACATGAAAAATTTGACAAAGCAATGATGTCAAATGGATTCAAAATTAATGAATATGACAAATGTGTTTATATTAAAAACACTAGCAACAGTTATGTTATAGTATGTCTTTATGTAGATGATATGCTCATCATAGGTAGTAATAATGACATGATTAAAACTACCAAGAAAATGTTGAATAAACATTTTGACATGAATGATATGGGGATTGCAGATGTAATACTTGGTATGAAAATTACCAAAACATCAGAAGGTTATGCTTTGTCACAATCACATTACATTGAGAAAACACTTGACAAATTCAACAAAGATGATGATCATCTTGCTAGAACACCTATGGATGTTAATTTGTTTCTTTCTAAGAATGTACAGGAAAGTATTTCTCAATTAGAATATGTCCAAATTATTGGAAGCTTAATGTACTTGATGAACTGTACTCTCCCAGATATAGCTTATACAGTAAGTAAATTAAGTAGATATACGAGTAATCCGAGAATAGAACACTGGAAAGCAATTATAAGGGTTCTAAGATATCTCCGATTTACTCGTAACATTGGGTTGAATTATACTAGATATCCAGCAGTACTTGAAGGATACTGTGATGCAAACTGGATATCGGATACTAAAGACTTAAAATCCACCAGTGGATATATCTTTACTCTTGGTAGTGCGGCTGTATCTTGGAAATCTTCCAAACAGACTTGGATTACTAGGTCTACTATGGAATCAGAATTCATAACTTTAGATAAAGCTGGGGAAGAGGCAAAATGGCTTCGCCCCTTCCTTGAAGATATTTCGATGTGGCCAAAATCGGTGCCTGCTATTTGCATACATTATGATAGTCAATCAGCAATAGGTAGAGCATAGAGTCATTTGTATAACGGTAAGTCGCGACACATTCGTCGCCGACATAACATCGTGAGACAACTACTCTCTAACGGAATTATTTCCATTAAATATCTGAAGTCTAAAGACAACATAGCGGATCCACTAACCAAAGGGTTAGCAAGAGAGTTAGTTGAAAATTCATTGAGGGAATGGGACTTAAGCCTATTAAATAAGAGTTACCACAACGGCAATCCAACCTAGTTGACTGGAGATCCCAAGATATCTAGGTTCAAAGGGACAACCGAGTTGTGTATGACTCATAAGGATCACTGGGGAATCAAACTCCTACCCATTTCTATGATGAAATAGTGATGTCTACAGCGTTTTAGGTTAAGTAAAATTTTAATGACTCTTATATCTAAGTAAACCTAGTGGAGTATGGCGAGATACTCTTCATAAGAATCACCTATGTAAGTGTGAACTGGACCGATTCTATGAGATTTGTGAAGGGCTACAATTCTCTAGAGCAATCATGAAAGACCAGGTTGTTTAGAGTCAAAATGAACACAATAGTGAGAACTAAACTGTGTTTGGTGATATACCGTGTGAGTTCTATTGTCTTGGTCTACACAAATGGCTGCATAGTTCAAGACATCATGTTCACTGATTAGCTAGTAAATCCGATAGTGTTTCACAAGGGAAGATTCAAAGCCAAAAACTACCTATCCTTTGCAGAATATTTCCAATTTCTGTACTCTCTGTAATTAGATCATGTTGTTGCATTTTCTCTCCGTCAAATTCCATTCATGTGGGGGATTGTTGGAAAATTGGTTTTTATAGGCTTATTTCGGGCCAACTTTGAGCCCAAATTTGAGTGGGTCCCAAACATCTTTTGGGGTAGGTCCGAAGAGATAACGTGTTCCTTACCACATGGCAAGTCACACGGTGAAGACGGTTTGTTAAAACTATTTATGAGTGAATGGGAATTTAACATCGTTTTCGGGTTCGTGGAATTGGACAATTAAAGAATAAATGTGGGTTTCCTTGTAAGGCTTGTCCCACATTGAAACTTGAAGAGAACTTATGTGTGTATATAAGTTCTAGGTAACAACACTTGGGTTGGGCCCCAAGGGGCACCCCAAGTTTGTAAAAGGGAGGAGTTATGGACAAATTAAACCTTGGCTCAAACCACCACAACCGCGCTGCCGCGCCCGACCGACCGACCGAGCCAAGCCGGGCGCGGGTGTGGGTTGTGGGTCAGTTCTAACATTAATTTTTTGGACAAAATTTATTTGAAAATTTTCAAATTATTGTAGGAAATTATTTGAATTTCAAATATTTGAATTCAAATTTTTTGTCCAAAAATTGTGCCTCCAAATTCCACTAAATTCCCAACTGTTTAACAGGTTTTTTAACTGCTAGACAGATTCAAAATTGCCCAGCCGTTTCTGGATAGATTCAAAACTGTTACAGTTATCTGTTCAAATTTGAAACTGCACATGTTGAATTCAAAACCAATCTGTTCATTCAAAATTCACACCTATTCGAACAAATTGTTTGCCTATAAATAGAGGCCATTTCCAGTAATTTTTTGCATCCGAAAACATCTAGAAAATATTTTGTTCCCTTCCCATTTTGCTCTTTCTTTGCATAATTCTTCATATTAATTTTTAGGGAATACTTTGAGAATATAGAACACAGGTTTGGTTCGCCGTACAAATTATTTGGAGTATTACTACAATTTGTGAAGATCATTGTATCCTGAAAGACCATTTATTCATAAGCACCGTAACGGGGCGAATCTATCTTTAAAATAAAGTATCACACACTTGATTTGATCTTTTAAAGTTTTATTCGGTTCGGTAAAATAAATTCTGTAAGTGATTTATTTTTATTTATTTATTTGATTTATTTCAATTTATTTATTTTACACAAAAAATTGTTCCAATAATTTTCAAATTATTATGCATATTTTTATGAGATGAATAAAATTGATTTAACCTATTTTGATCAGTTGGTGAAAAATAAAGTCAGCCTAACCCATCATGATCATTGCCTTTTGTGTGATCTCATTGGTCGACAGTACAACTCGTACAAACCATTGTGCTGCTGTTGGCTACATATTTTGTACGAGCCAATTACAATTCGACGCGTGGCGAAATAAGGGTAATATAGGAAGACTATTCAGGTCCTCGATCTTGATCGTACACATGACAGTTAGTATTGGTTATTAAAATAACTGAGTAGCAGCGGATCAACAAAGGGATACAAAGTGACATGGCTCCAACGGTTACTCGCATTTCAGATTCAAATTTAGGAGGGAAGCTTAACTGCAAGTAATGGCGTAATGGAGCTAATATTGGGGCAACATGATCGATGATCATAGAGGAGCAGTTCGACGATTAGAAGTGCAATTCGATGGTCACCCTTGAGCAGTATAAATAGTAGAGAAGACCCTAGAAAAACCCCTGGACTCAGATCATACAAACCAGTCTTACTTTACATATTTTCTTTTTCAGTTTTACATTTCCTATTCTTTAAATTCCTGCTCTTTACATTCCTGTACTTTAAATTCCTGCACTGCACTTCATTCATAGGAGTAGTTTCAAGTAGATTGTTGCTGTAAACCTCCACGAGGCTGAGTTTGGATCATTGTAAGTTTTCATTCTAATGAAATACTTCAATTGCTCTTCATTTAACTGTTATTTTGCTTAATTTCTCCTAAGTCAAGCCACCAGTAAAAGTCCTCTTCATTGAGGCTAAAAGAACTAAAACATAATCGTCTGATAATTGGTTGGCAATTAACATTTCTGTAAGGACTGATTGATCCTTACTGGCACGCTCGCATTTACAAAAATACCCTTCGAA
Organism: Camellia japonica; assembly: GCA_030407325.1. Lineage (NCBI taxonomy): Eukaryota > Viridiplantae > Streptophyta > Magnoliopsida > Ericales > Theaceae > Camellia > Camellia japonica. The sequence goes on along the minus strand of JAPPVO010000019.1, from coordinate 8,983,759 downwards.
AGCCAAAAAGCCAACATATATTTTTGGCACGCCCAGTGGGACAAATTGAAATGGCTAGACGAAGAAGACAAGGAGAAAATGAACACTTGGAAGAAGGCGTAGAATGAGAGGTAGAAATACCTAATCAAAGATAATGTGGTATACATCATGTGAAACTCCCATATTATCAGAACCTATGGTCGAACAGACCAATACTTCAGACAAGAACCACATGTTCATAATATTGGACGAAACCAAGGAATTGGACCATCTACTGTTCCATCTACTCATCCAATAAATCCATGGATGGCCTAGTAGATGCCATGGGACAGCAATTAATGAACACAATGGAAAGGTGGGCAAACATCCTTTTTGGATCGAATGAATAACCACCAACCAACAAACACAAGACACATCGAGGAAGTTTTGAATGTCCCTCAACAAAGATTGGCTAGAGATAAACAGCCTATGCAAGTTAATGGACATTCTAATGGTCAAACTAGTAGTCAGAACTATGAAAGACCATCACCTCAGTCTTGGTATGAACCCATTTCGAGGCCGTATAGCAGGTCAAAATGCCTCAGTACTCAACAATGAAGCCATACAAAAGTGGATCTGGCCCAGTACAGAAACTGGCATAAGAATGGTCACAAATCCCATGTTCGAAGCCATCCTGGTAAAGGGGGTTCACTAATCCTTATTCGAATTATACCCGGGGGTTGGAAGGTTTGCCTGCAAATGGAAGGGACACAACACCTGTTACAGCACCTTTCGCAGGTCCTTTCGCAGGACAGGCTCAAAGGGTTACCCACACCCCCAACAGCAACCTGCACCACAGGGACAACCAGTCCCAAATGTACCACCTTATGACCAAGAGGACACAAGCACAAGTTTGTCCACCAAATCCTGTGTTTTTCCCTCCAGTAGTGGTTCAGCAGGCACAAAATATGGTCCCTAGGACCAAATTGCTGATATTGTTAGGGAGATGTGTGACCGATGGCTCGGGGGGTCTAGACTGTATACAGAAAACCATACCCAGAATGGGTAGATAGGGTACATGAATACCCAAGGGGGTTCAGATACCAGATTTTACCCTTTTCTATGGGAGTGGAAACCAATCAACAATAGGCATATTGCTAGGTTGCTGCTCAATGCGGTGAATTTACTAATCATGACTATATGAAACTAAGATTATTCCCAAATTCTCTAACTGGGGAGCATTTGTATGGTACATCAACCTACACCTGGCTCCATTCAAACTTGGCAACAAATGGAAGAGGCATTTCATGCCCAATTCTTCCAATCGGAGCCAGAGGTTTCCATGGCAGACTTGGCAAGATTGAGTCAAAGGCCTGAAGAAAAGGCTACTCAGTTTTATTGCTAGATTAAAAGGGCGCAAATAAATGTTAGATCATTCTGCCAGAGCCAGAATTCGTAAGATTGGACTCAAAATGGCTTAGAGTTCAGGCTTCGAAAGAAGTTGACTCAACTGAATTCAGAGATTTGATAGAACTAACCTATAAGGTGTCTAGGTATGAAGCATTACTAGAGGAGGAACAAGATCGAAATAATGCATACAAGACATATTATAGAGATCCTAATTATGAGATCGATGCAGCAGAGATTGTGGGCAAAGAACTTGTGATCTGTCGCATTAATTCATAAGGATACAACAATTGACCAACAATTAAAAAAGAAAGACCTTCACAGAAAGTACTCTTTCGATTTAACAAAAGCAGATGACATTTTTGATCATTTGTTTGCGCCAACTTCCTTAAGTTACCTAAAGGAGTAAAAATGCCATCTCCAGATGAACTTAAGGGAAAAGTATATTGTAAATGGCATAACTCTTGGTCTCACTCGACTAAAAACTGCATTGTTTTTCGAGACAGGATCCAAGAACAAATTCGGAAATAAGTTCAAAATTCCCAGCCAAAACAGAAAAGGCCATGGGGATCGACAGTAATCCATTTCCAAAGTTGGAGAGTGGCAGCCAATGTCATTATGTCAGACTTCCAGAACTTGTCCTTGACAGAATTGGAAGAGTCAATGTGCAGATGCATGTTGCTAACCAGACAACCATAAAAAGGACACCAGAAATCTGCTAGTTATTGAACAAGGTTTCTCACACATAGAGGAACACTCTGATGAAGAATCACTGGATGATGATTCCTTAGAGGCAGCAGTAAGTGCAAAGGATGGTCCCAGGTGCAGACTGAGTTAAAATGGTTGAAGGGCTTCCAATTGATGGGAAG